>JABSTQ010009442.1:0-583233 GCA_013358835.2 Ixodes persulcatus | reverse complement strand
AAAATCGGCAATGACGAAATTAGATACTGTCAACAGTTTGTGTAGATTGGCACTCATGATGCCAACCGTTGAATGCCCCAGATGACGGTCCAAAAAACGTTCAAGTTCAGCCCGAACCTACGTGTCGGCAAAAAAAAAAACAAAAAAAAACAGAGCCGGCGTTAACGCGGTGCGAGAGAGAGGGGAAAAGGCAGGCAGAAGAATAGTGGCATCTCCATAGAGCCCCATGCGATGCATCGGGAAACTCGACAAAAAGAAGGCGAGAGAGAAAAGTGGGGGAAGATAGTGGCGACGAACAATCGACAAGCGTTAGTTCCGGGTGCACGTATTTTCTCAGTCGTTCCTAAAATATTTCACTGAATTCTATGTTGGCCCAGAGAGAACAGCTCTGGGTATAACCCGGTCCAGCTTTTTCCGAAGGTCAGCCTACGGGGTCTACGAGGCAGGCTGCTTGTCGCCGTGATTTTGTTTTGAGTCTGCATACAGTGGAAGTGCTGCGATTCGATTTCTCTATAATGCTGTCCAGACTGAGTCGCTCACGTCGTCCCTAGGAGAAGTCGGTGACCGCCCAAAACACCGTCGTGTTCAGTCACGGCTCGTGGACCTTTTTCAAGGCCATGACGCTTCACACGTTGAATCGTATTACAGCTCGGATCAAGGTGCCTGTGAGGATACGAATGACGCTTTAGAAAGAAAGGGCAGTGCAGATAACCGCGCGTCAAGACAAGTCTCCGATCAAGGCTCTTCAGACGCCTCCGACGATCCCAGTTAAGAACGGCCAGCGGACGGGATCCCACTTCTGAATCCATTCCCGTGCACGCAGCGAGAGTGCCAGCTATGTGCGATGGGGTGGGTAAAGCACGCGCGTCAGCGGATTAATCAGAAGCAGAACAAGGTAAGCGGTCAAACATTCCGCGCAGCGTGACACCGTCCCTTGTTCATTTCTTTACGTGAATTTGTTTGTTTTATATACTTCTGGCTGGCACATCCAGGACGTCTTTTGGCGGCGCTCCGTATTGCATCTCGTGTCTGAACATGCTCAAATAAACAGTTCGTACCAAACCTGTCTTTTAGTTAATTCCTTCGTACTTGCATGAGAGCAACTTGCCTTCGCAATAATACTCAAAAAGTAACTTTTTTTTTCTTAGCTGGGGGGGGGGGGGGTGGACACAACGTCTTCCCCACGACGCCTCGGGAACGTAATTTGCAATGGTGTCTCGACGTTCTATGAACGTCGTTGGTAGTCCGGATGTCGTAAACGCACGTATCATAAACATCGAGGGAGGACGCAACGGCCCACTGAGACGTGCATGTGACGTGTGACAAACGTCATTGGGAACGTTTTCTCGACCACCTGTGCACCTTTTCTCGCGGACATTTAAAGGTTTCATCGACGTCGAAGGAAGGTAACGTCCGGACCTTCGACGCTGTACGACGTCACGTTACAGACGTCTTCGACGTTCTTTCAACATTTTCTTCACGTTTATGTGCTGCTTGGGAAGTTATTCATTTAGGTAAAAAAGTAAAAGAAAAAATAATAAAAATAAAGAGAGGAAAAGAAAATGAATGCTTACGATTAAATATGGATATTGGTCTAATCTATTTGGGAGCAGTCACAGGTTTCTTCCCATTAAATTTACGGATTTGGGGTCGCCACTCCATGTCGTCATGGTCAGATGCAGATGCAGGCGAATCAGTAGCCTCGTTCATTACCTTTACCTCCTCAGACCAGACGTCTCCTAGAGGTTTGGGATATAGCACTTCACGGGCCCGGGCCAGCCCGAAAGCCCGAGCCCGGCCCGGCCCGCGGGGCGGGCTCGAGCCGGGTAGCGCGTATTTTCTCGGGCCCGGGCGGGGCCCTGGCCTGATCAAAAAAAGTCTTCGGGCCGCGCCAGACCATGCCTGGGCAGTCGTGTGCCGGAAATCCTAAATTGCTGAGAACAAAAAGTTTGCTCTTTCAACTTTTCGGTTGTAGTCACTACAGCGCCATTCATCACTACAGCGCCATTCATAATAACAAAAAGGAGTCTTGCAGTTAGAAAGCCTTCAAGCGGATAAAAACGTGTATAGACTCCACCAGCACAGTGAAAGAGTGCGGGCAAGGAAACGAGGGCACTCCGGTCGCAGGGTACAACATTATTTAATTTCCCTCTGCTTGTCAAACTAAAAAAAAAGAAGAAAAAACCTGACCTCGACTTTGTACTTTCTACGGGGGACTTACGATTTAGCCAAAACAAGCTAACGTACACTCGATATTTTTTTTGTTTACGCAGCCTTTTGAAGATGCACTATAGCCAGGTTGTGATAGTCTCTTTTCTTCTAGAATCTTTCCGGGTTAGAACTGACACAAAATAATCGATTTATCTCCTGCCCGTGTTCCCGAACGTCCAATAAAATATAGACGCTTGACAAGTCCATCTTTCCAGAAAAACATTTCTTGTATTATCACTTTTTTTCTATACCACCACTTTCTGTCCCGGTGGCAGCAATGGAAGGTGGTGCGCCAATGTCGACAATTTGCGAGCTTGGCATCACCTAGGCTCTACAAACTTGTTGAGAAGACAAACGTTAAGGCTCTGTAAGGGAAACATTTCTCACAGCCGTGGAGTCCAGAATGTCGGTGCCCAAAGGACAAGTTCTGGTGCGTTTGTTCAAAGTCCGGGACGTCTGATGTCAGTCGTCACAAGTGCAAGGTTTCATCAAACAACGCAAGTATTTCTTATTTTTATCACCTTAATGCTTTAAACCTCCCGTGCCCACGGACGTAAAGCAGAAAGTGACCACCGCGTGCGCGAAAGGTATCCATGCTAAAGTATGTCTGCTCTCAGTTCGAGGAGATAGAAGCTCTACTGGAGTCATGAAACAATCCAGTGATGGAAAGCTTGAACAAGACAATACTCAACTAGTTAATCGAGTTCCTGCAAACCTTCAAAGATGCTAGTGACGCGCCCGAGGAGGGAAAATGTCCAACACTTTCTTTGATTGTGTTTTACTCATCAGCGTCGAAGAACCATCTAGAAAATGCTCAGGTGTCTTCAGTATGGGTAGTGGAAATCAAGAAAATCAATGTCCGTGCTCGTCGTTTCCTGGACACGAAGCTGAAAATTTCACTCCTCCACAAGACCGCCACATTTCTCTGGCCTTAGTTCCGCCCACTCCACATGATGCCCGAGGACGAGCGCCTTGCAGTTTACGCGCACGTCAGAGAGATACTTGTCCGTGTGACTGAAGCAATGACCAAAGCTAAAGATAGGACTGACGAGGACGTTCGAGATCCCGCTTCGAAGAGAAGGTGCCTGGGTTTCTTTCAAGACTGGTTTGAGGCGACGGTTGACAAGGTAGCCACCAACGAATTGGAGGAGTATCTGCACGGAAAGAACGACGGCTAGTGCTGAGGAGTGTTTGAGCTTTCCGACTTCTGGAGAGCGCACAAGAAGGAATCCTCGAAAATGTTTCGTTTATCCCAACACATCCTGTGCATCCCTGAGGGCTCGCAGCGAACGAAACCTTAGCGCGGAGGGCTGCGTCATGCAAGCAAGGCGGACTTGGCTGAAGATAGAGTGAATGGTCAATTAATTGTTTCTCCACAAAAACATAAAGAAAAGAAAGTTCTCTGTGAAACGAATTGAATGGAACAACGAAAAGTGCTAATGTGTTCAAAAAATGCATAAATAAACACTTCCCAGTTTTTCTCTCAAGAATTCTAGGTGTGCCAGAAGCTCAATGACTGAAGCAAATTATATGCATATTTCGCCCATATTCTCGAAAATACATCTTCTTATTCGAAATATTTATGACGTAAAAAAAAAAAAAATCTCGGTCCCAGTTTTCCGGTGTGGGGCAGGCTCGGGCTCATATTTTGAAATTTTATCGAGCTCGGGCTCGGCCCGGGCCGTGTCTCTATCGGGCAGGGTCGGGCAGGGTATAGAAATTAAAAATTCAGTCAGACTCGGGCCGGGCCCGGACCGTGTCTCTACCCGGCCGGGTCAGGTCGGGCCAAGAAATTCCGGCCCATGCAGGGCTCTAGTTCGGGTAAGTCCGCAGCACGGGATAGAATACCCCAACCAGGACCTCCACCCAGAAAAGACAGGGGAGATAATGGGCGTGATATTGCCCGAGTCACTCTGTTCCTTCCCCCGAGATCCTGACGGAGCTGCCCGATGCCGCCCTGGATGAAGTGGCCCTTTCCAGTAAGCTTGGGCGAGAGTGTCGCTCCTCAACAAAGGAAGTCCTCGAAGCACGGACCGGCATCGCCTGTCTGTTCTGACAGTGGGGTCAGCTGGTTCGCCATCCGCCCCCCACTTCCCCCCAAGCTGAGTACTTCCTCAGTGAGGAAGTGCTCTTCTGAGATATGGAGCGAGAGGCTCACTCTCTTTCTTCAGAGGACGACCAGCGAGGTGTGGGCCATGGAGTCACCTCCGTTGTCTCAATGGCACCGGAGTGTCTGGCATGACTTGGAGCCTCGGCTGTTTCGGCAGCCAAGAGAGAACGCCTAGGAAGAGAAAGCTTCAACCTGGGCGTAGAGAACTGGAGGTGTTTCCCAGTGTTCCCAAGGGGCACCTGGGTTGTCACTGATATCTTGGACGACGCAGGTCCCCTGCTGGTTATCGCCTCGGCAAAACAGCCTGTCTGGAAAGGGGAAAGGCGACGCTTTGCATCTTGTTAGGTTATATAATTTTTAAGCTTGAGTGCAAGAATTTTTTTTTTGTTTTTTTTTTAAGTGTTTACATGCTCTAAAGTAGGCAGGATGGTTGCCGCTTCAATCAGCACGTTTGTTATCTGCTTTGCAGCCATTAGTGGTATGGTCCTTGCCACCACACCTGGCGCACGTCTGGGGACCTTGGCAAGCACAACCCGTGACCGTACCGCTGGCACCGAACGCAGCGAAGCGGATTTGGGATGTAAGGTCGCACTTTGTAATTAATGTAACTTGCCTTAATAGAATGAGGCAATGTGTGCCTCTCGAAGATCAGAACACCATGTCTGGTGGGTCGTTTCTCACAATCTGGTCGGATCGTGATGCGCTTTGCAGCTATAACTCCTTGGGATTGCAGACCTTCTATAATTTATTTCTCAGTACTGCCTATCAAATAGTCTTCCGAGATCACCCCACGGATGGTGCTTAATGTTCGATGAGAAGACACTGTCACCTTGACATCTTGGATCGTTTTGAGGTTCATTATATCTGTAGCTTGGGATTGCTTGTAAACCTCCAGAAGAAGGTCACCTGAGAAGAGATTTTTTGCTTCATACTTCGCTCCTAGCGTGCCTTAAAGCACTTTGGCGACAAGGAACAGAGAAAGTTTTGAAAGTGGTTTTGATTCATATTCAGAGTGAAGAAAAAAAACGTTTGTAAAATGGTCGTTTACATTTTCCGTGGAGAGAAGCGTTGATAGTGCTTCGGTGAGGGTCCTTTTCACGGCCCGATGACGTGCTTTAGCTTTGGAAGCCATACAGATGGGAAGGTAATTCAGTGCCCAGGTGCCCCACCCACCACGGAACCCAACAAGGGGTAATGTAAGGGGCCATAGCAAGAAAGATTTACGGACTTAATACTCTTGAGTGCTGCCCGGCCACTATACACTAGCGTGGTTGCAGGGATAGGACCTGTCTTCATTCAAGGTTGGCCCCTGCCGCCTATGAAAGTGGAAAAGGACGCAGGATAATCTTGTAGAAAATAAAAAGTGGTGGAAGGAAAATTGAAAGAAGGAAGAGGGTGGAAGAGGCGACTGACTGAATCATCCTGGTCGGGCCAGGACAGGAGACCCGTCTACGGGAGCACGAGGCCAAAGTGGTATACTGCCTCTTTTCGGGTGGCCCCGAAGGGCTCAAACGTACCCCGAACTAAGCTCGACTATTGGGACTCTCTTTCCCCTATGCACGTGTTAGGCCATACACAGCCAGACGGGGGTGGGCGAACCCACATGGCTCGGGGCTCGTAGTGACGCCCCTCACCAAGCACCTACCAAGGTAGGTGCCCCCTGATTGCGTACCCCGCAGGGGGCACTTGTGAAAGAAGGTGTTTGGAGAGTGGCGTCTCCACGAACCCCGAGCTCCGCAGGGGGCGCCTGCACCTTAGGTGCTAGGTGCTTGGTGAGTAGCGTCACCACGGATCCCAGCCACGTGGGCCACCATACCCGCACGCAGGGGGCACCTACTTTAGTAGGTGCTTGGTTAGTGGTGTCACTACGAACCCCGAGCCATGTGGGTTCGCCCACCCACGTCTGGCTGTGCGTGGCTTAACCCGTGTCCGGGTAAAGGGGGACCCTGGTGGTTAAGCTGAGCCCGGGGTATGTTTGGACCCTTCGAGGCCCCCGGGCGACTCAATACATCGCTTCGGCCCCGGCTTCTCGTAGACGGGTGTCCTGGCTTGGCCCGACCAGGATGATTCAGTCAGTCGCCTCTCCTACCCTCTTCTTTCTCCTTTCACTTTTCCTCACACCTTTTTCTTTTCTTCTACATTCTCTTCTTCCTCTTTCACGTTTTTAGGCGGCAAGGGCCAACCTTAAGTGAAAACAGGCCCTGTCCCTGCAACCACATTAGGGTATAGTGCCCGGGCAGCACTGGTAGAGTAATTGTGTCAGCCAAGCTCATCTTGCTATGGCACAATACCTACCCCCTTGTTGTGCTCCATGGTGAGCGGTGCACACGGGCACTGAACGTTTCTCCCATATTTATGGGTTCTAGGCAAACAATCTCTGATCGGGACCTGAGAAGGGTCCGCACCGAAGCCATCACTGCAAAGACACCTGACCTTTCTTCAAGATTCTCCAAGTTTTTAGTCATTCATTCCGAAGGCGTTAAATAGCTCTCACAAATGTCCACATTCTTTGTGGCAAAGGTACTTGAAGGTGCAATTAGCAACAACTACAAGGCAAAGAAAATAAGCTCCGGCGATTTACTTGTTGAGGTGGATTCAAATCAGCAGAGTACTGCACTACTAGGTTTAACGTCTATTTCTGGTTATGACGTCTCTGCCTGCCCCCGCCCCTCCCCCCCCCCCCCCCCGAACGTTAAACAGCATTCAAGGAGTTATCTCCGAGGATGACGTTCTTGATAGCTCTGAGAGTGAAATTGTTGAATGCCTCTCTGACCAACGTGTCACAGCTGCAAGGCGTATTACCATTCGTCGTGACGGGAACGAGCTGAAAACAAAACATGCTGAACTCGCCTTCCAATCGACCATCCTTCCTGAAGCTGTGAGGGCTCGGTACCTGCGCTGAAGGGTTCGGCCTTATGTTCCAAAGCCCCGAAGATGCTTCAAGTGCCTAAGATTTGGCAATGGCTCTCAAAGTTGCCGTGGAAAGGCCACCTGTGCAAAACGTAGAAAACCCGACCACGAAGCTGATGCATGTTCCAACAACCCACACTGTGTAAACTGCTCAGAACCTCACGCAGCATATTCCAGATCATGCAAGACATGAAAAGACGAGAAAGATGTCCTCACCTTGAAAGTTAAAAAAAAAAAAAACCTTTGTTGCCCTGAAGCACGCCGTCGTTTTGCATTCGTGCGGAAAGGCGGCTACGCCCAAGTGGTGCAGCGGGGAGCTGCATCACTGAAGGTGGCAGTGGCAACCCAGACGTCCTTTCTGGAAGATGGAAAGCCACGGCAGTCCCCCACGCCCCAGCTGAATATTCAGCTTCCGGGGCGTGCAATCTCGGCTGGACGGTCTATGGACCCTCCAAGCCAGAGTGCGAACCCTCGCGCTCCAACGGGACAACCGCATTTGTCCTCTCTGGCTATTTCCCAGACCCAGGATGGGTCGGTGGCTACCGCAACCGTCCCTCCTCCGCAGTCTCCTTCCAGGGAGAAGGGTGGGCACTCTCGCCCACATACCCTGGAGAGAGCATTATCGAAGGGGCGGCATGGCTCTCGCGCCGCAAATGCAGCGCCTAAGGGACAGGAATGGGTGGACTTGGGCGACGCTTCGCCCAGCACCTCCTCGGCCCCTTTGGCTGGGTCTGGTCGCGGGCGGGGCATGGCGCCCCGTTCCCCGAAACCTGAACAAACCTGCAGGAAAAGGTTTCTTCAGGTTCGGGTTTTCGGCTTTCCTCCACACTCATCCATGGCCTCAGGAAACTGAGGCCATGGATGTGTGTGGAGAAGTCTTCACTCACGCGTCTGACCAAGACGACATGGAGTGGTAGACAATTATTAAGAGTAAGCACAAAAGCAAAAGACCGGTGATCCCACCAACGTGACATTGCACATTACTTTTTTTCCACATACGGCAGCTTTAGAATTTTTACTTATTCTCCGAGCGTTTCTTCTTTACTCTCATTTTAACTCGTTTTTTAAACAATGACCAATTTCCAATTTATGCAGTGGAACTGTCGTGGCCAAATGAGAAATATTGATTATGTAAATTATTTTATGGACGAACTGAGACCCATTGCACTCAGCCTGCAAGAAACACATTTAAATAACACTCATACACAGGTTTTTTCGTCGGCACCAAGTTTTTAGGAAAGATAGACTCTCCCCTAATATGTCGGGAGGAGTGGCATTAGTCGTGCAGAGTGGTGTTGCTTGCTCGGATGTCCCTCTATCTACCCCCTTAGAGTCTGTAGCTGTACGCCTTCTTGTTGACCGTTTGATTACGGCCGTTTCTCTTCATCTGCCACCTAGCCCCCCACTGCATATCAGTGAACTTGAGTCACTTGTAAAACAATTACCACGACCTTTGTTTTAATTTTAGGCGATTTTAATACTTACCACCATTTGTGGGGTAGTGCTCGCCAGCATTCTCGTAGAGGTGTCGTATATCGGTTTTTATTATCATCTGGGTTGTCTTTTTAATAGGAGGGAACCTACATTTTTTAGTGCAGCACATCAATCATTTACATCTTTCGACCTTTCTATTGCATGACCAAATTTACTTCCATGCTTTTCATGGAAGGTTTTGAATAACCTTTTTACAAGCGATCATTTCCTTATCATTTCGCTATCGATCATTTCCCAGCGATATAAAGGAGGCAGCTGCGCTTCATACCTTCGGGATTTGCGGCCGTTCCGGCCGAAAGGCTGATCGTGAATCTGCTTGGTTTTCCAGGTAAGAATATCACGGGTCTTTCCCTGTCTCGCAATAGTTAGGCCGCAAGTCCCGAAGTGTTCGCTTTGTTGTGCATTTCTTTTTGAAAAGATGGGCGTTTCTATCTCTGTTTACCGGGCACGTATTGGGCGGTTCTTTCGGTCCCATGCCCCCGGGGATGGGAAAAGTCAAATGTTGTTAATTAGACCGGACCTTGTTTTCCCGAGACCCCGGAGTGTGTTTGCTGTCGTCCGAATATGCTCTCTGCTTATCCTTTCTGGAGATGTGGAGCAGAATCCCGGCCCTGACAAAATGGAAGAACTGCAAGCTTCCCTTGACAAGCTCCTTACAAACACGGAATCTGATCAGAATGATAACTCGGAAAGGCTTCAGTCGATATCTAATGGTGTGGCGACTTTAACTGCAAGGGTTGCCAAGCTTGAATCGAAGGTGGAAGAAACAGGACGCAGCCACGACGATATAATCTCAATAAAAAACGACATAGTTTCACTGAAAACCAACTTGTGTGAATTGTCTTCAACTTGTCAGGATATGGGTTACATCGCAGAACAGGTTGATGGACTTGCCAATCGCTTACGAAGAAATAATCTTATTTTCAATGGTATCCCAGAGGTACATGGCGAGACTTGGAGTCAGACCAAGCAGATTGTAACAGATTTCATTCAAACCAACCTGAAAATAACGCTGGTGTAATCGAGCGGGCTCACCGTGTAGGCAGAAAGCGTAACGAATACAGCCGCATGATTGTCGTTAAATTTCAAAATTTCAAGAAAAAACAAAAAATTTTGAATTGTGCACTTTTATTAAAAAACCTGACGTCCATGAAGGTGTGGATAGAAGAAGACTTCTCTAATCGCGTAAAAGAGGCTAGAAGAAAGCTTCGTGAATACGGAAAACCGTTCCGTTCAGCTCAAACACGTGTACGTCTTAGTTTCGACAAGCTTTTCATTGGTGACCAGGCATATTCTTACGACCCCGTATCTGATAGAATTATCGAATTCAATCAAGATTCCGTACCGAGTACGAGCACAGGGCAAAAACCGCATCAAACTTCTCCACGGAATACAAGCAAAGGGCAAGAATGACGGTGCGGGACGAGGTCCAGCACCGATAAGGATGCGTCCTTTCTTGTTGTTAACTTTAGAAGTATTCTCTCGAAACAAGATGATTTAAACAACTTGATCGCGGTATGCAACCCTTTCGTTATTCTCGGGACGGAAACCTGGCTTTCGAGTGACATAGACAACAACGAACTCTTTATAAATAAGGATTACACTATCTATAAAAAAGACAGGAACCAATCGAGAGGCGGTGGAGTCCTTGTTGCTATCAAAAACTGTTTTTTCCACCACTCCAATTTTGTTTGATACAGATATTGAAATTGTTTTTGTTCGTTTGAAGTTCATATTTTCCTATGCTATAATAGGTGCATGTTGCAGACCGCCTGACGAACATGTCTCGTCCAGCGATGAAATGAGTAAAGCACTTGATTATGTCACTCTTCAATTATCTCAGTCTCCAGGTTTTCTTGGAGGTGATTTTAATTTCCCGGGTATTGACTGGATTGCGTACGAACCAAAAGATGGCTGCAGAAATGTCTCACTGTGTCAAATATTTCTGGATTTGTGTAAGTCGAGTGGGCTGAAGCGCACACCCAGCTCGACGCGCGTGGAGCGAAAGATCGCGCTGCAGAACCCAGGGATCCTGGGTTCGAGCCCCACCCCTGCCCGTTTCGATCTGGATGAGCATCGTACCGGCGTGCGGTCGTGTATCACTACTGCGTGAGCACGTTAAAGACCCCAGGTTAGCAGTCGTACTGCACTGGCAAAATTGCTCATCTACAGTGTAAACCAGTGTCGCCCCTACTGGCAGACCAACCTTACGCTGTATAAATCACTAAAACGTCCAATTTGACTTTTTTTACACATACCGACTCGTGAGAATTCCATCCTTGACTTATTTCTGACTTCTGCACCTGAAAAGGTTAAATCTGTCTGCTTGCTTGAAGAGCTTAGCGACCACAAAGTGGTTTTAGTAACGCTAGACATTTCAATACGTGACAAAAAGGATGACGAAAAAGTGATCTATGATTATGCAAACGCAAACACAGCTGAGATTTTTACAGCCTTAGAGGCTTTTTTTGGGCAGTTTGAAAGGGACTATAGGTGCCGATCTATTGATGAGAACTGGACCCTAATTGAGGAAACCTTGCTGAAAATACAAAACTTGCATGTACCGAAAATCAAGATTCCCCCTAATGTAAAAAACCCTGGTTTTCTAAGTCTTTAAACAGCCTCCTCAATACAAAAGAAACGTCTCTTTGTCAAAGCAAAAAAAAAAATCAATAATACGGACTCATGGAACCGTTAGTATAATCAGGCGGGTGTATGTAAAATAGAAGTGAAAAGAGCGAAAGAAGACTTTTTTTGGAGTAAAGCTTAAAGATTTGTTGAAATCAAATCCAAGAAAATGTTGGAGTACTATTTGGCCTCAGTAGGCCACGGGAACCCTTAAGGGGCATTTAATGACGAAGGTATCCCTATGTCTGATTTTGAATGTGCCAACTCTTTGAACGTATTCTTTGGAGAAGTATTCCCCCGTTAGATCTTCCCGCTGTCAACCTGTTATCCTGATGTCAACATTCCTTTTCTAGACAAAGTTAGCCTTACTTCTCTTGGTATAAGCAAACTCATCGACAATCTTCCTCATTACTCTTCTCCAGGTAATGACAATTACACTGCCAAATTGCTTTAGCAAACTACCCCATACTCTAGTAGTCTCCTGAGTTTGTTGTACCAACAGAGTATTGACTTAGGTGTCATTCCTAAAGATTGGAAGCATGCAAAAGTGCTGCCTATATTTAAGTCCGGTGACAAAAATTTTCCTAACAACTACCGTCCTATATCACTGACTAGTATCCCCTGTAAGCTTTTAGAACATATATTATATAGTAACATTATGAGTCACCTTTCAGACAACGACCTGCTATTTTGCAATCAACACGGTTTTCGTAAACATAAATCATGTGAAACGCAGTTATTTGAATTGGTTAACGACGTTCATGAAGCTATTCATTCTAGGGTTTAAACAGATGCTGTGTTTCTAGATTTCTCTAAGGCTTTTGACAGCGTTCCTCACCAGCGGCTTCTGAAAAAGTTAGGCGGTCTAAATCTTTACCCTATGTACACCAATTGGATCCTTAATTTTCTCTCGCACCGAACACAATCAGTAACCATTAACAAAGACACCTCTAATACAATAAATGTTATATCTGGAGTTTCACAGGGCTCAGTTCTTGGACCGCTTCTTTTTCTTGTTTATATCAATCACCTCCCGACAAACAAAACCTCTAAAATTCGACTGTTTGCCGAATATTGCGTTATTTATATGCAAATACGTAACTCGGACGATGCTTCGCAATTGCAGCGGGGTCTTGATTCCGTCACAGCTTGGTGTACGGATTGGCAAATGTGTGTTAACGTATCAAAAAGCAAAGTCATGACGTTCTCGACCAAGGAAAGCAATATTGCTTTTGATTATACACTCGCCAACACAAATCTTGAAAGGGTAACAAAGTATAAGTATCTTGGCGTTATCTTAACAGAAAAACGGGATTGGAAGGAACACATAGACTTTATTGTTCGTAGGTCAAACCAATCGCTCGGATACTTGAAAAGACACCTATACTTAGCTCCTCCAGAAGTCCGCATCCTTGCATACACATCATTTGTTCGTTCTAAAGTTGAATACGCTAGTGTGATTTGGAACCCATGGCAAATAAATTATACACAGAAGTTAGAGTCCGTACAAAACAAAGCTGTACGTTTTATTTATAAAGACTATTCACACTCATCCAGTGTAACTGCCCTGAAATCGAGAGCAGGCTTGCAATCACTGAGTAGCAGGCGTAACAGGCGAGGCTTTTATTTTTACATAAAATCTACTACTTCAACCAGGAACTCAAGAAACTACTTTTGCTCCCTCCGCACCATATTTCTCCTAGGATTAATCATCCTTTCAAGATAAGATTATCACCTAGTCGCACCAAGCAATTTTCGGAATCGCCTTTGCAATTAGCCATTAAAGACTGGAACAGTCTACCTGAATCCGTCGCGGGTCGAGCGGACGTCGCCCTTTCAGAGACGCCTCTGAAACTTTGTTCAGTGACTAATTATTATTTGTTTTCTGGGCGGACTGTGCGTGTACACCACCTGCATGTTTTACCTTTATTGGTATATGCGCTTGTGTTACCACTGACTGTCGTCTGCTTGGTTAGTTGAAGCATACTGTATGCTTTCTTTTTTTCTTTTAACTACGTGCTGATGTTTTGTCTTTTTCACATTCGCGTGTATTTTGTATTAGAATATAGTCACCTTGTCTCCTCCCCCCTCATGTTATGCCTTCGGGCGATTTGAGGACAATAAATGAAATGAAATGAAATGAAATGAAAGCACGATGCAAATTCCTTCCATTCCAACACGAATCCCAAGGTGGAAATTAGAAAAGGCTGATTGGTCTCTTTTTTGTTTGGAGGCTTTTATTGATTCGTCGGTTCTCGTAAATATGTGACCTGAAGATGCCATGCTGTACGTTACTGAAGCGAGTATAGATGTCGCATCACTCAGCATTCCCCAGACCTCTGGACAACTCCCCAAAAAGTGCAAGCCGTGGTGGAACGATGACTGCACCACAACACAGAAGTCACAAAACAAGGCGTGTTGCATCTTTAGACGATATCCCACTCCGCGGAATCTGCTTGAATTCAAGAAAAGACGAGCCAAAGCTGGCTGGACGCGAAGGCAAGCCAAAGGCAATTCTTGGAAAAAAATATGTCACATCCTTGAGTAGTTTTGTCTCATCAAAGGAAGTGTTGGATCGTCTTAGAAAGATCAGGGGAGACTACCGGTTTTTCAGGATACCCCTTTTTCCATCAGCAACATTCCTTAAGGAAGAAGCAAATGTTCTTGGTGAACACTTCCAGGAAATTTCTAACTCAGCCAACTATAGAGAATCCTTTAAGAGGTTTAGAGCAACAGCAGAACAACAAGCTATTTCTTTTTCTGGTGCCCAGGGTTTTCCTTACAACAAGCCATTTACACCGTGTGAGCTTGAATTGGCTCTTGGCGTCAAAAAGGAATCTGCGGCTGGGCCGGGTACGATTCAATACCAGATGCTAAGGAGACTGTCGCCAGACTCTTTAAACAATTTGCGCACCTTTTTAATTTACGGTGGGATGCTGCTTGTTTTCCTGACTGTTGGAAAAAGGCACATATAATCCCCCTATTCAAACCTTGCAATGACCCCTCTTTACCGACGAGCTATCGCCCGATTGCACTGACAAGCCTGCTGGGCAAAACCTATGAGAGACTTGTCAATCGCCGTCTTGTACATGTTTAGAGGCAGAGGGTGTCTTTGATACAAATCAGTGTGGCTCCCGAGCAGGTCGTTTCACGATAGACCACCTTGTCCGCCTGAAAAATTCTATTCGGGAAGCATTTGTCTATCGCCAGCACTGTGCTTCTGTCTTCCTTGATCTACAAAAGGCCTATGACACGACTGAGAGATATGGGATCCTTCGAGACTTGTACTCATATGGTGTCCGAGGTCGCATGTTTCGCTGCATTCAAAGTTTCTTGACTGGCTGAACCTTCTAAGTGCGCTTGGGCTCCGTCCTGTCGGACAATTTTCTTCAAGAGAATGGCGTCCCTCAGAGTGGAGTATTAAGCGTTACACTCTTTGCTGTGAAGATTTATAGTCTGGCTCAAATGATACCACCATCTGTATCCTACTCAATGTATTTGGACGATGTACAGATATTGTTTTCTTCTTATAACCTGTGCAGCTATGAACGGCCATTGCAGCTCACATTCAATAAGATGAGCAAGTGGGCTGATCAAAATGGCTTCAGGTTCTCCCCCAAAAAGACAGTCTGTGTTCCCTTTTCACTCCGCCGTGGTCTGTCTACAAATCTAGTGTTGCACTTAAATGATGTTGGTATCTCTGTAAAGGAGGCGCACAAGTATCTAGGAATAATATTTGATAAAAGCTCACTTTTGTACCCCAATTGAAAGAGTTGAAACATAAATGCCTACGTTCATCAAACATCCTCAAAGTGTTGTCGCATACGTCCTGGGGGTCTGACAGACGGTGCCTCTTGCGACTTTATATCTCCTTGGTGCGGTCCCGCCTGGACTATGGCGCGATTGGTTATTGGTCGGCACGTCCGTCTGCCCCAAAAACGTTGGACCCCGTCCATCATCTGCGGCTCAGACTTGCCACGGGAGCATTTCGAACATCACCTGTGCTTAGCTTGTATGCTGATACACATCAAATGTCCTTGGAAAGACGAAGGCAATATTTGAATCTTTGTTATGCTTACAAGATATACGGCTATCCTCAGCATCCTACTTTTGAGGCACTTCAACCTTCTACGTCCTTCCGACTCTTTGAAAACAAGCCCACCATTGTTCGGTCCCTGAAATTCAGAGTGCAGAACATGGCAACATCGCTCCATCTCCCCTTTAGTGAGGCTTCTTTGCTGAGGAGCAATGAGAGAGTTGCGCCTTGGAGATCATCTGCCAATTTCTGGTGACTGGTCACTGTCTAAGTACAGAAAGAGAGCTATTTCTCCCCTCGTTCTTCAGCGGGAGTTTGCCAATTTAGAAGATAAATACAAGGACTACACGCATTTCTACACTGATGGATCGAAAACATCAACTTTTCTGGGGTGCGCAGTTCATTCTATTGCCTTCAGGAAAGTTCGACAACTCCACACTCTTGCAAATATTTTTACTGCCGAATTGTACGGTAATTTATTGGCTGTTGAGTACTTATTGGAGAAAAATATCATGAAAGCAATTCTTTTTGTCGACTCCCAAAGTGTTCTTCTAGCCGTCTCGCCCTTATCAGACAGCAAGAACCTTCTCGTGCAATGTCTTCGGATATGGCTAAACCGAGCACTTCAAATAGGACACCAGCTCAAATTCTGCTGGGTCTCAAGCCACGTGGGTATTTCCTGCAATAAAAAAGCAGACGTGCTTGCTGCCTCTGCAAAAGAATACCCAAAGCTGCCTCTTGGCCCACCACACCAAGACCTGAAACCGATCATACAAAAATCGATTATGATGTTATGGCAGTTTGATTGGGATTTGGAAAAAAGAGAACAAGCTTCTCAATATCAAGCTCCAACTGGGGGTATGGGAGAGTTCCTTCCATAAAGTCCGTCGGGTTGAGGTTCTCCTTTGCCGCTTAAGAATCGGTCATACCTGTTTGACTCATTTGCACCTGCTCTGTGGTGAGGATGTCAAACTTTGCGACATATGTGGGAAAGATATGACTGTTATGCAAATCCTGTGGCATTGCAAAGTTTTAAACCAAGGGCGCCAAAAATGTTTTCCAGAACTTTTTCGAGATCACCTCCCCTTTCATCTATATATTTTGCATGGCGATCACCCATTGGTACCATTCGATCGAGTTTTAAATTTCCTTCATAACAGTGGCCTTTTACACGAGCTGTAACTTGCTGTTCTTTTAGATTACACTTCTAAGCCCTTTGGATAAATCTTTGTATGGCGCAAAATGGCCTAAGTTGCTCTTGCGCCATGAAACCCCAATCATCATCATCATCACTCCCCCTGATTGCAGGTATGTTGGCCTTCATGGCTGGGGTCGTGGTGACGCTACTGACCAAGCATCTAGTACCTGAGGTGCAGCACCCCCTGCGGAGATCGGCGTCTTTGAAGACGCCACTCTCCAAACACCTGCTTTCCAAGGGGGATATATTTTGTGTTTTTAAAAATGGTATAAAAAACTGAATATAATTAAACGTTTCTTTATATATATAGTGGAAGCGCTATAAATTGGCAAAAAATGTTTAGGATTTTGGCATGGACAGTGGGAGTCAGCAACCACTTCGTTTAAAACTGTGTGTTGGGTAAGGACACCTGTAAAATACTTAGGGGTCCAATTGTAAAACTACAGCGACAGTGCTTCGTACTGATGAAAGCAGGAGGTCGAACTACATGAAAATGCTGAAAAGTGGAAAGAAAAGGACGTATAAAATTTTTATCGAGCCAAAGTATCTAACCTATTTTTGTCAGCAAGATATGGTATGTGGTGCATATGCTGTACTGTTCGCGCTCGAATCTACAGAGTTTGCATCTGGTGTTTTTTGCACTGACATAGGGATTCATATTGAAGCAGACAAGTCGAACGAGCCTGTCTCGGCGCGTCCGCTCTGGGGGGCTTTCATTACCGCACCTCTTGCTGCAACAGGTTGTAAAACGTTTTCTTTTCCTACGAGACGTGAACGATGCTTTTCGGCGTACGTACCTCTTGTCAAGTACGCCTGTGCAAAGTGCTCCCCCTATTGAAAAACCCGGCAAAAACTTCCAGTGACATTCGGGGGAAACGGGTTAATTTCCACTCATTTTCACCAGAAGCCAGCGTGGTTTACCAGTTTTTTGGTAGACATATTACTGGCCGCCTTTTTCAGTTACCAAATTTCGCTGGACGTTTTACAGGAGCAACTTTTGCTTAAAATCCGGCAAAACCTTCCAGTGATATTTGGTCGAAACAGGTTCATTTCCACTCATTTTCACCAGACACCAGCGTAGTTTACCAGTCTTTGATGGAAATATTACCTGCAGCCACTTTCCCTGGAATTTTTACCAGAACCACTTTCGATTACCCGTCGCTGCAATCCTATCGGAAGCCACTCTCGTTTGCCGGACACCGAACTTCACTGGAAGCCGACTCAAGGGGAACGGCTAAAGGAATAAAGCCAAAACGAGAAGAAGGACTGAGTTTGTAATGGCGGCCGCCAATGCAGCGGCATTCTCGTGAGTGTGAGTATTAGCTCGAGACGACGTTCGAATCCTGAAAAAAGTGCGTGCAGTGAACAGTTTTGACGATCCAAAAAAGTGGGCAGCGATCACCGGCAACTAGCTATTTGCGACAGGCACTGGGCTAGAGCAGGTACGATACCACTTGGGCAGCATTCTCGTGAGTGCTATTTTTAGCTCGGGACGACGTTGCGATCCTGCAAGAAGTGCGTGCAGCGAACTGTTTTGACGATCCAAAAAGGTGGGCAGTTTCACCCGTTTTCATCTGAAATTAGCGTAGTTTACCTGTCTTTATTAGATTATTTGCCGGTAAACAGATTTCGCCGGATTTTCACCGGAAGCGGGTTTCCAGATTTCGCTGGAATGTCACCGGCAGCAACTCTCGTTTACCAGTCGACCCGGTTTTGCTATAAATCTTATCCGAAACGGGTGACTCGCTTCCCTGTTTACCGAACTTCATTTGAATCCGACGCGAGGAGAGGGGGAAGCCGAGACGAGCCGGGGGCTGGGTATGTAATTATGGTGCCTAGAAGGCACCAAGGACGAGTCCCCACGCACCCTCTCTTCCTCACATTGGGTTCATGGGGAAAATGCGAGAAGGTCATTTTGCTAAATTTTTTTGAAGAAAACCGGTTTCTTTGTCCGTCAACAAGCAACGCCGCCGGGCAGGATCGGACGCTCAGTCTCGGCTTCTCGTTCCATGTGTGCGACCTGTATCTTCCAGAGCAGCAGAGTGTGCAGATGAAAATAAAATATTTTTCAGTGACCTGTTTCTGAAGCCTCTTTGTTCGTCCGGCTTCAGAAGCATCCAGCGAGCGAAAAAGACTGTGCCCAAGATTTCTCAACTGCGGCGGATGTTCGTTTCGCGCGTTCGTGGTTTTCGCTAAGCGTGCTACCGACAGTATGTGTGTGTGTCCGTGTGGTGTACCTGCTCGGTTTTATGAGTTGAACCACCGAACACTTAGGAGTTTACCCAGCAGCATTGTGAGTACCATGAAAAATATTTTTGGCGACAAAGAACTCGGTTGTTCCTATTTGGTCTGATTGTTTTTGTCTACAGCTGTGCCAATCGTTTCAATGGTATCGACCCTGTTAAATAAATAATAGAACGTTCAGGTTTATATGAACTAACCACTTTATTCTTACCGAATAGTCCAGCATCTGGTAAACATATACCACCCACAGTTAACAAACATCTTCCTAAACTCTATCCATTGACGTCCGAAAGAAAAATAAAAACACGGCAACTTCCGGTAAATTGCGGCTTTAATGGAAGTAAAAAAGTCAATTAATCCAGTAAAATTCAATATTTTACTAGAAATGCAATTGCGGTAAAAAAATTGAAGATATTCCGCTAAAAAAGTCAGGTAAAATTCCAATAAAAAAAAACCGGTGACATTGCGGTGAATTACGGCTTTACCGAAAGTGAAAATAGTCCCATAATTCAGCAAAAAATAGTTCACTGTAATTGAAATTCCGGTAAAAAGTCTTTTTCAATAGGGCCCGGATTTTGTTATCTTGTCTAGGTGTTATTGTGGTGGAGGAATTCCTGACTATGTGGAGCTCAAGTTCGTTTGCTTTTTTTTACAGGGGTTGTAGTGACGTCAGAACGCCGAGTTCTTATTGGCTCCTTCTATCAGAGCCAATCAGAGCTCTGCGTCTTTTTTTGCGTCGCCAAAACTCTTGCGCGACAAGCAGACGACTTGCTCTCCGCATATGGGGAGAGGGTACAGGCCAATCCGTTTGCGTGCACTCGTTTCTCTCTAGAATACTTCAGCGGGGTATCACGAAAGCGATTATACAGAGATCTTGTTGGCGTTGTCCTACCTGTACCGCTGTATATACCTCTGTATTGTATATGTCCTGGTCAGTATGTTCCCCAGCTAGTCAAGAAAATGCCTGATCCGCTATATGATAAAACCTTTTTCTTCAAATTGCATTCTGGGGTCTTGCCGGTAAAGGCTTGGTTAGAAGACAAACGTCTGTTTGTACCGTGGAGTGTAAACTGTTTTCTGTGCCAAAAGCCCGAGACAGTAAAAAACGTCTTTTTAGACTGCTGGGTTGGGATTTTCTTCTGGGATGTTCTGCAACGTACATTGAAGAAAAAGTTTTTGTTATATTCGTATGATATTAGGTGTCTAGCTGTAGAGGAAGAGCACAAAGTTTTATTCGATTTTGTTATGCTAGTGGGACTTCACAGTATACGGAAATCCCGCGTGGCCATCAGCCGAGCAGATACTGATGCAAGAGAGGTTAGAGATTACTTCGGTGAATCAATGCAACATGTTTTAAAAGTGTGGAAAGATCAACCATGCGTACTTGATTTGTATTGGTACTTGACGATGTGACTCTCTTGAAACCCTTTTAGCCATGCCGCGTAAGACTTTAACCGGCAAGTGTGGCCTTTTTAATTTTATGGCATTGTATTTTGTTAATGTCCGAATCGAGCAATAAAAAAAGTGTGGCGCAGCCAAGGAGGTTGAGGGGCTTAGAGTAATAAACCAGAAGTTCGGAAGTGGCACCCCCCCCCCCAGTTGCCAACAGGTTGCACGCAAAACTGACTACTCGTCATGTGACCTCACAATGACAATACCGGTAAGATGACAGCGCGCAGAGCTGGAGAATGCGAGCTTGTTCGGTGCTCGGCAGTCATGATGTGTCACTGCTCTCCCACGATTTCGGGTTTCTTCGTGCTCTCTGACGCAGGTATAACGTGAAGTTGTGAAGTAATGAGACTTTATACCCTTTTTGCGGAATATTGCTCTGGATATTAGCACCTCTGAGAAAGCATCAATCGTACAGTCATAGCAGTGCTCGGATTCCCTAATGTGTGCGATGATCAATAAAACGTTTACTGGTTTTAAATTTTCGCATTCTCTTAGCTTTGTTTGAACTTTGGAATGTCTGTGAATCGATGGGAAATGTATCCGTCGCAGGTAGGTCCTAGGGAAGTTGCTAAAGCCCTACGTAACCACATAATCACCGTAATGTTTAGTGAGTAAGCTCCTGCGATATTTAAGTTTTGTACTACTCAGATACTTAACGATAGAACTGTTAGCGTTGGATTTTCTCATTTGTTAGCTTTGTTTGAACTTCAGAATTTCCGACAATCTAAGCGAATGGTATACGTCGTTTTAAATCCCAGGAAAAGTTGTTTCAGCCCTTGGTTACCAAATAACGACTGCAAATTTTAGCGAGTAAGCTCCTGCAATCTTTAAGCTTGTACTAGTCGACGATCTTGCAAATCGGCGGTTCTCAAGGTTTCGACATAACTAGCTTTTATTGCAGTAGCTTGCATTGAATCGCTGTACTCTTCTTATTTTATTTGAAAAGCTATCGCTTCTTCAAGTGACGCGCAAGTGAACTTTTACAAAGCATTCAAACAGCTCATTCAGAATTTTTTTATTAACGTTCATAAAAGAGTTCATTTATTCTCTTACAACTCAGAACACAGTTAGCCAGTCCTCATATTTTTGATTGACCAGTGCACAAATGACTGCGTCCGACATTCCTTAGGAATTAGTATTAGAAGGCTCTTCACCTTGCCGATCGGTATTAATAGTCCACACTAACCTCCATCTGTACTGTCAGACTCCTCTTAGATGGTTATCTAATTCAGCATTCCAACATATAGAATCTTTAAAAAAAAGTGCAGCCCCAATTCTTAGAGGTGCTGATTTAGCACCACACATATCAACAATTCATTAAATTTAATACAACTTGGAAATACGTGATTAACACTCATTTTCACTTGCGCAAACTTTATTGCAGCCATAATCTTTTTAATCAAGAGTGCACTGTATCAGCCAGTTGATTATTCACTTGTTCTATTTACCTGTACATGATAACTTGTAATTGTGTTTGTGCCTTGCTGGAAAAAACACTCCTGTTGAAAAATGTTGACTACCAGTCCTTTCAGTTTCTTCAATCAACTTTTTTTCCAACGTTTGTGTGTCGTATACTTGGTTTCACGATAACATGGCAGAAGGCAACCGCCAAAGCCGCCTCGGGCCAATCAAAGAGACGGAGTGAAGGTATGTACATGACAAATCTCTACAGGAGAGTACTTCAATCCATGTTATTACGTGGCCCCCTCCAAAGTGCATATTGGCACACTGAAACCGTTGACTTCGCCGTTTGCCAAAATGCCGAGAAATGGAGTATAGTAGCTACGGCTCTAATTACCCGAGGCCTTAATACATAGGGAATTCGTTCCAAGAGAATGCTATGTCAGCAATCGCTGTGAACAAAGCTCAGCACCCATTGGACTCGAATGCTGCACTAGCGTTTGAACTAAACTGGGGCCCATTCGTGTGCCTTATGCCGAACAAAATGGTGGCAGTAAATGTTTCTTTATGGGGTTCTGGAAAGGCACTATTGTGCCATATGTATATGAAATGTTCTGCTATAGTCGAATACAACACATAGTACTATTAAACTAGATGTTCAGAGGTGTGATTATTTTTGCAATTAATAAGCTAAACCAATATTTTTATTTATTTACGGTACCCTATTGAAAAAATGTCTGTGAGGACCACTAGGACTTCCTGCGAGGGCCTGAGAGGCCTTTTAAGACATTCTGAAATGTCTGATGGGCCCACCAGGCTCCTCTAGAAGGTCTGTGGGGCCCATCAGGATATCTTTCTGAAAGATGTGCGTTCCTCCAGGGTCGTTCTATAAGGTCCGTTCGGCCTTTCAGGGCCGTTCTAAAGCGTCTGTGAAACCTAGCAGACATTATCAGGAGCACCTCGCAGAATTCATCCGAAGACGTCTGTGCGTAAACGTGCTGTGTTCATCGGCAGCCCGCTTCAGTGACTTGAGTGCGTAAACCTGTCGTGTCGCTCTTTATATAGGTTCATTGAGTGGACGCAGTTGTAAGCGAATATTACTTTGATCGAGACTCATTGAGTGGAAACGATGCCCACATATTGCCGCTCATTGAGAAGAGATAGAAGTCTATCGAGCTAGCTTTATCGAACGATCTCGCCCCAAGAATTCGGCGGTGCGAGTTGGCCATCCAGCGGCCCAGCCGCCCGCCCAACAATTAAGTAAGCCAAGCGGTGCGAAAGGTGTGACATATGCGACGGACAGCAGGCGGACTTATACGTATTGCTTATTTTACTTACATTCCATAGCACCGTCTGCTGGTATAAGCGTTTCAATATTTACAAATTTAAGGCCTACCAGCGCGTCATTGTAGCTTTAGAAACGGAGCGTTCAAATTGCAATTTATTCAGAAGTGGCCGGCTTAAGATCGCGGCTTCCGAACGTGTCTTTGGGCTGCCGAAGCGAATCCCGGCCGCACCTCCGCACTCTAAAGATCTCTCCTTATCGTAGGAGACGGGGTTTCTGACAAGGCAGACCACGGCATCCGGAATGTGGAGTGCCACGAAAGCAAAGTAGTCTGGTTTTACAAGCGCGCGACTGGGAGGGGCGCCTTGAAATTCGAGTCGCCGTGACATCCCCGTGTCCGGATTGGTCACTTTGCTACCGGTGGCAACGGTAGTAGGTTGGCGGGAAAGGCTTTGTTTCTGTTGGCTGTTAAGGCTCGGTGAGGTTGTGCGAAGGCGCTACTTGTGCGAATGAAGTCTGTGCATTCCTGCGGCGACTTTCCTCGGCAGGTTTTTCGGGAGTCTGGGCGGCATGGGGCTGTTTTCGATATCTGGGTGGCGCACACGGATAGCCCTACTCACCAGGACTCGTGCTTCCGAGAACGCAGCCACACTGGAGGTCGGACAAGCGTCGTCGCCCTGGGCCGAAGCCGCCAAGCGATCCTCATACCCTCGAATGCCGCAGTGAGCCGGCAGCTCCTGGAAGGCATTTCTCCATTCTTGGCGCTGCAACATAATCACCGCGTTCGCCAACTCTCAGGTGATCGGTGGTGCAGGCTCCAGGCTGGCGAACTGGGTCAATGCCACCTTCGAGTCCCTCAGGATTACCAGGTGGTCAGGCGCACTCTCTGCTTCAGCCAAGGACAGTGCCCGGCGACGCGCCGCCAGGTCGACTATTGCCGAACGTGTAAGGGAAAGGCGCTCCGCTGCTCGTGCTCCGAAGTCTGTCAACACCGTGCTGCGGCTGTTACTGTGCGTGTGTCGTGGACGACGAACTGGTCCGCGTAGCATCACGCCCATCCCTTGAAGCACTCTTTGTGTTTAGGGCCCGCGAGGTCGGCGTTCACTTCCACTCCTTGTGGTGCATCTGTCCGGTTTTATTAGTTGAACTACCTTCCCTATTGAAAATAAGTCTAAAGTGCCCTTGAAAACTTTTTAAAAGGTTTGAGGGGGCCTTCAAGACTTTTTAACGGGTTCGACATACCCCTCAAGGGAGTCTAAAGGGCCCGTAAAATCCTTTTGAAACGTCTAAGGGGGACTTCAAAGATTTTTTATAATGCTTGAAGGACCCTCGAAGATTCCTTGCTTGATGCGTTCTGGGCCACATCAGAATCTTTCTTAAATGGTTTGAAATGCCCTTTAGAAAGTTCTAAGAGTTTTTTTTTAATGTATGTGGGGCCTTCAAACTCACCCGTCAAACAATTACAAGCAACTCGCAGAAGTTGGTTGAAGTAAAGCCTGTTTCAGACAGTTGCGTTTGACTGCGTTTGACTGCGTTGCGGATGTGAGAAACCATCACATCCCTGCTGCTTATATTGCGTGCCAAGAGGATTCCTCGAATTGGATTCCACGCTTCATACGAAGCACAGATGTGCCGGTGACTCGCATTCGGTTCTCGACGCAACGCAGTCAAACGCACTGAAACGCAAGTGTCTGAACCGGCTTTAAGAAGAACTGTAGCCTGCCAGTTGTATTTTTATGCAATTTCTAATTCAACATTTTTAGTGCTTAAAATACTAGGCTAAATTATGACTGCGTGTTCTAATGATGTGATCAATATGGCGACAAAACGAGGAAGAAAATGAAAGGAGACAAGAATAAAAGGGGAGGAAAGAAAAGGAAGTCGAGGGGTACGAGGAGGTTCAGGGCGAAAGCGGACGCATTCGGAAAAGCTTGGCTTCGGAATACGCCGGCAATGCTGTCATCCATAGAAGTCTGCCGACCTGTCCTCACCGTCAACTCTGAACGGCAAGCCTGGCTCAAGAGCGAACCGGCAAAGCCATCCTAACAACCGGTTGACTGGTCACCATCGGTACGCCGACAGCTGGAGCCAAACGAGACTGGCTTCTGCCATCAGCGTAAACCAGTGCCAACCTTGGCAAGTCGAACTTTGGATGAACGACCTTTTCTTTTATTTATTTGCTCATAAGTTTCCTTTCTATTTCTTTGCGGGGATTCAGAAAGTAGAACAACTGGGTGCAAATATATTTCTTTGATATAAAAAATAGACGGACCTCTCAGTCCCCTTTCTTTTTACCATAAAGAACTAGACAATAACTTGCGTCCGCGACAGGAACAGAATTACGAACATGCGTTGATCAGGAACGAGCTCGGCAAAGAGAGGACAGAGTGGCCGAACGAGAAGCTCTCTCACAGAAAGCGGAACTGGAGGAAGGAACGCAGCCCTCTTGAAAATAAGTCTAATGTGCCCTTCAAATCCTTTTGAAAGGTTTGAGGGGGCCTTCAAGACTTTTTAACGGGTTTGACGTACCCCCCAAGGGAGTCTAAAGGGCCCATCAAAACGTTTTGATGGGTTTGACGCACCCTTTAAGAAAGTCTAAAGAGCCCGTCAAAACCTTTTGAAAGGTCTAAGGGGGACTTCAAAGATTTGTCAAAAGGTTTGAAGGACCCTTTAAGATTCCTTAATGCGTTCTGGGCCACATTAGAATCTTTCTTAAAGGGTTTGAAATGCCCTTTAGAAAGTTCTAAGAGGTTTTTTGAAATGTCTGTGGGGCCTTCAAACACACCCGTCAAACAATTACAAGCAACTCGCAGAAGTTTGTTGAAGTAAAGCCTGGTTCAGACAGTTGCGTTTGACTGCGTTTGACTGCGTTGCGGCTGTGAGAAACCAGCACATCCCTGCTGCTTATATCGCGTGCCAAGATGATTCCTCGAATTGGATTCCACACTTCATACGAAGCACAGATGTGCCGGTGACTCGCATTCGGTTCTCGACTCAACGCAGTCAAAAGCACTCAAACGCAAGTGTCTGAACCGGCCTTAAGAAAAACTGTAGCCTGCCAGTTGTATTTGTATGCAATTTCTAATTCAACATTTTTAGTGCTTAAAATACTAGGCAAAAATTATGACTGCGTGTTGTAATGATGTGATCAATACGGCGACAACAAGAGGAAGAAAATGAAAGGAGACAAGAATAAAAGGGGAGGAAAGAAAAGGAAGATTAGGGGAACGAGGAGATTCAAGGCGAAAGCGGACGCATTCGGAAAAGCTTGGCTCCAGAATACGCCGGCAAAGCTGTCATCCATAGAAGTCTGCCGACCTGTCCTCACCGTCAACTCTGAACGGCAAGCCTGGCTCAAGAGCGAGCCGGCAAAGCCATCCCAACAACCGGTTGACTGGTCACCATCGCTACGTCGGCAGCTGGAGCCAAACGAGACCGGCTTCAACCACAGCGTAAACCAGTGCCAACCTTGGCAAGTCGAACTTTGGATGAACGCCCTTTTCTTTTATTTATTTGCTCATAAGTTTCCTTTTTTTTCTTTGCGGGGATTCAGAAAGTAGAACAACTGGGTGCAAATATATTTCTTTGATATCAAAAATCAGACGGACCTCTCAGTTTCCTTTCTTTTTACCATAAAGAACCTGACAATAACTGGCGTCCGCGGAAGAAACAGAATTATGAACATGGGTTGCTCAGGAACGAGCTCGGCAAAGAGAGGACAGCGTGGCCGAACGAGAAGCTCTCTGACAGAAAGCGGAACTGGAGGAAAGAACGGAGAGAACGCTCCAGCTTAAGCTTAGGGTGATTGAGGCCGAGGGGTCGGCAAGTGACAGGCATGGTGCGGGCGGTGGTGAAGGACCCCATGGAGTTACTGCGTCACAGTGCCTCAGTCCCCATAAGCTAATGCCGTCGTTTGACGACCAAAGAGATGACTTGGACGCGTACCTTTGCCTTTGTACTTGATGAAGCCACATGCGCGTGTCAGTAGCCTTGACAGTGTTGTACACTAAGTATGAATCTGAGTATAGAGAATTCAATTTCTGAGGGGCTAATGGGTCTAAAGAGTTGATGGATCTAAAGGGTTGTTGGGTCTGAAGGGTTTATGGTCTAAAGGGTTGACGGGTCTAGAGGGTTGACGGGTACTAAAGGGTTGATGGGTCTAAAGGGCTGACGGGTCTAAAGGGTTTAAAGGGCTAACAGGGTCCCATAACACATCAAGGCTGATGGGTTATTTTTAATAGGGAGAGAACGCTCCAGCTTAAGCTTAGGGTGATTGAGGCCGAGGGGTCGGCAAGTGACAGGCATGGTGCGGACAGTCGTGAAGGACCCCAAGGAGTTACTGCGTCACAGTACCTCTGTCCCCATAAGCTAATGCCGTCGTTTGACGACCAAAGAGATGACTTGGATGCGTACCTTTGCCTTTGCACTGGATGAAGCCACATGCGCGTGTCAGTAGCCTTGACAGTGTTGTAGCACTAATTATGAATCGGAGTAGAGAGAATTCAATTTCTGAGGGGCTAGTGGGTCTAAAGGTTTGATGGATCTAAAGGGTTGTTGGGTCTAAAGGGTTTATGGGTTTAAAGGGTTGACGGGTCTAAAGGGTTGACGGGTCTAAAGGGTTGATGGGTCTAAAGGGCTGACGGGTCTAAAGGGTTTGAAGGGCTAACAGGGTCCCATAACACATCAAGGCTGATGGGTTATTTTCAATAGGGTTCCGTCTCAGGATACCCAGCGTCATTGTGAGTACCTCAAAATATATTTTTTGCGACAAACAAATCGGTTGTCCCTATTTGGTATGATCACTTGTCTGCAGCTGCTTGCACGCGGGTTTGAGTAAACGCTTTACATACATCTTGATTGGTCGCGGCTTTCCGGAAAGATGCATTTCTAAGGTATGTTGTCAAAGGGGTTAGGCCGAAGGACTAATGTTTGAAGTCTGAAGTTTTTAAGTCTGAAGTCTTGAAGTCTGAAGTCATAAAGTCAAAAGTCTTGAAGTCTGAAGGGCTAAAGTTTGAAGCGCTGAATTCTGAAGTATTGAGGGTCTTGTAGGGTCCCATAACACATCAGGGCTGAAAGATATTTTTTCAATAGGGGAGCTGGGCCCGTTTTATGCTCATTAATGTCAGTGTGCTATGATGTTATTATCACGTGTGTCGTTTTAACTATCCTCTGTGCAACGCTTCAAAAGGCCCTTGCGGGAAATAAAAGAATAAAAAAACATTGAACATCACTGGAGTTTCTCTACGGATGCACCAGATGTTCAAAAGAGGTGGAACTAGTGCGGCCCCATGCAACAAGCCTGCAATTCTGGTATGTCCCATTTATTAATATCGAGGGATCAGAAATGCGAGTGTTCTAAGAAAAGACCAGCGCGTGCAGCGAACACAATCCTTGGTGTGTAGACTCTGAAGGCGCGAAGGTGAGTGGAAACATGATGTTTATTTGGTTAATGCATAAAATATGTTTATTTCCACATGATTACATAATTACTGATTCTTAGCAAACGGTTAACTAGCGAGTCCATTCTGCGACAGTCTCGTGAAAGGCGTTATATCGAAGTACCTGTGCTTCTTGTTGTCAGATGACGCTTTTTGGTCGTGTGACAACCTTGACGGACTGATGCCGTCTTGTGATCATATTGCCACGCGCGTTGGCGACCAAACGCGTGCGTGGCCGAGTGGTTACCGCGCTTGACTGTCACGCGGAAGGTGTAGGTTCGATTCCAGTTAGCGGACTGCCCTTTTATTTATTCTTTCAACCTGGCCTTCTCGTAAGTTCGAGAACATTGTCGTCTGGCCGAGTTCAGAATGTTCTACACGCAGAACCTTCTACGCCGATTCGTCCAGAAACCCACGAGGGTACATAAGGGACTCCACATGGCGAGGGGGGTCAGTTTCGCCCCAGCGTTCGACTCTGCTGTCACGCCGACTTCGACGCCCGCGACGCTCTGCTTTATTCTGTTCACTTTTTATTTTTTGGGCACAAGTTCGCCCCATGAAACGTTTAGTTTTTTCAGGTATTATATCCTCATCACTTGTCATTCGTGACATTTTGGTGAAGGTGCGGGGTACCGTTTTCTATGCTCGTGAAGCGTACACCTACAAAGACATCCTGGCCAAGTGAAGTGCTCAGCCCCGGAAGGCTACCCTTCGCAGAAACCTCCGACAACCGATCAAGTTGTCCGCAACCAAGGCCTACCCCCGGAACTCGGACCCCTGTCACAAAAACCAAGGAAGAAGACCATGACGATGACCACTCCACCCGTCGTTGTCCTACTCGTCGCTGCCCGTACGCCCACCTCCTTCCACCGTGAGCCTTATGAATACATTGAGTACTGGCTACAGCAGTACGAGCGAGTGGCCCAGCACAACAGATGGACGGAGGAACAGAGCCTGCAGAGTCTTTACTTTTCGCTCCAAAGGACGGCCAGGCTCTGGTTCGAGAATCGCGAGACTTTCTTCATCTCGTGGACCACCTGCATGGATGAGCTCAGACGGACATTCGCCAACCAATATCGACGGGAGAAGGCCGAGGACCTTCTTCGAATGAGGACCCAGGGACAAAACGAGACTATCACCAGTTTCGTCGAGGATGTTTCGCGCCTGGTCGCTCGCGCCGACCCTCAAGCCACCGATGAAGAAAGCTGCGGATCCTAATGCGAGATGTCAAGGACCACATCTTCGGCGGTCTTGTTCGCAACCCCCCATCTACCGTCGAAGACTTCGTCACGGAGGCCACGAACATGGAACGTGCACTCCTCGCAAGAGCCAGCCACTACCATCAGCACCCGAGCGTCGCTGCTGCTTCTGAATCGGGCTACAACATCAGCCCTAGCATCCCCGGGCTTCGCGATATCATCCGCGACATCGACCGGGAGGAGCTCAAGAAACTTCTGCCGACTACTGAACACCCGGCCTCAATCTCCATTGCCGAGGTCTTCCGAGACGAGGTTCAGCGAGCGTTCCTACCAGATTCTCCTGTCACCGTGGCCGCACCCGAAGAACCGACGCTGAAATACGCCGCAGCTACCCGACGACCACCGCCCCCTGCTCACCCGTGTAGGGCGCCACTCCGACGTGAGCCTTCAGCGCCGCAGTTTTTCCAACGCCAGGAAGACCGGGCGCACGCCCACCCAGAACAAGCAGTGCCACGAAAGTCCGACGTGTGGAGGACGGCTGATCGACGCCCGTTGTGCTATCACTGTGGTGAAGCTGGCCACATTTACCGTCGATGCCCCTACAGACAGCTGGGACTGCGCGTGTTCTACCCGAACGACCCTCGCCCAAGGTACGACGAATGCCCTCGCAACATTGAGGAGTACCTCCGACGCTCGCCCTCCCCAGTTTCGTCTTTCCGCCGTGAAGCGCGCTCCCAATCGCCACGACGTTCAGCGTCCCCAGCGCCACGACCCCACCAAGAGAGCCTGTCTCTTCTGCGTCGCCGGAAAAACTAAGTGCGGAAACGCCCTGGGGGTGACGTTGCCGAAAACGACGGAAGCAAACAGCCTCCAAGAACGCCGGCACGTTCCCGCTCTCCCGACGCCCCTGCAACGGTGTCCAACAACCTAAACGTTGTTATCGACGGCCACGACGTATCGGCGCTCGTTGACACCGAAGCAGACTACTCAGCATTGAGTGGGAGGCTCTCTCGCCACCTTCGAAAAGTCACGACGCCGTGGGATGGAACGCAGATACGAACCGCCGGAGGACACCTCGGAAGGTGCACCGCTCGCGTCGAAATTCACGGCGAGACGTCCTGGGAATTTCGTCATTCTACAAGACTGTCCCAGAGACGTCATTCTCGGCATGGACTTTCTGTGTGAATACGGCGCCGTCATCGACCTTGGAGAAAACAGATCGACGCTGCGGAAACCTGTTCCGCCTTCAGAGAAGCTCCAAACTGCGTCAGCCGCCGTCTGTGTCGCTGCCGACCACGTGAACCTGCCGCCGCGATCAAGTGTTGTCATACCCGTCGTGACCGATGCAGCTACCCGCGGCGAAGTTCTTCTAGAAGGTAACCTTCAATTTCTCCTGGGAAGAGGAATAGGTGTCGCAAGAGGAGTAGCTGAACTTCATGATGGGCGCACTGTGGTCCTCGTGACAAATTTCCGACAAGAAACGCACCACCTCACTAAAGGTGCAGCGGTGGGCCATGTCGAGGAACTCCGAAACTCTGCCGAAGTCGCCGCGATTGCTAGAGAATCATCGCCGCCTCATCAAGACTTCACGTCGCCAGCACAGCTTGACATTGACCCCAAGCTTCCGGGCCTAAAATGACAGCACCTCAGTGACCTCCTCGCCGAATACAACAACTGCTTTGCGAGGTCGTCAAAGGTTCGCCAAACCACCGCTGCGAAGCACCGCATTGTTACCGAGGACGACGCGCTCCCTGTGCATTGATCGCCATACCGAGTCTCAGTAAAAGTAAGGGAGGTCATACAGAAGCGAGTGCAAGAAATGCTGAACGACGAAATAATCCCGCCTTCCAGCAGTGCATCGGCCTCTCCGGTCGTACTGGTTAAGAAGAAGGACGGAACGCTAGGTTTTGTGTGGACTACCGACAGCTGAACGCGGTGACGAAGAAAGACGTCTACCCACTTCCCCGCATAGATGACACGCTAGACCGGCTGACTGATGCCGTCTTGTGATCATATTGCCACGCGCGTTGGTGACCAAGCGCGTGCGTGGCCGAGTGGTTTCCGCGCTTGACTGTCACACGGAAGTTGTAGGTTCGATTCCAGTTAGCAAAATGCCCTTTTATTTATTTTTTCAACTTGGCCTTCTCGTAAGTTCGAGAACATTCTTGTCTGGTCGAGTTCAGAATGTTCTACACGCAGAACCTTCTACGCCGATTCATCCAGAAACCCACGAGGGTACATAAGGGACTCCGCATGGCGAGCGGGGTCAGTTTCGCCCCAGCGTTCGACAGTGCTGTCACGCCGACTTCGGCGCCCGCGACGCTCTGCTTTATTCTGTTCCCTTTTTATTTTTTGGGCACAAGTTCGCCCCAATAAACGTTTAGTTTTTTCAGGTATTATATCCTCATCACTTGTCATTCGTGACAATATGTCATGTGCCGCCACTGACATTTGATGCACTGAAGCTGCTGCGCTGGCTTTTAATCCTTACAATTTTCTGGAAGTTTTTTGCGTAAATGTAGCACGCTCTGGAATGTATTGCTTAAGTGGCTGTTCCTGTTGCTGCACCGTTGACTTGATGGCCGGCAACAATGTTTGTTTGCAAACCGAGACAAAACCGTTGTGTGATAATTGATTAGGGAGCTCCTTGCTGTTTGAACCTAGAATGGAGGTGTTAAGAACGAAAACTTATACGGCTAAAGTCTAGGAAATGGACAATATATGCGACGTATGCAACCGCGATAGGGAGACTAAGGTACGTGAAATTGTAAGGTGCACGAAACTTCGTCCCACCCTCTTGGGCGGATGCCTCCGAATTCGGAGGAAGCACCGTAATTTACAGACTTAGATTGGCAAATGGATAGGGGAAGTATTGCGGTAACTAAGACGAGATTTGGAGATTGGGGGAAAAATCTAAGGAGGGGTTAAAATAGAGATACAAATAAGCATGTTGAAACCATAAAGTGCAAGAGGAACAAAATTACCAAGCACCCATATAGAAAGAAGAAAAGAAAGAGTCCACGCTGAGATCAGGAGAAAAGATGAAGAAGGGTCTCGGCTGGAACGTGCACGAAATGACGGAACGATGGCGTCGTCCCCTTGTGAACGCATTCATTTGCTTTGAGTGCTATTTACCTTTACTTTAGCAATAAAATGTTTATCCGTTGTAGGGTTTTCGGCTTCCCTGAGTGAACGCAACTTTTTATTGGCGCCGAAATCCGGTAGAAAATCCCTGAACGATCTCTGCCAAGAACGCGACATTTGCAGCGAAACAGTCAAACGATGGATCGGTACACCAAGAAACGTAAGGTACTTGGCACTCAAGTGACACGCCTTATGAATGAGTGCAACGATCGACTCAATCAACAACTGACGCCAGAAGGTGCGAATGTTTTACACAACCGACCTACGGGACTTCAGGTAGATCTAAATGCCATGAACAACGAGATCGAACCTTTAGTGCCTGTTGAAGACAGCGAGACTGAGTTTACGCAAGTCTTTGAATAGAACGATAGAATAACAGCCTGGTGGTGGTGGTGGTGGTGGTGGTGGTGGTGGTGTTTGCCTGACGTGAGGTTTTTCTCACTGGTTGTGGAAAAGTTTCACGGGCTTGGGTTAATAACAGCCTGTCTTTCAAGACTAGAACATCGAGGTAGGACTGCCTTTCCAATTAAGCAAAGCGCATTGATCACCGATAGGAACAACAACACCACTTGTGCGACAACGAGAATGCGAGTGAGACTACCAAAGCTCGAGCTGATGAAGTTCAACGGCTCCGTCAGCCAGTGGCAAGAATTTTGGGAACAATTCAACCAAGTTGTACATCATAACAACGAACTAACAGAGGTTGATAAGTTCAACTGTTTGAAGAGAGCATTGACTGGAGATGCTGCAGCAGCGATTGCCAGACTTCCGTCGACCGCACGATGCTATGAAGACGCGGTCACATTGTTGAAGGGTTGCTTCGGAAACCAAGACCTGCTCGTCCAGACCCATCTAAAAATACTGATCGATGTCAAGCCAGTGCGTCCTGCATTGGACGTTTATGGTCTTCGTTTTCTTTACGACACAGTGATCTCAAACATCAGAGGTCTGGAAACGTTGGGAAGGAAACCTTCAGCAGGAAACCTTCAGTTCTATGTTATTTCCGATCGTTCAACGTGCCCTCCTAAAAAACCTACTCCTAGACTTCAACAGGAAGTTAGTGATGGATTAGCCGGAGGACTTAATAATTGCACGAAACACACTAACGGCGACGACAACGCCACCAAGAGAGTCTTCGCATCCCAGCGATCATAAAATAACGTCTCCACAACGAAGGACGGAAGATTTGTTTTTCAAGTTAGTTCACTTTTTATGACTTGAAGTACTAAGTCAAGAAAACCTCGCGGCTTTGCAGCTATGCATACTTATGGCAAGCCGCAGAAAAAAGAAGCAGATCACAAGAAAAATTAAGACAACGACAAAGCACGGAAGGGGCGATCGATGTTTTATATGTAAGTCAACTCGACATACCACTGACGACTGCGACGCCAGTACATCTTTACGCAGCGATCAATGTTTTATATGTTAGTCAACTCGACATACCGCTGACGACTGCGACGCCAGTACATCTTTACCAGAGAAAAAATACCTAGTCCGAGAAAAGAGGCGATGCTTGAGATGGGCCAATAAAAATTATCAAGCAAAAGAGTGTCGACGCAACATCAGATGCCAGAAGCGCAGAGGAAGACACGCAGCATCAATGTGTAATCCACTTTACTCTCCAGGAAAACGGACAAATCATAATACCTCCACAACAAGTGCCCCCATCAATTTGGAAGCGACGACGAACAACCAGGAGAAACCGATAGTCTTCATGCAAACCGCCAAAATTTTGTGTACTGACGACAAAGAAAAGTTTCAACTTCGAGCACTTTTTGACGGTGGAAGTCAACGCACTTTCATTACAAAGAAAGAATCCAGAAAACTTGGTTGTAAGTTATTAGGTCATAAGCCTTTGACAGTCGGTGTCTTCGGTGGCATCATCACAGAGAAGGAATTCCAACGTGTATTGGTGTTTTTGACAACGCAGACCGGAAAGATACATCAACTCGAGGTGTGGGAGACCGAACTGATATGTTATCAATGAATCCCAATTCCGCCAAAACACCTTAACGATAAACTCAAAGAGCTAAACTTCTCCATCAGGTACCTCTCGAATGATGAGGGTCCGACAACCATCGATCTTTTGATCGGATCTGAACATTTCTGGGAGCTGACAACTGGACGGTCGCGTAAGCTGGAAGGAAGGCTCAGGGCATTTCAATCTGTCTTTGGATGGAGCGTACAAAAACCTGTCGAGGGAGCTGCAGAGGATCTTCCTTGTTATTAGATCACAGCTCTCGAGGCTGCAGTGACCGAGTCTACGACAGACATTTTGAAGAAATTCTGGACACTAGAGGCTATCGGTGTCAATGAGTCCGAAATGAACGATCTGGGAAACGATCCCGTGATGAATAGTTTTGAAGAAACTATGACACAAGTAAATGGACGGCACAAAGTTGGCCTTCCCTGGAAGAACATGGTGGACCTTGAGGACAACAAGGGGGTCGCTCTAAAACGCCTGCACCAACTAATCAGTAAGCTACGAAAGACACCTGGGAACACACAGGCGTACGATAACGTCATAAGAAAGAACATTGACCACGAGAACGAAATACTGACCCATTACATGCCACACCAAGCTGTGGTTAGAGAATCAAGCTACACTACAGAGCTCCGGGTGGTTTTCGATGCTTCGTCACATGCATACGAAGTAAAATCACTCAATCAAAACTTCGAGAGCGGACCTAATTTAACCACAAACCTCGTGAGCTTGCTGCTTAACTTCAGAACGCACAAAATAGCCCTAGTGGCGGATATAGAGAAAGCATTTTTACAAATTGAAATTGTCGAAACAGACAGAGATGCGCTTCGTTTCTTATGGTTTGAAACGACTCCGCTGGCTTCTAGATCTTTACCACCCATTGAATGCTGGCGCATGAAACGAGTTTTGTTTGGAACCACGTCAAGCCATTTCCTGCTTTTTGCAACTATTCAACATCATTTGAAAAGTGTAGAACATAAGTATCCCGATAGTGTGAAAACTCTTATGGAATCGTTGTATGTTGATGACTTGCTAACTGGAGTAGATAAAGAAGCAGCAGCCTTGAAGCTTTACACGGAAGCCAAGACCACATTTAGCTCTGCTTTCATGACGCTGCACAAGTGGGTCTCAAACAACAAGCGTTTGAAGGAACGTTTTGAGCAAGACTATCTAAACCACACGACACACCTCGGGTACCTTCCTGGGGTACTGAAGGTACTGGGGCTCACTTGGGATCCAGACTTCGATAGGTTGACGTTTACGACGAGCTTCAGATCAAAACAACAAGAGAAAGAAACTAAACCAAGCGTCCTGAGAACGACTGCAAGGCTCTACGACCCACTGGGGTGGACATCCCCTTCACTGTCAGTGCGAAGTCGCGGTTTCAGCAACTGTGGAAAAGGAAGGTCGATTGGGATGAGAGATTCCCGATGATATGAAAATGAATGGCTTCAGTGGTGTGCCGAACTCGACGAACTGAACAAGATTCAAGTGCCGTGTGTTTACCGGTTTCCATCGAAGGACCGTTCAGAGAACGTGGCGTTGCACATCTTTGCTGATGCAAGCACAATAGCCTACGGTACGGTTGCATACGTCGGTAGTGGCGGCTTTGAAGGTAACAGCGTATCAACTATTGTGATGAGTAAATCAAAAATAGCACCGGTGAAACCGCAAACTTTGGCGAGACTGGAACTGATGGCTTGCCTTCTCGTAGCCAGATTATACAAATATATGACGCAAAGTTTAGATGACGTACCAACGGTAACATACTTGTGGACTGACTCCAATATTGCGTGTCACGGGATAAACAGTGACGCCACCCGCTGGAAACCGTTTCTTCAGAACCGTGTCACAGAAATACAGAGTCATACCAATAGAATACGTTGGAGACAAAGTCCCGGAAAGGAGAATCCAGCGGTCCTAATGACACGCGGCATAAAAGCCAGCCGACTAGTAAATGAGCAACTCTGGTGGTCCGGACCAGAGTGGATCAATGGCCCTGAAGACTACTGGCCTAAATGGGCTACATCTGTAGGCTTAACAGAACAAGACGCAAAGAAAAAACGGACAACTGAAGTTACACAAACAACTACACTTCCAGCAACAGCACTTCCAGTAGTAGACATAAACCGCTTCAGTTCTGCCGACAGAGCATTCAGATTGACAGCGTGGATTCTTCGCTACGTAAATAACTTGCGACGGACGGAAACGACAAGTGGCCCATTTAGAACACAAGAAATAAATGACGAAGGACTCTACTGGCTACGTCAAGAACTACGTGAACACTTCCCAATAGAGATTAGATCTATCCAGGAGAACACGAGACTTCCACGAGATTCTCCTCTTCGGGAACTATCACTCTTTATCGATAGTGACGGCCTTCTACGAGCGAAAAGACGGCTACAACACCGTTTGAAACCCTACGGGAGACATCATCCGATAGTCCTCCCAAAAGCACAACTTTCCAGTTTGTTAGCAATACAATCACACCTTCGTGTGCTTCATGGTGGAGTGAGAGGCACGTTAGTACAACTAAAAAAAGGTACAAGTTGTCGGGGGACGGCAGTTGGTAAAACAAACGATCCAAAAATGTTTGACTTGTCAGCGCTTCAAAGCACGCCCAGCACAACAAGTGACAACGCCCCTTCCACGTGATTGGGTGACGCGAGGCATAACCGGAGTGGACTTCGCCGGCCCGCACTTCATGAAGAGTTTCGGATTAGACAAGAAATCCTACATCGCACTATTTACTTGTTCTGTCACAAGAGGTGGTCAGTGACATGCCCCCAAAAAAACTTCTTACTAGCCTTTCGTCGATTGATATCGCGAAGAGGCATACCAAAAATCATATATAGTGACAATGCGCTTTCATTCAAAAAAGCTAATCGAGATAAACATGCACCTGTGCTGTCATTAGAACAGAAGAAGTGCGGAACTTCTTTTGCAAAGGCAAGTCCGAGCGTTTGCAAATGCAAATGCTCGGCCAGCCTCCCCGCCAGGCATTATAGCCGAATCCCTACAATTCTCAGCATGTGTTCTTCAAATTCAAGAAACCTTAAGAATACATGTACGGCATCTAACCAGACATAAAAAACATCCCTTAGCCGACATTATGTCGTCTATACCATCGTCCAACTATGCTCGTGTTTTAGCACTGTACCAACAAGAATGTCCATCAAAGTTTCTAACACCAGAAATTGCAGCTACTCCACCTTGGACCATACCTACGCCGCCAATATCCCTCGACATTCCTGAGATACATGCAAAACGCAACACTCCTCAGGTGGTGCTGTACCAACATGCATAACCGAAATGTATGGATCTCATATATCTCTTATACACGTCTTTACTGATGGTTCTACAAGTAAAATGAGCTCAACAGCCGCTGCTGTGTTTCCTACCAGAGATATAACTCTTAAGCACAAACTAAGTAACAAAACAATTTCAACAACAACCGAATAGATTGCCATTCTGGAAGCAGTGAAGTATATCGAGAAACAACAACCTCAAACATGAAAAATCTGCACTGGCTCCAAAGTGTCCTTGAAAATTCTACTATCGGCTGTGGTACTTCGCGGTTACAAAGAACTTGGTTTGAACATCATGCTACATTTAAACCGCTGCCAAGTGAAAGGACATGACCTGCACCTCCAATGGATTCCAAGCCATAGTGAAATTTCTGGCAACGAGACAGCAGATGAAGCGGCAAAATCGGCCCATAAAATTGTGCGCACCCTGAAAATTCCTTACTTCAAATCAGAAGCCAACTCAACAGTGCGCAATGTAGCTAAATTCCTGACATCACATCTATGGGATGATCCCGAATACCATCACTCCAGATTATACGCCCTCGATCCACATATGGCATTTAGATATCCATCTGGACTTCCACGCAGGTCCCAGGCAGTACTACACAGACTCCGACTGGGGGTGGCGTTTACCCGACACTTTCAACATCGAACAAAAAGAAGAGACAACCCTAACTGCCCAGTCTGCGATGTCCAGAAAACTGCAAATCACCTTATTTGTGACTTTGCCATCTATGCCGTGGAAAGAGAAGACCTTCACAAAACAATTCAGAGGCTAGACGACCGACCTTTCTCCTCTGACAAAGTGCTGGGCTCGTGGCAGTTGACGGAACATTAAATGAAAGCCATAAAAGCCCTGATACAATTTCTCGAGGACACCCGGTTGATGCAATCCCTGTAGGCAGATACTGACAATTTGAACTTTTCAACCCATAATCCTTTCAGCTCTCTCTTCTCATATTCATTTAGCACCTCATCCCACCTTTTCATCTCTTAATCCATTCCCCTGTGCAGAGGAGCCAGCTAGGACAGAAGTCCAGGCTTACCTCTCTGCCTTTCACTCATCATTTAATAAAAAAAAGAATTGAATGAAAGTTTAGTGTTAAACGGGCTCCTTGCTGGGGAGCATTTTACGAAAGATTAGTTGGTTCGACAAAACAAGCATTTAAAAAACTCTTGGCTGCAGCCGTCTCAATGCTGAAGAACTGACAACGACGTTAACTGAAAATGAAGCAGTCTTGAACTCCCGACCCTTGACCCACTTACGTCGAGTCTGGAGAGCCGTAAGCACTTTCTTTCTGCTTTCTTCTTGACTGGAAGGCGAATGACTTCTCTGCCATACTTGCGACAGCGAAAAATAAGACACATCTCTTGTGAAAATCTGAGAATTCTTTGGAAGGACAGGCAAGGAGCATTGGACATGTTCTGCCGTAGATGGACAAAGGAATGTCTCAACGACCTTCGCTCGACGTCGAACACCAGAGTGTCTGAGTGCAAAACGATTAAAGGAGACATCGTGCTCTTGCCCGAAACCATGATACCACGTCAACTATGGTAAACGGGAAGAGTTATGCAAGTGTTCCCAGGACGTGATGGTAATGTAAGATCCTGCTACTTAAAGCTTCCTGAAGGAAACATTCTCAAAAGAATAATTCAACTTCTATACCCCTTGGAAATAACGCGATAAAATGACACTGTCATTTAGGGGGGCCGTGTGTTGAAACCATAAAATGCAGGAGGGACAATATTACCAAGCACCCATATAGTGTGGTCGGTTTGCCTTGCTGCATACCTGACCGGGAGGAATAACGCGGAGCCAAAGGCTTCAACAACAAGAAAATACATTTAATGGGACATGGACAAGACGATTAACATTGTTACCAACGGCGCCTGAGTCCAGGCAGCGACTCCCCTGTGCGCCGCCTCTGATCAGCCTTATCAAGGCGGCGCATCCGATGTGCGCGTGGCTGGCGTGACATTGCCGCCACGCGGGAAAAGTTCGGTACCTTTGCCTCCCCATTGGGCAACTGGGCTGGGAAACCGCCAGGGTGCCCACACTTCCCCCCCCCCCCTTAAGCGTCGTCCGGCATGTCGATGACGGAGACGTTGTTGTGGGCGTCAGGGGGTGGATGGCGCTGCTGGGCAGACTGACGTTGCGAGTCCGGCCGGTGCCTGCTGGACGAGTGCGATGGCCCGTTGAAGGTCGCGCTCGCCGAGTTGGTTGACGCGCGCTATGCATTCGGCGTCCGCTCTCAATTCCGCTCCTAGGCCAAATGCTGCTCTTTCTGCAGCGGCTCGGTCAGCTCCAGCTTGTCGCTTGAGCTCCTTGCTCTTGGTCCAGTCTGGGCTGGCGGCCACCTTTTTGCTCTGGACCGTCCATTCATTCTTTCATTTATTGTTCCCTTAAAGCTCCCGTAGGGCTTTACATAAGGGGGGGGGGGGCTTTGACGACAAACAAAAACAAAGAAAGGAAAACACAGGGTTAAAGGTTGCTAAATATCGAGAAAAGTAGCAAGTGCAGCTCTGAATCCAGATGAGTCTTGAATTGTAACAATATGTTCAGGCAGAGAGTTCCATTCTGAAAGTGATAACTGCAGTGGAGAGAATTTAAAAAGGTTTGTCCTTGGTGTTACCAGATGAACTTTCTGAGAATTGTCTGTACGAGGAGAAATGTGATGAGCCGCAGGACAGTACAATTCTCTCTTTAACTCTTGATAATACAAAGCGTGTAATGAAACTAGTCTGGTCAGTTTCCTTCTTTCCGCGAGCAGTGGAAAGCCGAGTTCTTTTTTTAGCGTAGTTATGCTAGTGTGTGTGTAGTTTTTAAGAATGAAACGAGTTGCCCTGTTTTGGATCGACTCTAATTTCTGTATTAGGTAAGCCTGCTGGGGGTTCCATGTTGTAGATGCATATTCGAGCTGCGGGCGAACTAGGGCAGTGTAAGCTACGAGTTTTGTCTCCCGGTTAGCCATATGTAGTGTTCGTCTAAAAAAACCGAGGCTTTGGTTTGCCTTTACAACGACGTAATTAATATGAACTTCCCATGATAAGTTTGATGTGAAATGAACCCCAAGATATTTGTACGTGTGCACGTGTTCATAGGGCGTATTAAAAAGGGAGTAGCTAAATACTGTGGCACTTCGCTTAGTGTTGAAGATTAAGAATTTTGTTTTTAGGATGTTGATTTGCATTTGCCACTTTTTACACCATGTGTCTAGGGTAATCAAGTCATTCTGAAGTTGAATGCAATCACAAATGCAAGATACCTTCCTATACACCGCACAATCATCAGCGTACAAACGGATGGTTGAAAGAATACTATTGGGTAAATCATTCACGTACAAAAGAAAAAGCAGTGGACCCAGCACGGTCCCTGCGGCACTCCCGATTTTACTTTCTGATGTGATGAAGATTTGTAATCATAACAAACACTTTGCGAGCGATTGAAAAGAAAATTTGATATCCAGTCTATCACGAATGGCTCCACTTGGAAAGCACGTAATTTTTGAACTAGTCGATGAAGCGGCACCTTGTCGAATGCTTTTTTGAAGTCAATAAAAATTGCATGCGTCTCAGTTTTAAAATGCAGGTTACTGTGTATATCAGGTATAAATTCAAAAAGTTGGGTTTCGCAGGAGTGAGACCGACGGAAGCCGTGCTGGTTTACAAAAAGAAGGTTGTTTGCTGACAGGTGATCCATGATATTTGAAAATAAAACATGTTCCATTAATTTACTCGGAACACTCGTTAGAGAGATGGGTCGACCGTCTCCAGCAGGTGGCTGCTCTCCATGTGGTCCCCCTTGATCCGAGCCAGCTGCCGCTCTGTCCTCTAGAGGGTGGCCGCCGTGTTGTTCAGATGGCGGGTGTGGTGACGGTGTTGACCACGAGCCATTTTCGTAGAAAAACAAGAAAGCAGACGACATGGGGCTCAGTTGTGGGTTGAGCCTGACGTTATCTTCGCACCCCTTCCAGAAAGTTCGAATTAACGGATCTGAGGTGGGTACACAATCTTCTCCCCCCTCTCCGGAAAAGGGGGCAGATCCGTGGAAGTAGAAAACTACCCCGAAAATGTGAGAGAGGCGAAGCCGAGTGAAAAAAAAAGTTTCCTCTCTCTCTTTGGTGTCACCGACGTCGCAGGTTATACCGCCGCCTTGGTGGAGACAAGGGGGTTTCCGGAACGGAACTGCCGTCAGTGTCGTTCCGGTCCTGCGAGGAATGTTCTTCTTCTGCTTGATAAAATCGTTTAACCTCGGTGACACGAACAGGTCCGGTTTCCTCACTAGACTCACAGTGAACAAGTTTGTAAGTGAGCGGTGAGCACTTTTCATGCACGCGAAATGGACCTTCCCACCTGTTGGCGAGGGAGGTTGCGAAGCCTCGAGCGGCGTCACTCAGTGGGTGAGTACGCCGGAGTACAAAATCTCCCACCTCGAACTGCAAGTCACGTCGCCCCTTGTTGTACTGTTCTGCCTGCTGTACTCGGGCTACGTCGAGATTCTCTCGGGCCTCTCGAAGGTTATCGGAGAAGTGCTTTCGCAGGTCCTCTGCGAACTTCACGTAGAGCGAAGCCTTCCCCCAGACTCTGTAGAAAGGAGACTGTTAAAAAGCGGGAACGCGAGCTCCTTGCCAAAATTCAATTGGGCAGGAGTGAGACCCGTTGACCGATTAGTGGTCGTACGGGTTGCGAATGCCAGCTCGGGCAGTTTCGCGTCCCAGTCCTTGTGGCGCTCTGTGTAGGCCACTAACATCATCTTAAGGTTCCGATTTACCCTTTTCGTGATGTCTGCTTGCGGGTGGTATGGGGAAGTTCTCTTGTGCCTTATTCCCAGCACTGCGCATGCGTCCACGAACACATTACTTGTTAGATAGGAGGCATTATCGCTTACAAGCTGTGCAGGAAAGCCAAACCTAGTGAATGTTTAGAGTGGACACTCCCAGATTTCTTGCGAATCAAGCTTCCGCAAAGGAAATAACTCAACCAATTTCGTGAAGTGGTCAGTTACCACGAACAAGTACTGATTGCCGCGGGTACTACGTGGGAAGGGGCCCATGACGTCAAAGCAACAAATCTACCAAGGGCTCTGGCTCACGATTGGTTGCATGAGACCGGGGGGCTGACCACCACGTGGTTTTACCTTCTGGCACGCCGTGCAGCTACGAGCGTATCGGAGCACATCCGGCCTCATGCCAGGCCAGGTAGCAACTTGGGATAACTTTTTATAAGTTTTGCTCCCACTGCTGTGTCCTGCCAAGGCAGAGTCATGCATGTATGGGATAAAAAGCTTACGTAGCTTGCGGGGTTTCACGGTCCCGAACGCCGAGCCATCCGGATCGTCGTCGGCCTGGGGGATTTAGCGCAGCAGGAGGCCGTCATCGCTCATCAAGTAGGAGTCGAATTCCTTGTCACTTGGGCGGTCGACTGGACCTCTTGCTGCCAGCCAAGCAGACACGCGTTGGCAGTGTCCGTCATCCAGCTACGCCTTGCGAAGCTCCTCGCGGCTCAACAATGTACCCCACCGTGAATCTGGAGATCCTCGTGCCGTGGCCGCAATGGTCACTAAGCCATGGGTATCCTGCGAGTGTGCCTCGGGATGTGGAGCACGAAAGAGCGCATCAGCAACTTTGTTGGTTGACCCCGGGTGGTACACTATGGAGTAGTCGTACTGTTGTAGCGTAAGCGCCCAACGAGCAAGACGTCAAGCTGGATTCTTAAGTCCCCTTAGCCATAATAGCGCTAAGTGATCAGATTGAATCTGGAACGTTGCGCCATCTAGGTACATATCGAAGCGCTTCAAAGCATGAATAATGGCGAGACATTCACGTTCTGCGACACTGTAGTTGCGCTCGGCTGGAGTTAGCGTGTGGCTCGTGAAAGCAACTGGCCGAAGCACACCGCCACACTCCTGCAGCAAGACAGCACCCAGGGAACCGTCGCTTGCATCTGTCTGCAGAACGAAGGGCTTGTTCAAGTCTGGGAGCTGTAAACAAGCGTTGTCAGAAACGGCTTTCGAAAGGGATATGAATGCGCATTGTTGTTGTTCGGCCCAACACTACTTGACGACTTTTTTAGAAGGTGATTGAGCGGTTGGGATATCTCGGAACAGTGTGGAATGAAATCCCTGTAGAACGCAATCATTCCAAGGTATCTCTGTAGGCTCTTTACGTCATGGGGGCTTGTGTATTCGGTTAGCGCGCGCAACCTATCTTCGTTGGGGCGGAGCGTGCCGTTATCCACAACGAATCCAAGGAGATTAATCTTGGGCGCGGCCAACTGAACCTTTACGGGATGCATTTTTAGCCCAGCATTACGCATTCGCTCAAGTACAAAGCGAAGGTGTTCGACATGTTTCTCAATAGTTCTTGAGAAAACAACAACGTCATCCATGTATGCCATGGCAAATTCGTTCTTCGAGTTCCCAAGTACAACATCCATCAGGCGTTGAAAACTGGCTGGAGAGTTAGACAAGCCAAACGGCAGTCGGGTGAACTCGAACAACCCTCTGAGGCAGATGAAAGCAGTTTTTGGAACGTCTGATGGGTGAATCTCGATCTGAAGAAACCCGCGACTGCAATTCAGCGTTGTAAACACGGTCGCGTTACCGAGCGCGTACATCACGGAAGAAATGCTGGGGAAAGGGTAGCTGTCCCGTACGGACACGTCGTTAAGCCGCCTGTAATCCACACAGAGTCTGACTGTTCCGTCTTTCTTCGGAGCGAGAACAACGGGGAACGCCCAAGGGCTCTTCGTCTCACGTACTGAACCGGTGTCGATCATTTCCTCGAGCGCCTCATCAAGGAGGGCCCTTTCGTGGACGCTGATATGTCGAGGGTTGCACATTTGAGGCGGCGCGTCGCCAGTTTCAATGCGGTGCAGCAGAATGTCAGTCTTCCCAGGTGTTTCCGTGAACATCGGTGAGAAAGACTCAAGGACGGCTTGCAGCTCCTGCTTCTGCTGGCTGCTTGCGGGGAACTTTCGCAACGATTCTGGAACGCCGGCAGGCAAGACGTTCGGCACCATGGTGAAGTGAGCTGCAGTGGTCGGGTTACGGATGCAGTCCTCCCGTTTGGTAAACGGAGTCAGCTCCGGTTGTTGTCCCAGCCGGTATCCGCCACCAGAAAAGTCGAGCGTCATGCTTTCACCTGTAATGAAATCTCGGCCCAAGAGCACAGGTACCACGAGTCCTGGCAGATAAAGAAATCGCTGACGCCGCTACTTTCCATTACATCAAATCTGCAGCCTCACGGCTCCTCCAGCTGTTATCGCTGTACCAGAAGCCCGCTGCAAACGAGTTTAGCACTCCCGGAGGCTTATCTTTTTGCTTTGCAGAGTTTGAAAACGAACTCCTCTATGAGCGAGATAGCGGCCCCAGAATCCAAAAGTGCGGCAATGGGAAATCGAGCAGTGAAATCGTCATGCGCGGTTCAGTGATGTTCGGCTCGGGCTGGATTCGACATACCGATGGAATCTGTGCCGCGGCCTCACTGCTCGCAGGGACTGTAACGGCCGTCGGCGAGTTGCTGTCTGGTGTCTGCATCGCCGGCCGGAGTAGTTTTCCTGGTTGTTCTGGTTCCGGCCCTTTGCCGCCGTCTCGTGCCACCTCTTGTTTGTAGTGTCCGTAAGTCTTGGACACTGGTTTTGGTGATGGCCGGGCTGCTCGCAGTGGAAGCAGCAGTCCGACGACAGTTGCCTGCTTAGGCCACCCGCACCGAGGTGCCCGTCGGACCGCCTCCAGTGATCGGGTAAGGAACCACTATGGGAGGGCCTCCACCAGGCTTGCGACTGGCTGTTGTGGGGAGGACTTGTTTCGTTGCGGCAGGGGTCAATGCTGCTGGGCTGCGGGATTGCGACCGCACCGTGCCAGCTTTCGCCAGCACTTGCAGGAGCAGACTGATGAAGATGGTTCACTTGGGTGGTGATCCCTATCCCTATCAGTGTCGCTATCGTAAGCTGGGGCCGTTGGGCCCCAGCTTACGATAGGGCACGGCCAACGACCTCCCACCTCTCGTGGCGACCCCCGCCCGACACCCTCACAGGCCTCGCTGTGACCTCCGGGGACCTCTCGGGGAGAGTTAGGCGAACATACGCTTATTCCGCACGGGAGATCACTATGCATGCCACGCCTACTCTCCTGGTTTACGTGGTGGGGAAGGGAGGTCTCGTTCGGACAGTCCACTTGCGTGGAGGCCTCAGGGCCCCGCCATGCGCATGCCAGTTCGAGCGCATACTTGGCTGGTGGCGGCGGCACGCAGTTCCGCTCGGCCTGAAAAGCTTCCTCGATAAGGCGGGCGCCCCGGGCTAGCTCCTCTTCAAGGGTCTCAAAGGTGCGGTTGATGAGGTAGATGTGGTACCTTGGGAGACACTGTCTTCTGACCCGAGCTACTCGGTACGACTCCGGCAACTTCGGGTCCGCACTCTTGAAGAGATCTTGCATGACCCGAACGTACTGGACCAGAGTTTCATCCGGGTGGTGCGTCCTTGCCTCGAGCTCTCGGAGAATCTGCGTTTCGTAGCCTGCAGGCAGGAACTCTTCTGGCAGCCTTGTCTGGACGTCCGCCAGGCTGGTGAAGGGTGCCTGCGACCCCAACCAGCACCTGGCACTTGCTTGCAACGCCAGCGGGACAATGCGGTACACGATGAAGGCTTCCGAGGCACCGGAGGCAAGGTGGTACGTCTGCAGCTCGCCCAGGAAGTCTGCCACAGACTTGAAGTCGTCATACCCATGTAGACCGGAACAGTCAAGTGTGATCGGGGATCTCGCGGTTGGGTCTCCTGCTGGCCAGGCTTTTGGCCAGGCGCTGCATCACGAAGTCGCACATCTCCGCGACCTTCGCGAGCAGATTCATTTGTGCCGCTGCGGTCTTCGCGGCTTCCTGCTCCCGCGTGAGCATTCCTGCAAGCACAAAAAAAGAAACGCCCCCAAAAACCAAAACAAGCGCGCAAAACGATTGCCGCGGTCACAAAAACAAACAGTCAGACACACATCAACACAACAAACGTGGACGTGACGGAAGCACGGAACGACGATAGGAAACACGGAAACAGGAAAAAGGCTTACCGAAAGAAGAAACCAAGCACCGTGAAATTCCTGCGAGTGGGTAGCATACTATGGTTGGGCGCCATTGTGGTCGGTTTTCCTTGTTGCATACCCGACCCGGAGGAATAACACGGAGCCAACAGTTTCAACAACAAGAAACTACATTTAATGGGACATGCACAAGACGATTAACATTGTTACCAACGGCGGCTGAGTCAAGGCAGCGACTCCCCTGTGCGCCGCCTCTAATCAGCCTTATCAAGGCGGCGCATCCGTTGTGCGCATGGCTGGCGTGACGTCGCCGCCACGCGCGAAAAGTTCGGCACCTTTGCCTCGCAGTTGGGCAACTGGGCTGGAAAACCGCCAGGGTGCCCACAGTAGGGAGAAGAAAAGAAAGTGTCCACGCCGAGATCAGGAGAAAAGAGGAAGAAGGGGCTCGGCTGGAACGTGCACGAAATGACGGAACGATGGCGTCGTCACCTTGTGAGCGCATTAAGTTCCTTTGAATGTTATTTACCTTTACTTTAGCAATTAAATGCTTAACTATCCGTTGTACGGTGTCGGCTCCCCTCTGTGAACGCAACAAAGCAATGGGAACACTTCAAAGGGGGTGGGGATTTTGTTAAAACAACCTTTATACAAATTTTAACAAAGAAGGGATGACGAAATGTCAGGCGAGGTGACGCAAGCTGCCGCCCTTTACAAAGAGTATAGCCATTACCATTCATCCACCCATTCAAGCCACTTCACTTCCATTACAAAATGTACATTTATTCTGCATGCCGCGACCACTGCAACTTGTGGAAATCTCGTGTGGCAAAGTGAAGTAGGGTGATGCTTGGTGTTGACTTTTGAGAATAGCCAACCATTTTATTTCTTAAAGCCACTCAGCGGCATTCTCCCTCAAAGTTGGAAACTTTGTGCTTCGTGGAGAAGACACAGATAAATGGCGTCAGAAAAATATGAGGTTTGTCCTTAGACGACAACCGACACAGAATTAACTGCCATTGCATCGCCGCTCACCTGCTTTGTCGTCCTTACCTCCCATCGAGGCGATGGAATCAGGAGCTTCGGAATGATGTCGGCAAGAGGGACAAAGGCCGCCGAGATACTCCTCAATGTCCCGCGGTCGGTCCTCGAAACGTGGTCAAGGATAGTTCGGCACGAACCCTCGTTGGCCCATTCATTAGTACGGGCACCTCCGATAGATAAGGTTGGCCTCATGCAAGGGTTGCAGAGTTGTTTTCGGTCGGTCATTTGCCACACCTACGTTTTCCTCGGTTTACTTTGTTCAGCGCGGAACTACTCTGGTTCTTCACAATCTCGGGAATGTTGCGGCGTTGGAGTGTCTTGATGAATCGGCATTAAATGCAAGCGTGGAGCCAGTGGCGGTCGTCGTGCTTTTGTGGCGTAAGTTGCCCTTGGATTGTCAGACGCCGCATCGCTCGAAGACCTCTCGGGTTGAAATGCCTGTCGAACTTGTATCGAAACAGTCTCGACAATCAAAATAAATCCCGGGCCACCGATGGCAAAAAAGTAGCTTCTTGACTTCCTCCCGGACAACGCCGTGGTTGATGTCGCGGATGCCTGGGAGGCTGGCGTGGAAGGTGCACCTGGACGACTCCAGTGTCGAGACGCCGGGGAGTTGTTGATAGTGACGGACCCGGGCTTGCAGTGCACATTCAATGTTGGAAGCCTCGGTGATGAACCCTTAGACTGTTGTCGGGGGGTTGCTGACATGGCTGCCGAAGTTGTTTTCCCTCACACGATGAACATGAAATTCCTAACTTCTTGTCTTCGGTTCTGTTTTTCGATCAGGCGCAAAACATCCTCCGCGAAGGTGGTGACGTTCTCCTCCATGAAAAAATCAGGAATTCTGCTCTCTTCCACGAGAAGTATAGGTTCTGCCAGGAGCTGGCTCTCTTTCAACTTATTGTGGAGGGGGAAACGGTCATATTGTTCAATCCAGTCCTCGACGTGTTCATACACCTTGTGGGAATGGGCGTCGGGGTCTAAGACGCGAGGGGCATGCAAACAATGGTGGGAGCGAACGCGGTTTACTGCTAAACGTTTGTCTTCGTTGCCTTAGTCAACTTCAGTATTCCATGCAGGAGACCGAGTTGCGGTGCTTCATCCTGGTAGCAGCCACTGGCTCGAATTTCAGGTTCTTCGTGGCGTATTTGCTAGGTTCGCTCTAGTGGGACTCGCTCGTCTTGCGTTTTTTCTGCCAGCATCGGGATAAGACTTGGTTCACGGCTCGCTGGGAGTTTAAGACGCAGGACAGTCCGCCATTCGTGTCCCGTTTGCGAGCGACTCGGCTGAGGAGCCGCCAGGGTGCACACAGAGTGAAGGGCTAAGGGTGAAGTACCCAGCACCTCCACCAGAACATAAATGACAGCTGAGCATGGCCGGAATCTTTCCAGAATAGTAAGTATTGATAGAAGATAGGACTGGAGCAAGCATCCGTGACAATATAAAAAACCGACAAGATATATTCTATCCTGACCACTAAAGAATCTGCATTGCTTTAGTGGCAATCTGTTCGAATAAATCCTCTCTTTCGCTGGAGACTGTCACCGCAAAGCGGCGTGAACGTGTGGGCTGTGTAGGTAACATGCGCGATGAAATGTTCATAATCCTGTCAATTCGCGTAACGAGTGTTGATGAAACGTGTGACAAAGCAACGGAATAAATACCAACTGCAACATCTGTACTCCCTCGAAGTGCACGTCTACGCCGGGTAGATTTAGGAAGCAGCACAGCATAATTTAGCACGCCATGACTACCACCAGTTTCAATGAAGGTCTCCGGCGCGCCGCATTACCAGAATGAGCCTTCGGTCATTTGAACGAAGCGGCACTGCCAACCACGAGTCACGCAATTTCCGTAGCTAAAGTGTGTCTCCAAATACATTGTACACGTTTCATTGCACACCTCGAAAGTTCCGATGGTCAACGAGAGCACAAAAACGTCGCCTTAAAATTTATCCTAGCAATATCCCAATCACTGCGAACTCCGAGCAACGCAGGGCCGCTCTTCTCTTTCGGGGCAAACTCCCCGCCAATCACCAGCAATATGCACACCGTTCCAGCGTATTTTAAATTATACCTACGTGAGAGGCCCCGCTGAAGTCTGAAGTCGCTATTGACCGGCCTCATTGGCAGCTCCCGCATCTGAAATAAACAAGCTGAGACCGAAGATAACGAACAGCGCGTCCGACAAGCTCCCGCCAAGGCTTCGGCCAAGCTGGAGCCAGCCGTTGCCTGGACGCTGCAACCTTTACTGTGACGTAACGTATTTAGTTTGGTCCTGTGCCGTGTAGCGACATTTGCGTGCAACGGCAGCAGCCTTTTGTGGGTCACATTTGAGTCCAGAACGGAATTCCGGTTTATCGCTCTAAGCCCCTCTACCTCATTGAGCGCAGCGGCTGTCGTGACGGGTTTGCAATCCGCTGTACCGGGCTCGATCCATCTCAGGTTTTAATGTATTGGGCGCATCGTGGAGCTATTCTGGATCTGGAAGGCGTATGCAAATCAAAACATATTGTTTTCTCCCTCTACACGTTTTTTTCTTATATTACCATCCGTAGCTAAAAGCATCTTTTTGTACTTTTTAGGCTTTGCCAGTTCAAGCTGAAAATTGATAAATTTTACAACATATTTTGCATGCATCTGTTCGCAATTATTTTCCACTCTCTCAAACCAGCGCGAACTTCCTTGTGCGATTTTAATAGGGAGTGTATAGTGTCTTCGTGTTCGTGTTTTATATTTGTGAAAACTAAAAAATTCAGCGCAATTCTTATACCCAAATAATCCTGGAGAAATCAGTCTTTTCAAGGAGAGGTTCCGTAATGTGGGTACTGACGAATTTTATTGAGTAATTATTGGTAATTTCAAATCAAATTCGCTCTAACATGATAATTTTGAAATGTGATGTGTTTTTTTTTTGTTTTTCGTTGACGTAGAGGACAACAAGCGATGTACAGTTAATACGCAGAAACATAGTGTTCGAGCTCACGTGATATTTTTCGCTGCTCAGATGTTTTTTTTTTTTTGTACTTATACCTGAAGCCTTTCACCCCCACCGTACTCAATGAGTTCCTCCACAGATGACCTGAGGTGAACATGGCGCAGGAAATGTTAAAATACGCTAGAAAAAAATAATTGCATTTTCTTTTAAAGTATGCCACGTCCTTTTATACTTTCAAAAATTGCCGACGCGATATTTTGTAGCTAAGCTTTCGCGCGATAGCGTCCAGACAACAGATCACTGGGTCAGTGCTTAGCTTCGATGCATTTGCATCCTGTGCTATTTAAACTGGTTTGGAAGCGAATATGTGTCGACGGTCACGAAAATTAGCAAAGGTTTTGTTTCTTCAAACTAGCGACTTTGCGGACACATGTAACAGTTAACCTATAATGTCAAGTAATTTCAAGACTTTCAACAAATTTTCGTTTCCAAGAAAAGTTGATTTTTTTTTTAAATTCCTTGTTTAATCTGGTATTTATAATACTCTATACGGGTGGAAAAATCGGATATATTCGGTTTTACGCGAAAGCGATGGGCTCTAGGTATGGTTCATTATATTTCGGCTGTCATTCTATTGTCTTATTATTTACGAGCTATCCTGAGGCCTATAGGTTGTATTAAAATATAAGAGCATGCACTAGATTAAAAAAAGGCGCTTTATTATGATAGTTTCCTGGTTTGCGCATTAAAAGTTGACGACATGAATCGATGCGTGAAAAATATGTGCAAGCCACAGACCTAAATGCGGGTTGCACAAGGCGTCTGTAGTGTTGATGTCAGAAGTCTGCCGGCAACGCGGTAGACGGTGCAGTGTCACAAATCAAAGAGCCTCTAGTGACTCATAATTATACATTAAAATCTACGCTAGCTGTCACTCACCCAGGCCGTATTTCAACATAAAACGTAGTACTTTGATTGGAGTTTTTAGAGCGCAGCTCTTAGGCGCCCGTTTCCGGCTCAAACGGCGTCGCCGTCGCCGTCGCCGTCGCCGTCGCTGTCGCCGTCGGCGTAACTGCGCGGTGCATGATGGGTAAATTTCCCCGCTAAATTTAGAGAGAAATTTTCCCCGCTAAATTTAGCGGAAAAATTTTCCCACTAAATCTAGCGGAAAATTTTCCCGCTATCCGCTAAATTTAGCGGAAAAAATTTGCCGCTAAATGTAGCGGAAAATTTTCCCCGATAAATCTAGCGGAAAAATTCTCACTAAATTTAGCGGAAAATTTTCCCCGCTACATCTAGCGGAAACGTTTCCCCGCTAAATCTAGCGGAAAATTTTCGCCGCTAAATATAGCGGGAAATTTTCCCGCTAAATTTAGCGAAAAATGTTTCCCGCTAAATTTAGCGGAAAATTTTTCCTGCTCAATTTAGCGGAAACTTTTTCCCGCTAAATCTAGGGGAAAAGTTTCCCCGCTAGAGTTAGCGGAAAATTTGTTCCGCCCCCCACTCCTCGAGGTCACGTGACCCCCAGGCCACGTGACTCTCCCCCCCCCCCCGGAGTTCACGTGACCCCCCCCCCCGTGCCTTTCCCTCCTCCTCAAGAGCTGCGCTCTATTTCGGCGTTACAGGGAGTTGTAAACAGCTTCCATTTTTTATTATTATTAACGTATTTTCCTAAACGCAGATAATAAACATTCTTTACTAAAAGTGCCCAAAGGTGGTCAATTGTGCGTTTGCTTAAGTAAGTTTAGTCGTTCTATGTGTTCGAAATTCGACAGATGATCCCCTATGTAGTTTTGTTCAACAAAGTTAAAAATTTAAAATATTTCTCGACGATCGGCTTGTCGCACAGAGAGCTGTCCTTTTTTTCTTAGCAGTGAACACACCTCGTCTGATTTTTTAACGCATTTTGGGTGATGATTTCTAAATTGTTGAGTATTACTGGGTTTTTCGCGTAAAGGTCTGCAGACATATTTCTAAAACTAGGACAGCACTATTGATTACCTTTTTATGGTGAAGCCTGTTTTGTTATTTATACATCCGCCGAGCGGTATTCATTCAGAGGTTCAGAAGATTTCTTGCATACCATTTTGTTATTGTGAAGAAGATGTACTAGTCAGCGATGTTTTGGTCTACCTCGCGAGATACGTCGCAATGTTCTCGTGCAGTCGACCCGAAGTTATAAAGCGTGGCTTTTGGGCGTGATCAAAGTACGAAGACCACAGAAAGGCACTGATTGATACTTTCTACAAGGTTCGGTCCACGGCGCTTTCTGCGGTGTCGCAGCGTTGCCAAATTACTCGAGCAGAGAGAATGACGAATAAAAAGAAGCAACACAAACGGAAATTAATTGAAGTCGTCACTATAAAACGTACACGTAAAGGTGAAGGCAATACACTTAATGTAGAAAGATGAATGCCGAGCATATGCGCGCATTCCTCAGCGCAAGAAGCTGTAGGAGGAGGCGACGGAGACAAGCCCAATCACGAACATGAGGGCCTACCTATAATGCAACTAAAAGTTTAATCTTGTTTTGAGCATACTGACAAACACGGAAAGAAAGACATATGATGTTTATGAATCACAAGAATACATCTCTTTGTGTCGTTCAGCAAACCCAGCACAAAAAATCATAACATGCTTAAAAATGAGAGAAACAAGAATAAAATCTAAACATAACCTAGCCAATTATAACTTGCTCAATCACGCAACGCTTATGACTTGCACATCGCGCAACACATTTGTGCGGATGAACAGTGGTGGACTCCAATAAACTCCGAGTTTACGAGCATCATCGAAACAATATCGTAAACATGTTAGTGTGTAATGATCTAAACAAATCGAAAAGATAAGGCGAAAGAAAGAACCAAACCTAAAACGAACCAGAAATATTTATATGTGCCTTTTTCGCAGCATATTGCTTTTGGGTGATGAGTCATGCAGACGTTTATCGTACAAATTCCTCTTATAGGCAGGCAACATTTCCGACAAGTATTATATTTTAAGGTAACTATTTAGGTCACTTGATGAACCGTGCTCTTGTTAATAAAATATTTTCTTTTTGCAAAGACAAAGGTCAGTAATTACCCAGGTCTTGTAAAGCACATTTTGTATTTGTCAGGACAGTTCTGGTATACAGTTACTGCACCGAGCTCAGCCTTTGAGATAGCCATTGTCTTCCAAAACAATTTATTATGTTCTTGTTTAATTAAGTGCCTTTTTTATTTATTTTAATGCTTTCGTATTTGCCTTGTGCACTTCTATTAAGAATGAAGAACTATGAAAGCCAGGCTTTCAAACCTGTGGTCGGTTCGCCTTGCTGCATACCCGACCCAGAGGAATAACACGGAGCCAGAGATTTCAAGAACGAAAAAAAAAACACACATTTATATGGACATGGACGAGACGAACATTACATTAACATCGTCACCCGCGGCTCTTGAGTTTGGGCAGCGACTGCCTGTGCGTCGTATCTGATCCTCCTTACCAAGGCGGCTCGCGCAATGTGCGCGTGACCGGCTTGAATCTGCCGCCACGCGGGAACGTCCTTCGCCTTTGCACCTTAGTCGGACAACTTGGCTGGGGAGCCGCCAGGGTACCCAAACTTCCCACCCCTCAAACTGGGTCCGGCATGTCAGTGATGGTGTCGTCGTTGTGAAAGTCACTGTGTGAATGGCGCTGCTGGTCGGACTGGCGTAGCAGGTCCGGCCAGCGCCACTGAATGAGCGCGATTTTCCGTTCGAGGTCGCCCTCGCCGAGTCTTTTGATGCGTGCGGTGCGTTTGGTGTCAGCACGGTCTTCGTGAAGGTGCCCGCGTTCGTATGCCGACCGACAGAGATGTGCTCCTCGAGCGCGCTCTAGGTAGTGACGGTCCGCTGAAGCCGTCTGCTGCATCGCCGGCATAGGATGGGCGCGCGGGGCCGCCCAGTAGAGGGTGGCCACAGTCCACGGTCCCCTGGGACGCCCCTGACGCGCCGACTTCCTTGGTGGCTCTGTTCACCACGAGCCCGGTTTTCATTTTGTTCCGAAGGCGGAGTGTGATGACGTCGTTGCCCACAATCCATCTTCGTGGAGTAACAAGGAAGAAGATGACATGGGACTTAGTTGAGGGTTGTGCCTGACGTTATTTTCGTTTCCCTTCAAGAAAGTTCAGAAAAGCGGATCTGAGGTAGGCACACAATCTTCTCCACCCTTCTACTAAAAAGGGGGCAGATCCGTGAAAGCAGAAAACTACCGCCGAAATGCAAGGCAAAGTGGAGGAGACGAAAAAAAAAAGGTTCCTCTTTCTGTGGTGTAACCCACGGCGGAGGTCATACCACCGTACTGGTGGATACGAGGGGACTTCCCGAACGTCCGGGACTTCCATCAGTGTCGATTCGATCCTGCGACATATCTTCGTCTTCTACATGAGAAATTCGTTTAATGTTGGTTACATGAACAGGATCGGTTTCTCCACTCGACTCAGAGTGAACTAGTTTATAGTTGAGTGGTGACACATTTGATGCACGCGAAACGGACCCTCCCACCTCTTTGCGAGGGAGCCTGCATGCGAAGCCTCGAGAGGTGTCACTCAGTGTTTGATTACGTTGGACTACAAAATCTCCAACCTCAAACTGCCAATCTCATCACGCCTGGTTGTACTGTTCGGACTGCTGAACTCAGGCGATGTTAAGATTTTATCGGTCCATTCGAAGGTTGTTGGAGAAGAGCTTTCACAGGTCCTCTGCGAGCTTCACGTAGGGCCAAGCCTTCCCCCAGACTCTGTAGAAAGGAGGCTGTTAAAGAGCGGCAACGCGAGTTCTTTGAAAACCTTCAATTGGGGCGGAGTCAGACCCGTTGGCCGATTAGGGGTCGTAGGGGTTGCGAATACCAGCTCCGGCAGTTTCGCGTCCCAGTCCATGTTTCACTCGGTGTAGGCTGCAAAGGTCACCTTAAGCTTCCGGGTTGCACATTTCGTGATGTTTGCTTATGGGTGGTATGGGGAAGTTTGTTTTGTGTGTTTCATTCCAGGCACAGCCCATGCGTCCACGAACACCTTACTCGATAGGTGGGAGGCATTTTCAGTTACAAGCTGCACTGTAAACCCGACCCTAGCGAATGTTTTCTGCAGGCAGTCCCAGAATATTTGGGAATCTAGCATTCGCCAAGAAAATAACTCAACCCACTTGGTGAAGTGGTCGGTTTCCACGAGCATGTACTGACTGCCGCCTGGACTACGTGGGAAGGGGCCCATGACGTCAGAGCCACAAATGTGCGAAGGGCTTTTGCTTACGATTTGTTACATAAGACCGGGTAGATCACCACGACGTCGTTTTGCCTTCTGGCACACCGAGGAGCTACGAGCGTATCAGAGCACGTCCTGCCTGGCCAGGTAGCGATTTGGGATTCCTTTTTGTAAGTTTTGCTCCCACTGCTGTGTCCTGCAAACTCATAGTCATTCAGCTATCGAATGAAGAGCTTACGTAGCTTGCGGGGTATCACGGTGAGGAACGCCCAGCAATGCGGATTGTGGTCGGCCTCAGGAGGTCGAGCAGCAGGAGGCCGTCGTCGCTCATCAAGTAGGACTCCTTGTCAATTCGGCCGTCGGCTGGCCCCTTGCTGCCAGCCAAGCCGACAACGGTTGGCAGAGTTCGTCATCCAGATGCGCCTTGCAAAGCTCCTCAGGCTCACTGATGTTCCCCAGGTTACATATGGGGATCCTCCTTTGGTGTCCGCGACAGTCACTAAGCCACGGGTATCCTCCGAGTGTTCTTCGGGAAGCGGAGCACGAGAGAGCGCATCAACAACTGTGTTCGTTCACCCCAAACGGTACACAATATAAGTACCCGTACTGTTTTAGCGTAAGCTTCCAACGAGCAAGACGTCCAGCTTGATTTTTAAGTCCCCTTTGCCATAATAACGCTAAGTGATCGGATTTAATCTGGAACGTTGCGCCATCTAGGTACATGTTGAAGTGCTTGAAAGCATGCATTATGCCAAGACAATCACGTTCTGCGACACTTTAGTTTCGCTCGGCTGTGGCTGGCGTGTGGCACGTGAAAGCAACTGGCCGAAGCATAACGTCATACTCCTGCTGCAAGACCGCACCCAGGCCACAGTCTCTTCAATCTCTCTGTAAAACGAACAGCTAGTTCAAATCTGGGATCTGTAAACAAGCATTGCCACACTCGGCTTTTAAAAAAGCTACGAATGCGCAGTGTTGTTGTTCGACCCAACACCACGTGAAGCCTTTTAAGAGGGTGATTGATCTTTTAGGATATCTCGGAACAATGTTGAATAAAATTCGTGTAGAACGCAATCATTCCTAGGTATCTTTGTTGGCTCTTTACGTCCTGTTGGCTTGGGTATTCCGTTAACGCGTGAAACTTATCTTCGTTGGGGCGGGGCGCGCCGTTGTTCACAACAAACCCAAGAACATTAATCTTGGGCGCGGCCAACTGAACGTTTCTGTGATGAATCGTGTGGCAAGCCTTACGCGTTCGCTGAAGTATAATGCGAAGGTGTTCGACACACTCCTCAATGGTTCTGCAGAAAACAACAACGTCGTCCATGCATGATATGGCAAATTCTTACTTCAAGTTCCGGAGTTCAACATCTATTAGGTGTTGAAAACTGGCTGGAGATATATACCAGCCAAACGGCAGGTGAGTGAAGTCTAACAGCCCTCTGTCGAAGACGAACTTAGTTTTGGAGCGTTTGATGGCTGAAACTCGACCTGAAGAAACCCGCGACTCCAAACCGGCGTTGTAGACACGGACGCGTTACCGAGTGGGTACATCATAAAGGCGATTCTGGGGAAAGGGTAAGTATCTCGTACGGACGCATTGTTAAGCCGCCTGTTATCCACACAGAGTCTGGCTGTTCAGTATTTTGCCGGTGTGATAGCAACGGGGAACGCCTAAGGGCTTTTTGGACTCACGTACTGAACACGTATCGATCATCTCCTCGGGTGCCGCATCTAGGAGTGCGAATTTGTGGACGCTCATCGTCGAGGGTTTCACCTCCGAGGCTGCGCGTCACCAGTTTTAATGGGTGCGGCATAATGTTACGTCTATCCAGGAGGTTCCATAAACATCTAGGAGAAAGACTGCTGGACAGCTTGCAACTCCCGCTTCTGCTGGTTGCTTGCAGCGCATTTTCGCAATGATTTTCGAAAGGCTGAGGTCAAGACGTCCGGCACCGCAGTGAAGTGGGCTGCAGTGAGCGGATTACAGATACAGTCCTCCCATCTGGTAAACGGAGTCAGCTCGGGTTTTTGTACCAGTCGGTATCCGCCACCAGAAATGTCGGTGTCATGCTTACGCCTGTATTGAAACATCAACCCAAAATCACAGGTACTACAAGTCTTGGGATATAAAGAAATCGCTGACGCCGTATCTTTCCATTAAACAGAGACTGCAGCCTTTTGGCTCCTCCAGCTTTTATAGCTGTACCACAAATTAGCTTCAAACAGGTTTCGGATTCCCGGAGGCTTAACTTTTTTGCTTTGCAGAGTTCTAAAACGAAATACCTTATACGCGAGATAGAAGCCGCAAACTCCAAAAGTGCGGCTTTGGGAACATCAAACAGTGAAATCGTCATGCACTGTTCAATTATGTTAGGCTCGGGCTGGATTCGACATACCGATGGAATCTGGGCCGCGGCGTCACTGCTCCCAAAAATATTTACAGCCGTTTTCAAGTGGCTGTCTAGTTTCATCGTCACCGGCCCTAGTAGTTTCCCTGGTTGTGCTGGTTCCGGCACTTTTGCGGCATCACGTGCAATCTCTTGTTTGTAGTGTCCTGAAGTCTTAGACACTGGTTTCGGTGATGGCCGGGCTGCCCGCACTCGCACCAGCAGTCCGTCGACAGCTGCCTGCTTAGGCCACCCATATCGATGTGCCCATGAAACCGCCTTTACTATTGTGTAAAGAACCACAAAGGGGGGGGAAGCTCCAGCGGAGTTCCGACTGTCTGTTTTAGGAAGGGCTTCTTTCGTTGCGGCGGTTAGGCAACAGGAGCCATGCAACAACAATATTGCATGGCTGCGGGACGTGGACCGCCGTGTGCCAGTTTTCGCCAGCACTTCCAGGGGCAGACTGACGAAGATGGTTCGCTGGCGTGGTAATCTCCGTAAGGCTCAACGTTGGTCGCCATTGTGGTCGGATTGTTTTGTTTTTTTACCCAACTTGGTGGAATAAGATGGAGCCGGCGGATCCAACAGCAAAAAACCACCATTTATTGGACATGGACGCGACGATCATTACACTAACATCGTTACCGGCGGCGCTTAAGTCCGGGCAGCAACTGCCTGTGCGCTGCCTCTGATCAGCCTCAACGAGGCGGCGCGCTCAATGTGCGCGTGCCAGGCTTGACTCCGCCGTTACATGGGAAAGTTCTCCGACTGTGCACCGTAGTCGGACAACTGGGCTGGGGAGCCGCAAGTGGGCACACAAACCTAACACAAACTGCAAGCGAAAATAAAGTGAAAATCGTTGCTCTTTTCTGAAAGGGAACCTAACCACGATTTTATGTGGTGATCACCAGTTCCTTAAAAACGGTTAAGCGAAAGGATGTTAGATTCAATTTTGGCATTTCAGTCTTGACTTGACGAGTAGGGTTAAAATGTAAGTATTATTTTAGAAAAGTATTGTTTTTAATGATCAACTATGCTGCGACCCATTACCAGAAGTGCTGATTTTAGAGTGGGTGAAATCATAAAACATAATGATCAACACTGGCATGCAAAGCAATAGTGTGTGTGACATAGGCGGTGGCCCGGCGCTGATATCATTTCATGAGCAGTAGTAATGTCAAGACTGAAATAATTGGCTTCCTTTTTGTTTCGCAAAACCGGCACATGGCCAACCAAAACCGGCACATAAGATTGCTGCTTGTTTTTGGTTCACGCTTATTGCTATATGTTCGATTTAAAATTGAGTGTTGTTCTGGTTTCGTCAAAATAACGGTTTTTATCCGGTATATGGCTCGTGTTTCACTTCGGTTCGACAACCTGCTTAAAACGTTAAGTTACCAGCCTCTAGTATTACGAAGACTGCAAAACTATGTTCCGTCCAGTGATATTTACCTGGTCGAGAATTTACGGAACAAGCTCAAAGTTCAGCCATAACAAATAAAACCTCGACCGTTGATTTTCTATTAAACCATCAACCCCGACACACAGGATGAAGGCTAAATTGCACTTTTACCGACCACAGTTACGGGTTCAATAAAAACTGTATAGGGCTTGGCAAAATAACCAGTTTGGATACTATATAAATGTGATCAGACGAAGAAACTCCTTGAAGGCTGACAAAAAATAAAACAGGCAATACATTATTGTAATATCTAATATAAAGCTACGTTGGTTCCTTAGAATTCTTATAACTTAATTTTGTATGCTTACACGTTAGCCTTAACGGGTGCGTTCAGTCTAATTTGCATCTCAATATTTATTTATTTTTCTCTATGGAACACTTAAGAATATTGTCAGCTTGGTGAGAGGCTATGAAGACTGATGAGCGGTTAGAAGTGGACAATTTAGAGTACCAGGGAAAGACGTGCCAAACAAACGTAGCTCCACGACTGATTATTCTCAACGAATGATTCTGAACTTTTTTTTTTGAGTATCTTTCTAATGTGGTTAGACACAACTATGAAATAGTCCTTGAGAATGAACCTGATCTCTCAGAAAAATGCTAAAATTTAACAGCATCACTAAAACCGCCGCCGCCGGACACAAATGGATGACGAGTGCTGAGTCAGCGATCGGCTGAAACGAGTACAATCAGTGTGAACAAGAGTTCCAGCTGAACGTCGTAATAGCATGCTTGCCTAATCTGTCTTTTATTTCCTTATTTCATGATTATCCAGGAAAATTGAGCACTGAGGTTTTTAAATCAAACAGGTGTCGCCTCTGATGAAATCTACGGGGGGCTTAATGATATTAAGTTAAATAAAGACTGGCAAGTCTTTCTCACATTTTGCGAAAGAAAATATTTTAGCAATATTTTTTTAGGTCCTTGATAGATTTAAGATGTTAGTTTTTTTTTTACTTACAAGCTACATTCGGATTTACCACTCGTGCACCAGACCTGGATGTCCTATAGTCACGAAAACAAATCATGTATAAAAACAGTTTAAAAAAATATATTATGCCTTTTTATTTCAAGGAATCATCTTGTTGTTTACTTCATCTGAAACTGATAAATTTTGCCAGAAAAAAACAAACAAAGAACGTTGACTGACAGTTTTTATCAATAAATATGATGAATTCGGCTCGAGAATTCTTAGTTGGCTTGTGTCTGTTATTGTGCAATGTCAAGTATGTTCATTGCACGTTACATTAACAAGTTGAGCTTCACCTTTTCACGACAGTGGCGGTAAGTGCTTCTGCTGTAGCGAGTAGAAGAGAGATCAGATGGCACCGCAGATTGCCCGGCTCCACAGGTCGCTTCGTGAGTATGCGTGTTTGATTACAGTTTCATGCGTTTTTTTTTATTTTTTAGTAATATAAGATGAACAAAATTTTGTCATAGCTCGAAAACCTGACATAAATAGTCGTGCTAAAAAGCTTGTTTTGGTGCTGAAGTGTCGAAACTTCGGGATGGTAATATACTTCTTTCTGCCCTACTAAATCGATGGACAAGGACTATGAAATATCAAGCTTTTTAAGTCAGTACCTGACCTACCCTGGAGGAGAGGGTATATTTTTACTTTAGGCGAACGAAAAAATGAAAGCCGTTTACAACTCCCTGTAATGCCGAATTCGAGCGCAGCTCTTGAGGAGGGAGAAAGGCGCGGGGGGGGGGGCGGTCACGTGATCTGGGGGGGGGGGGGAGGGCGGGGCTACGTGACCTCGGAAGGCGGTCAATTGGCCGGGGGGTCACGTGACCTCGGGGAGGGGGGGGGGGTCACGTGACCTGGGGTCACGTGACCTGGGGAGTCACATGACCTGTGGAATCACGTGACCTGGGGTCTAGTGACCTGGGAGTCACGTGACCTTGGGGGACACGTGACCTTGCGGTTACGCCGACGCCGCTTAAGCCGGAAACGGGCGCATAAGAGCTGCGCTCAAAAAATTCAAGGAAAGAGATACCGCATCATGCTCGCTTTATGAAGTCGCGTTTGTCAAGCTTGTTTTGCGAGTTTTCTTCCTCTGTTTTTGCTATAGAGTGATATTTGTTGCATGAAATTTTTTCATAGCTTGAACAAGTGGAATGTATAGCCGTTGTTATAGTTCCGGGCCGAGCATCCCCTCACTTTAATCACTTCCATGCGTCGAGGACTCCGGAGATACCGAGGAGCGTTCACTGAGAGGAGAAGACGTTTTTTACACATTAATATTTACATCGTCATCTTTCAGTTTTGGCCTCTGAGAAGTGAAGACTCTCTAGGAGTCCGAGCACCGGCTAATCTAGCCTCTTGAAGTGTCGAGGAAGTCCCTGTCCAAGGTCCCGCGAGGGGAAAGTGCACTCTCGTCACAACGGGATGTCCCTACAGCCCCGCCGGACGTGCACCTCCCACCATGGTCACACCCCGGCCGAAGCATCCTTCTCGTCGCGTTTCCCAGAACGTGAGAACAGAGCAGCTTTCCCGATCACACACCGAGACCCAATCATCTCCACTTGTGTCCATCGTCCGTCAGCACCCGGTCCAAAGGCCGAGAAGCGGGCCCCCGTTTCTCAGCGGGGTGTCAGGGGGGTCAGCTCCCGCTGTGCCGGGTGACCCGCTCGGCGTCACCTGGAAGCCGCACCCCACCCACGCCGCGTCGGTCGGCATGTTCGGCGGCGCCAGAATGCCGAGCCCGATACCACAGTGGCTTAAAGGGGGTAGTGTACTTAATGCGTATTCTCCACCACGTATCGTGAACGGCCGCTCCTTGAAAGACGGTGTAGAGGGCGCTTCGATCCGCAGCTCCGTTAGGAATTTGGTTCTATAAAGACGTTCACTCACACTCACCTCCATCGGCCGGAAGAGAGAGGCACCCTAACACGCTTCACAACTAATATAAATACCTAAAAAACAATTATTTGTCTCCAGTGAACTTCCAAGGACATTAATTGTGTTCGTAGGTGAATAAAAATGTGAAACTAGCAGACGACGGTGTAGTCGACAGCTGCGAATCGGATGGAGCTGGCCGGAGCCTAGCTGGCCAAGCAGCCAAGCCGGAGCCATAACCTGAGCGACGGTGCTGCAAGCGCCAGCGCTCCCGCGGCCGTCTTCTAACGCTGTGCCGCTTCTCCGGTTTCGTTTGTTACACTACCCACTTTAAGCCACTGTACCGATACTCTGGTCAGTCAATGGGTGGTCGATGGCGCTGCCAGGAAGCCGAACCCGCTCTCTGGGTGGCCGATCATAAAACCGTGCAAATAAAATGTTTAGGGGCTGAAGTGTCGAAGCTCTAGGATGGTAATATTCAGCTCTCTGCTTTGCTAAGACAATAAACAGTGAATCGGGAATATCCTCCTTTTTACTTCAGTACATCAATTACCATAGAGAACGGGGTTTATTTTTACCTTACCCGAACGAGAATAATTTGACGCAGGAATAGCTCCTCAAGCTATGACGATTCACGGCCGTGTGTGTGCTTGTTCTTGAGTCCCAAAAAATTCGAGCAAAATGTGCAGTGAACGTTTCAGAAAGAGCATCAAATGCATTGTTCATAGATAACAATATAGAAGAAAAACAGATACAAAGATTTCCTCATTTAATATTTATACTGAAGTTAAATGCAAAGGTGGAAGCGAACTGGACAAGAATGACGAATATAATTCACGGAGAAGGGATTTTTGTCGCGGTCATGGTATCGAACCAGGAATCTCTCCATTTCCAGTAGAACGCACAACAAACTGAGCTAACCAGAAGTTAGACGTCAGTAGAACAAACAACTTTTGTCCGCCTTCTTCCCCTTCTCCAAAAATAAATTTCGTCTTCCTAATTTTGGCGCTCAGGCCCATGATTATTACAGTTGTGGAAATTTCAACTTTTGTTCTTTTTAGGAGAAGTTGTGTTGTCGCAAACGGCTTTGCCACACATTCGTTTGGGAACAGATGGTCACTTAAAATAAAAGAACTCAACTTTCTCGGATAGTTTCCGTGCAAATCTTCGACATTCACTTCATGACGTTTGCGTTGGTAGTGTCTCTCTTCACAATAATCGAAAAGTGTTTTGCACCACGTAACATAACAGGTCGCGTGTGCAAAGCTAACATCACTACACGTTCTACATTCCAGTGATCTAACACTTTTTTAAAGATTAGTTTCTACAAATCCAACAAAAAATATTCAAGGATGCTGTGACGCACGCCGCCGAAGCTGTGATGTCAAGCTCTGGGCTTGGTTTTGAAAATTTTAAAGATGTGCATTGTAAATTCGTTCGAGAGTACTCTGTTTTAACAGGGGTAAGAACTCGTAGACTCAACATACACTGTTTAAAAAAAAAAAAAAAAAAAATTAGGTGACAGTTGACATCAAAGAGAACGAATATAACCACTCCGCACGATCACGTGGCGCGTCGTGTGCTAGAGTCACAGTCGCTAAGTCAAAGAGTTCCCGCGAGGTTGCCCCACCGTAACATTCGTTAACACTAAGGAAATAATATTCAGGGTGTGCATATAGCTTTCTGCAACACAAAACTTGCAAACGAAATACTTTCCTGTGAGGTTCGAACTTGAAACAAACATTTATCCGAGAAACTTGCAAGCGGTTATATTTATTCAGTTTTTACATCTGGTTTTATTTTTCGCACCATGATGAGTTTCATCTAGTTGCTCATGCTTTGTATGCTTACTGGTATTATGATTATTAGTAATATCAATTTTTTTTATTTTTTGTTACGCGCGACTCAAGTTTGATGTCGCATTACAGCATACGCTAGCATAACAACAATGCCATAATAGGGCCAACTGAACATAGGAAAATAAAATACAGTAGAATCTCGATAAACAGAAATTGCTTAAACGGAATGATCGCTTAAACAAAACAACTATCGCGAAGTTGTTTGGTTTTGTATTCATGCAATGTAAAAATATTCCCGTTAATCGAAACTCAAATTCTCGCCCCTCCGGGTAAACGGAACTGATAACGAAACTATGTCGCCGACATATTTTTCGCTATCGCAGAAAAGAAAAATAACTCTTGAGTAATAAAACAGTATTATAAATGTTCTTAATATTTATTAGCTTTATTTCCCAAAATTAGCATGTATGCATGTTTTTTGTTTAGTTTTCTTTTCTCACTTTTATGCATAGGTGGCTATGTTGGGTAGGCTTGGCTCAACGGGGCTCCTGCTCGCATCTAGTGTCCTACTGGTCCTACTTTCTGCGATGGCGGCCACGAAGCGACAACACCGTGCGCTCACGTTAGAAAAAAAGATCGAAGTCATTAATGATTTCGATAGCGGTTGCTTCACGAAAACGGCGCTTGCAACGAAGTATGCCATTTCCAAAAGTAGCCCGACAAGGATTCTTCAGGACAAGGAAAAGCTGCGGAGTGCATTCAGCAGTACGCAATTTGGACCAAAGAGGATGAGGCTGTGACTCCCCGAACACGAAGAGCTTGAGAAGTGCTTGGCGTTTTGGCTAAGAGCCCAAAGTGAGAACCGTCCCGTCATTGGACCCATAATGTGAATATACAAAAGCAGCAATTTGGTGTTTTTGTTCATTATTTTGCCTTCTGCATTCACTTGCTGGTGTTTACAAATTGTGCACTTGTGAAAACAGCATGCATTTAAGCTGGCATTCAACATTTTTAGTGTAGCTACACTACATACTCTCAGTAAATGAAACTCCTGATAAATGGAACAGATATTCCTGGTCCCTTCAGGTTCCGTTTATCGAGATTGTACTGTATAGAGAGAAAAAGAGACAGACATAAAGCTGGACTACCAACACTGGTTCAATAATTCATCCTATTTTTGAAACGATGACTTTGTTCTTCTTCTTTGCTTTAAAAAAAGACATAAAAACAGTTCATATCCGAAAACCTAACTAAACGTAAATTTGAATTACCCGCACTTCACCGGAACATAAAACACCACAAATATTTTTTTTTTTTTGGTATTGAGCTTGATCGAGGGCTCGCTGACGCACGTTGCTTCGTTTACATCTATGGCAAAGGTTTCGAACATCTCTCGTGCATACTGATTCTTGTGTTTTGTGATGATGGTGACGCTTTTGAAATGTGCACTGCACTCACAGTTGCGGTAATGTGTTGGTAGATGACCTGCTCTTATGCCTTTTACCGATGCTGCGTGTTCTCTTGAACTGCCGTTAATACATCTACCAGTTTGGCCAAAATAACACTTGCCACACGATAAGGAAATGTGATAAACAACCCCGTTTTCGCATGGGCGTATCGTGTCCTGCGAGAGATGTTGCAGGTTTTCATGGGGTTAATGACCTGGTTTACCTAACGGCACATGGAGTAAGCTTTGTTTCGTGCACAGCACACAACCTTAATGTCCTGCCTCGCAGCTGTCTTTTTTAACTTTTTGTGTGTTATTCTATGAATGAAGGGTAATATTGTGATATTTTGTTTATCTTTTGTTTGGTGCGTTCCACCTGTGCCCGATGTTTTGCACTTCAGTTTTATGGAGATTTTTTAACACAGGCTGACCAAGAGAACATGCGACTATCAAGAGTCTCGTAAACAGGAACTTTGTATTTTAAAACTGGACTTGGTATTATGGTGACACCATTTGTTTAATGCCGATAACAGAGCTGTGCTCGCAACACTTCGTTTTATGGTTTTGGATTGACCTGAGTCAAACGGAAGAAATCATTTGGTTGTCCTGGATTCATAAGTCCAGCATACGTGCCTATCTTTAAATTCCCGTTCGAGATCAAAGAACGTAATACACATATCCACGAGTAGTTCGTGTGTGAAAACCAATTCCGGGCAGCTTTCTTGGAAGCACTGCAGGACTCTCTGTTTGCATTCATTGGTCTTATTCCTCACCTCTTTGGTATGTAGTAGCAGGAAACATCAACCTACCTGAAGATGGCCATGATTCTCTTGTCTTTCAATTTATCCTTGATGACCCTTGATGGTCCTTCCACGTGCTGCCAGGAACAAATCACACAGTTGAGGGGCTTTGCGAGACCCAATGCACACTCCACATTTTCGTAGAAAGCGTTGGCCTTAGTGCGCAACTACTGTCGATGTTTGACATCTACTGAGAAGTTCTAGGAAGGTATCTACGGTAATCCCCGCCTTCAGCTTAATATTGCCATCCCAACGACACGCCATGTGAGTCTCGAAGATTCCAAAATCCAAAATGTGGCGCGAACAACGGTTGCTCACTGATGTCCTGGGGGCAAAATGTGATAACCGCAATGTGTTCTTGAATCTACTCACAATGACAAGACATTCAACAAAGGCCGTATAGAGGAATTGGTATATCCCGATTCTAAAGCAGTGGCCTGCAAGACGACACCCAGAGGATCCCAAAAGGTGGCATCTCCAAGCCATTGGTAAAGTTGACATCACGGAAAAAACAGAAAGCTTCTCGAACAAGGTCCGAGTTATACTGTATGGACTGGACGCGACAAGCGAGTCCAGGCTCGGCACGGACGCGCGCTCTAGCTATACGCTCACGCGCTCACGAAGAGCGGTTCCTGACGAGACACGACTGAAATAGAACGTTTTCATCGACATTTGAAATCGGCCCTTGCAGCTCAGGGTGGTCCCTCGGATTGCATTCGTCATCTCCCCCTTGCGCTCCTTGGAATCCGGACAGCCTTGAAAGCGGACATCGGGTGCTCCACCGCCGAACTTGTGTACGGCACTGCACTTGGCTTGCCATCAGATTTTTTTTTGAACTAGAACTGCCTCAACAACAAAGGCAGTTGGACTATGAAGAATAACTCAAGCAAATTTTTATCAATTTGCGACCGGCGCCTACATGGCAAGGAATTTCAAAGTCTCCCTACGTGACCCAGGACCTCCAAGACGCCACTCATGTCTTCGTAAGACAGTCACAGAAGAAGCCACTGCGTCCACAATACATTGGACCTTTTCCAGTGGTTGAAAAGAGAAGCGACACGTTTGTCCTGCGTGTCAACGGCAAGAACGACACCGTTGCTTTGGAAAGACTAAAGCCGGCACATATTGAGCAAGCGCATGTGCAGGAAATAGCGCTACATGACATCGACCACACGACAGAGAAACTCCAACTTCGTTGGCACCCGGATGTTTGTGTGTTTTGATCGTTCGTCCTACCTCCTCTTTTAGGGGGGCACATCTGTAGAGACTTGACGCACCGACAAGCGAGTCCAGGCTCGGCACGGACGCGCGCGCTAGCTATACGCTCACGCGCTCACGCCCTCACGAAGAGCGGTTCCTGACGAGACGCGACTGAAATAAAACGTTGCTTTGGAACGTTCGACTCCTGCCTGTTTCTTTCACCACACTAGCATACCACCCAGTCTCAAGCCAATTTAAAAGCTAGCCCTAGTTCGGAACATTGCATCCAAAACATATGAAAAGAAATCCTCGCAAATCATTAGTCAAGCTATTGATTTCCTCACAACTCATCGGAACCCAGAACTCCCGTTTATAATCTTCAGTTCCACAATCGAGGAGCTACGAAGCAAAGATCTGAAACTTCGTGTTTCAGATAAAGTAGGTGGCTTTGCAGTGCTCACTTCAGGAACTTATGGAGCAAAGTTCTCTCAAGCTGTGGCGAAAACGTCTTTCCCGGAAGAGCAAAAACAAGTCAGGATTGCAACGCAAGCAATAATGAAGCTGCTGCAAGAGAACCAAAACAGCCTTCACACATAGATTAAAGGAACGAAGGGGGGGGGGGCAGTTTGAAGTATTTTTTCGGCAAAGAAGCACAAAGTGGATGTACTGTTTTGTGCCATTGTATCGGAGAGAGAAACCAGGCAAGTGCATTTGTCATTCTTCATGGCCAAGCATCGTACATTGTAATGATCCATACGTGATTCAAAATTCTGAGCAACTGATTTCGTATTTTCAAGAAGATAGATCAAGTCTCGCCTCTGGTTTTTTCAATTGACATCCAGGACATGTGTTATTCCATACCCCATGCAAGCCTCCTGTCAATTCTTCGGAACATCGAAGAAGAGCAAGGCAGCATACAGTTCCAAAATGCGGCGGGGATTAACAATGATACCTTCCTAGAACTGCTCAGTGGATATCTAACATCAACAGTAGTTCCACACCAAGCCCAACACTTTCTACAAAAGAGTGGAATGTGCATTGGGTCTCGCATAGCCCCTCAACTGTGCGATTTGTTCCTGGCAAAACGTGAAAGGACCATCAAGGATAACTTAAAAGACAACAGACTCATGGCCATCTTCAGGTATGCTCGTGATTTACCGGTTCTACATATTAAAGATTTGGGGGATAAGACCAATGAATGCAAACAGACAGTACTGCAGTGCTTCCAAGAATGCTGCCCAGAATTGGTTTTCACACAAGAACTACCCATGGATATATGTATCAAGACTCTATCTTTCAAACTAAAATTTAAAGAAAGGCACGTATGCTGGACGTATGAACCCAAGACAAGCTAAACATTTCTTCCGTTCGATTCAGGACATTCCAAAACCATAGAACGATGTGTGGCGAACACCGCTCTTCTATCGGCCTTAAACAAATCGCGTCACCATAATACCAAATCCAGATAAAAAAAACAATTCAAGTTTACGAGACTCTGGATATCAGAATGTTCTCTTAGTCAGCGTGTGTAAAACGATCTCCAAAAAACTGAAGCGCACAACGTCGGGCACAGGTGGAACGCAGCAAACACAGATAAACAAAAGATCGCAATATTACACTACATCTATGAAACAACACACAAGTTAAGAAAGATAGCTGCCAGGCAGGACATCCAGGTTGTGTGTTCTGCTCCAAACAAAGCTTACTTCATGTGCCGGAAGGTAAACCAGGACACCAACCATATGAAAACCTGCAACATATCTCACAGGACATGATACGCCCCAAGTGAAAAGGGGGTTGTTAATCCCATTCCCTTATCGTGTGGCACGAGTTATATTGGACAAACTGGTGGATGCATTTAAGACAGTTCAAGAGAACACGCAGCATCGGTAAAAGGCATAAGAGCAGGTCATCTACCAGCACAGTGCCGCAACTGTGAGTGCAGTGCACATTTTGAAAGCGTCACCATCATCGCAAAACACAAGACCCCCCTACCAAAAATAACGGTTTGAAATTATATCGGAATTAATTCGGAGTTTCAGACCGTCATATGGAACCGGGAACTAAATCGGAGACAACCAATTCGGAAACTTAACCGGAGACAAACCAATCCGGAGGCCTAACCGTACTTGGTCAAATCGGAAGCTAAATCGGATGTGGCCAATACGGAGAATTTAACCGGAGATTAAGCCATACCGGGCCACTCCGGACAAAAAAGGAATTAGATTAATACGGAGCTAATGCTCAGTTTCACTTTCTGGTGTACTGAAGCTGATGTTAAGAGCCTTTCGAGTCAGTCCAGTGCTTGAGAGCATGTCATCTGACTCTCCCAGTGGCACGGAATGCATTGAGCCATATATTCACTGCGCTTGGTTGAAGAATGGCTCATAGCATCTGCTGCACTACATCAGAGGTAAAACCGAACATAGTCAGTCTTGGTTAGTCACCAATATCACCGGAAATAATGAGGTACGACGCCACACAGGGAATTGTGAAAAAACGAGAAGATTCATTTATATATTCTGAAAACACACAATCGCATAATGATACATTTAAAAGTTTGTAAAACAATTTATAGAATACTTTTAAGGGATCCTCAAAATTCAAACATTTTACACCAGGGTTCCTACAGGCTTTAAAGAAAAAAATTCAAGGGTTTTCAAGAACGTCTAAGGGCCTGTAAATATATATTGAAATATTCATCTAGTAAATTTGTAATATAAAAACTTTTTAAAATGCACTGCAAAAATTCATTATTGCACAATACCTAGGAAAAGGCGCATTTGCCGAAGAGGTGCTAGTTTTCAAAATGACTTGTGCGAACCCCGCACACAAAATGCTCTATAAAAAAGAAATCAAGAAAATAAGGCCAAACCACAAATATATACAAGAGAACCAACTAGGTATACAGAGGGGCTTAAAGCGATAAACTGGTATTCCGTTTACCAGGCAAAACTGACCCCCGCTTGGTTGCCGCCATGTTTTTTGGTCACTGGACACATGACCATACGAAATCCTGAGGCTTTTACGCAAAACTAAGCCGAGATTTTTATTGCGATTGCTGTAAAAACATGATAAACTATTTTTTTTTAATATTTTTAGCACCAGAGATTAGTGTCTAGCTTTGATAAAAACCCAAAATACAGCAGCACCACTGACGGCACCTGGCGGAGGCATTGCGAAGCTGCCCAAGTTTTTGTCGTAAAAGCACATTTTCGACTTAACACAAACAAAACATAACTTATTCGTCGGTACTGTAATTAAAGATCAATAAGCAATTATTTGTGCACGGTGCCTCGTTAAAATCTAGACGATCTAGTGGTAAAAAATGTGCAACGTGGCGACAGCCAATTGGAGGTCAATCTCAGCTGCCTCTCGAATAACGTAACAGTGCACAACAAGAGAAACACTCGCAAACTCAGACACACCAAAAAATATACACTCACTCAGCGCTGACTCACAACTCTTGGATTTGTATTTTCGTCTTCTTCTATGCAACTAGACCCACCTTCTCTTTCTCTATGTCCTAAGAAAGAGATGATGACGATGATGATGCAGATTACAAAACTAAAAAAGAAAAAAACTAAAAAAAATAGAAATTATTTAAAAATAAATATTAAAAATTCAAAAGCAAAGAATAATAAAGAATGATCACTGCTGGTGCCTAGGAGAACGTTTGGTTAAATACTCCAGCTCCCTTTGTGAGAGAGTTAAAGATGGTCTGCTGACACACTTGTCATTGTGTCCTTAGATGCTGGCTGCCTCGATAATTTCCCTGGTGAGCTGATTGCGACTTCTTCCCAGCACAGTGCAGTTGCTCAAACGAGCCGAACACCCACAGTCCCTACAGTGCACGCCCAAATGTCCAGAGTTGGCGTTGACGACGTTGTTGGCATGCTCCCGAAGGCGGTCATTCAGACACCTACCAGTCTGTCCTATGTACACTCGCCCACAGGAAAGTGGGAAGGAATAAATTACTCCTTCAACACGGGGAACAAAGTTGGTTCGGTGCTTTTTGGTGCAACTTACAGTGGTATGTGAAGTAGAATTTACTTTTTTACAAAGGCTGTAGAGTTTTTTTGGGGCCGAAAAGACTACATCGACATTAACTCTATTCGCTGCCCTCTTAAGGCTATGTGAGAACTTGTGCATGTATGGAATTACTACCGGTCTTCTTGGCTTGTCCCTGGGGTTTTGATTCACGCCATCACCTTGCTTGATCTCTTTAAGGAGCCTTTCAGCGACCGACGTCAATAAGGAATCTGGGTATTCTGCGGACTTTAACCTTGCAACTTGCCCCTTGAAGCTCTTTTCAGTTGTGTGTGTGCACGGTTTGGTGATTGAATTCTTTAGACACATCCTCACGATGCCTCTCTTCACTAGTTTGGAGTGCGCTGAGTGGAATGGAAGGAGCGGTTTATTCCCTCTAGGCTCATACAACCAGCATACATGCCCAGCTAACACTTCTAGTCTAAGGTCGAGGAATCTTAATGAACCTGCAACCGGGAGTTCATAAGTGATTTCCAAAAGTACCATACAGTTTTTAAAACTGGAACTAACTTCGGTCACCAAGGCATTAAAGCTGTTGTAGGGTTGTGTCTAGAAACATTAAGAAATCATCTACATACCTTCACTACTTTTGACGTATCTAACCTTTCTTGTAGAATTCTGTCATAGTAAGCTAAGTAGAGGTCACTGAGGACTGGGGCAATGCTAGATCCGATGCATATCCCTTTCTTTTGAAGATATGTATGTCCTTCCCAGGTAGTGAAGGTGGACTTGAGATACATGGTGACCAAATTCAAAAACTGGCTTTGGGAAAGACCCGACGCTGTCTGGAAGGAAACGGCACCAAAGGCATCGATTTGCTCTTCAATACACCTTAAGAGGTTCTCCTGGGGCAAGGCATAATAAAGATCCTTGATGTCTATAGAGAACACCTTGAGATCCCGATCTTTATGCCCCTCTAGGAAGCCCAAGACTTCGTACGAGCTCCGGATCAGGTAAGGGTCGTCAATAGTCAACAAATTTAGTCTGTCCTGTAAGAATAAAGCTACCGACTTTTGCCATGTTCCCAACTCCGAAACAATGACTCTTAGCGGGCAGTCTGGTTTATGAGTTTTCCCACTAAAGAATATTTCTAGGGATAAATGTTTGCTGTGATCTATAGCCGAGCAAAGCTTTTTTAACTCCAGCGACTGGCAAAATTGTCTTGCTTCCCGTTTAATCCTACTCAAGGAGATATTGGTCTGGTCGTCGAAGACGACCACTTATGTCACTTATGTCAGCCGACAAAGAAGGAGGCTTCATCATCATGCCGAGAGACACATTTGAAAGAAAAGCTTTAACTGCGATTGAATCCGTCTTCGACGACCAGACCAATATCTCCTTGAGTAGGATTAAACGGGAAGCAAGACAATTTTGCCAGTCGCTGGAGTTAAAAAAGCTTTGCTCGGCTATAGATCACAGCAAACATTTATCCCTAGAAATATTCTTTAGTGGGAAAACTCATAAACCAGACTGCCCGCTAAGAGTCATTGTTTCGGAGTTGGGAACATGGCAAAAGTCGGTAGCTTTATTCTTACAGGACAGACTAAATTTGTTGACTATTGACGACCCTTACCTGATCCGGAGCTCGTACGAAGTCTTGGGCTTCCTAGAGGGGCATAAAGATCGGGATCTCAAGGTGTTCTCTATAGACATCAAGGATCTTTATTATGCCTTGCCCCAGGAGAACCTCTTAAGGTGTATTGAAGAGCAAATCGATGCCTTTGGTGCCGTTTCCTTCCAGACAGCGTCGGGTCTTTCCCAAAGCCAGTTTTTGAATTTGGTCACCATGTATCTCAAGTCCACCTTCACTACCTGGGAAGGACATACATATCTTCAAAAGAAAGGGATATGCATCGGATCTAGCATTGCCCCAGTCCTCAGTGACCTCTACTTAGCTTACTATGACAGAATTCTACAAGAAAGGTTAGATACGTCAAAAGTAGTGAAGGTATGTAGATGATTTCTTAATGTTTCTAGACACAACCCACAACAGCTTTAATGCCTTGGTGACCGAAGTTAGTTCCAGTTTTAAAAACTGTATGGTACTTTTGGAAATCACTTATGAACTCCCGGTTGCAGGTTCATTAAGATTCCTCGACCTTAGACTAGAAGTGTTAGCTGGGCATGTATGCTGGTTGTATGAGCCTAGAGGGAATAAACCGCTCCTTCCATTCCACTCAGCGCACTCCAAACTAGTGAAGAGAGGCATCGTGAGGATGTGTCTAAAGAATTCAATCACCAAACCGTGCACACACACAACTGAAAAGAGCTTCAAGGGGCAAGTTGCAAGGTTAAAGTCCGCAGAATACCCAGATTCCTTATTGACGTCGGTCGCTGAAAGGCTCCTTAAAGAGATCAAGCAAGGTGATGGCGTGAATCAAAACCCCAGGGACAAGCCAAGAAGACCGGTAGTAATTCCATACATGCACAAGTTCCCACATAGCCTTAAGAGGGCAGCGAATAGAGTTAATGTCGATGTAGTCTTTTCGGCCCCAAAAAAACTCTACAGCCTTTGTAAAAAAGTAAATTCTACTTCACATACCACTGTAAGTTGCACCAAAAAGCACCGAACCAACTTTGTTCCCTGTGTTGAAGGAGTAATTTATTCCTTCCCACTTTCCTGTGGGCGAGTGTACTATCACGATCAATACGAGTGCGAACACCGCTCCGCGTGGCCCGCGGTACTATCAGTGCCCCCTGTCGATTGATCTTTGAAGTACACGTACACCTTGGTTTCGAGACATATCATCTCTAGCGATCGCCGCGCCACTCTGCCCTTCCGAGTCGTCTGCTAGCGAAAAACGGTCGGCGAAACTGCGAACCTGTTCACCAATGACGGAGCGCATTTTTCGCTATACTTAGTTTCACCTTAGGTCCGAACGCGGCCGATGTTATGAACCGAAGGGCCAATCAAACAGCGTAAAAAGCACAACGTCATGGCGTGCTCTCTGCGCTTGACTAGCCGGCGGAGAAACATGCACGTAGGACCGGCTGGCTTTATCAACTGCAGAGAGCACGCTATGACATTGTGCTTTTTACGCTGTTTGATTGGCCCTTCGGCTCATAACATCAGCCGCGCTCGGACCGAAGCTGAAACGAAGTATAGCAATGTGCGCCAGGAGAAATTACTTGTATAAATATTTTTAGCGTAATTTTTTTGAAAAGGAAGTTTTAGTAGTTTATTCCCATGACTCCGATAACAAGACCCGATACTTCACCGACGCCTTTAAGTATGCAGCATATTGTTATCGGAGGTATCAAGACAAGAAACTAAGACTGCCTATTATTTACTTCACGCGAGTTTTGCGAGAGCAAAGGACCACCAATGTGCACAGGCAAGAAGCTAGCGCGGTGCGAGCGTGGTTGATGCATGCCCTTCATCATAGAAAACAGTGCGATAAAAACGACGAGGGCGAAGACACACACAGGATGTCCTCGTCGTTTTTTTCACGCTGCTTTTTTTCGCTAGCAGACGACCCGGAAGTGCAGAGTGGTGCGGCGATCACTAGAGATGATATGTCTCGACCGCATGGTGCACTGATGCTTCAAAGAGCAATCGTCAGGGGGCACTGATAGTACCGCGGGCCACGCAGAGCGGTGTTCGCACTCTTATTGATCGTGATAGTACATAGGACAGACTGGTAGGTGTCTGAATGACCGCCTTCGGGAGCATGCCAACAACGTCGTCAACGCCAACTCTGGACATTTGGGCGTGCACTGTAGGGACTGTGGGTGTTCGGCTCGTTTGAGCAACTGCACTGTGCTGGGAAGAAGTCGCAATCAGCTCACCAGGGAAATTATCGAGGCAGCCAGCATCTAAGGACACAATGACAAGTGTGTCAGCAGACCATCTTTAACTCTCTCACAAAGGGAGCTGGAGTATTTAACCAAACGTTCTCCTAGGCACCAGCAGTGATCATTCTTTATTATTCTTTGCTTTTGAATTTTTAATATTTATTTTTAAATAATTTCTATTTTTTTTAGTTTTTTTCTTTTTTAGTTTTGTAATCTGCATCATCATCGTCATCATCTCTTTCTTAGGACATAGAGAAAGAGAAGGTGGGTCTAGTTGCATAGAAGAAGACGAAAATACAAATCCAAGAGTTGTGAGTCAGCGCTGAGTGGGTGTATATTTTTTGGTGTGTCTGAGTTTGCGAGTGTTTCTCTTGTTGTGCACTGTTACGTTATTCGACATGAACTACCAACTCGCCCAGTCAGCAGTTTCATCACCTTCTATCTCGTTGAAGAGAACACACATTCAAGACTGGGCAAAATAATTAATAAATCATAGAGCAAACTTAGCTTTGTAAATAAAAATACATATTGCACAAGGTCCCTATAAGTATAATTCTAAAACAAAATAAAAATTAAAAAAAAATCACAGCAAAAACAATCTAGGACAAGTAGCGGAAGCGACTGACGCTTAGGGTGGGGGAACTGCTAACACAGATCCGTGGGATTTCTTGTGTTCCTCTTCGCCCTCTCCTCTTCCCGGTTCTTATCGACTAAATAGTCCCCTAACAGCTTTTTAACAATGTCCCTGACGGACAGCTCTTTGCCTGTCTTGGGGCCTGGCTTGTTGCTGCCAAGGACGCCATCCTCCTTGTCTTTCTTGCCTCTGGCCTCCTGCTTTTCCGCATAGCAGCCGTAGGCAACTGCAAAACCAGAGAATTGCAGCGTGTTTAGTTTTTATTGTCTGGATTTCAGAGGCTAGAATTCCCATGTATAAACCACATTTTTAAAGCGCCCTGCACGAGGAAGAAGAAAATTAAAGTGTGTTTCGAATGGAGCACCAGTCGGTGGCAAACGCGTGCACTTGGTGCCGTCCTGCAGACGGCATTGGCATCCAGAGACAAGACTGGCTGGAAAAGCGCATGTGACATTAATGTGCATGCCTTTTGGCGAGTGGTTTTTGCTCCCACTTTCACCTGAAGCACTCCCAAATCCACATGCCATTCACATCTTTATAAAGAGATGTTCCAACAATTACGAACGCTGCTGGTTCTGGCTGCACCATCAACAACTGCGCCATCAACAAAGAGAAAAGGTAGCTGCAATCATGAGTTTATTTCACATATTATATTCTGAGTAGCACAAATTGGTTAACAAATACATTTTACTGTGTTACTAAAGTCTCATATACTAGCTTGGGCGTAGGTTATGCACATACAAACATAGTTGGAAACCCGTGGCAGGGTCCCTTAAGTGAATAATCCACTCACCAATGACGGCATCAATTTTTTCGGGGGTGAGGGGCATCTTCCCCACTGCCCCATCCTTGAGAAGGCGCCTGCATGCTTGTCCGGTGACGCTCCGGTCAAACAGTGCTGCAGGCTCCCAGAGGCCACGACTAACCATTCTCACAAACCGTCCTGGGGTGGACGCATTGTCGAGAGCATGGGTCATCGTGGCCTCCGGTAGAGTTATGCCGTTGCCGAGGTGAACCTGCAGCATGGCAGGCAATTTCAAAATACAAGAAGAGGGCTCTCTCTATTCCCATGTAGAGCTGCTGTCATTTTGATCTGTACGACCTAAGCTTGAAAAAATCGGTACGTCATTGCTGATATCAAAATAAGCAGTAAAAAAAGGGAGTATGCAAACAAAAGATGGGTCTTTATTGCTCTACAGTACTCATAGCATAATGCTATTCATCAGATGACAAATCCTTCTGTAATCACCGTTTGTTAAAATAAATTATTTTAAAGTAGAAAAGGAAGACCACGTATGCCACACACTAGTATTACTATAGTAATACAGTAGAACCTCAGTTTATTGAAAATCCAGGATAATTACTAGAATTTCTATGGATAGTTTCACGTGGAAATAGGACCAAATAATATGTATGACCAGAGCGCACCTACCCAGTTAATTTGTGAATTTTCGTCGGCCCGGATCATTTTTTACATGCTAAGTGGCACAAATTGGCACCGAATTGCAATAGCAAAAACATACATGGTGGGTCCTCGTCATTCCGTTTCCTGCTTGCATGCAAATCCATGCTTAAAAGAAGTTATTTGTGTGCCTTTCTGCTTTTTCCATTGTGATCTGGGAGTCAGTGATGTCAATCTCGTGTGCGATTGTAGTGCGGAGGGAACATGCCGAAGTACAAAACCCTAACGCCGCGCCAGAAAGTGGGCCTCATCGAGAAAGCAGACAAGTTTGCATTTTCGAGAACGAAGCTTGCCGAGAAACATCAGCTGCCTCTCGACGAGCAAACGATTCTCAAGGCCTGCGACAGGACACACTCATCAAAGCGTTCACTAATTCGTCTTCCCACCTATGCCGAGGTTGAAGGCGCCTTGATCACCTGGCAGACATGCTATGCAGACACTGAAAGTGATATTGTTGGGAGTGCGGCTGCTGAAGCCCAAAATGACAGCGACTATGAGTTATCCGTGCCTTCATTCTCGGAGAAGTCGTGCAATTGCCTGCAGTTTTTTGGAGTGTATATATACGGTGGCTATTCGGAAGCATTTGCCCTATTGTCATTTTTGAGAATACGATAAGTATCACCAACCACAGGACGCGTTAAGCACAGATCGCTTTATGGAACTGCATCACGTTTTGCAATAAAAAGTTTCTTAAGGTTTCCCCCACGTGATTTTGGTTCTTTTATTATTTTTGGTATAATTGGAAATCCCGCTTAATTGGAATATTTTTCTCAGTCCGACAGATTTCGAATTAACGAGGTTTTACTGTATGTCCAGATACCATCAGCTATGCAAACCTTGTAAATGCAGTACTACATTTTATGTCAAAAGGCAACTGCAACCAAAAAAATAACCTTTTTTTACAGTGCGCACACGCATGCATGCATTTTCCCTGAAGAAACAATTTAGCTCACTATTTATGCTGCACAATGGAATTCACATTAGCAGTCTACCTCTCCACTCCTCTCTGTCGCACTTGTTTGCACCATGTTGGTATGGTTACAGTAAAACGAAAGAGGACACATGACGGAAAACACAGATCACTGCAAAATTACTCATACCCTAAATATTGTTTTCATTTTTCTCCATGCAAAATAGATTTTCGATACAACTTTTCTATCCAGGGGGGGTACAGCATCCCTCTTACTACTTGTATTTTTTAGAAGATTTATCCTCTATTCTTTTAACCAGGCAACAGTTTGCCACTGTATCACCAGTAATGTTAGCATTCCTAATGATTTGATTAGCCACAAAGTAGCAGATTTAGCAGGACGCATGGTTAGTAATCTTGTGGACTGATTAGTCACGAGTTCTCAGCCCTAACAGTACCCATTTTCAGATGGCCGAGCTTGTGGCATTCGCCTGTGGTGTGGCCGAGTAGAAGGCACAATATTTTTGTTACATGGAGCTGGCTGGAAGCACCCACTATCATGCCTATATAAGTGATGCACCTTGCTCTCAAAAGCCCTCGATCCAACTTTCCTACCGTAAAATACCGGGCAAGCGCCCACTCAAACTTTGGAGATAATTGCCAAAAAATGGAGGATGGGCGCTTGTCCAATCATCAATTTTACATATAAATGTACCGTGCATATTTTCTCAGAATTTACAAATTTGGTAATGGGCGCTGAATGTGGAATGGGCGGATGCGCGGCATCTTACGGTAGTCCTGGCACTAAAAAATGCAAACTTATTAAGCTTTTTCACACCATATATTGCACTGTTTGCCAGCTGAAAAAATAATAAATGCACTTCAAGATCTACAGCAAACACCCATTCTGAGGGGTTCATTAGACAACGTAGACATGCCATACTATACTAAAAGATAGCCACCTCAATTTAAGAGCAAACTAAGTGAAACTAATGGGAAAGCTAACTTTTAGAGCTTGATAAAAAAATATAAAAAATCTTGTTGCAACAAAGCCAAGAACACATACTCTTTTAAAGAACTTCAAAGCCTGCTGTTTTGCAGTCGAGTTGGCAAGACCAAGTACCTACTTGTGATTTTCGTGATGCTATTTTAGACCTCATGGGCTGTCAAGCCTGTTATAGCTGCAAGGGCTAACTAATTAAGGGGCAACACTGCTCTAGAGCTTTTTTATATAACTTGCAATTCAATTCAAATGAAATTTACATAGCTTATTTCCCATTACAATCTGACTACAAATATGTACTTGGTTTTGATGTAACCTAATTAGCTTTGTTAATATTGAAAATTCCATTTTCAAAGATTATGGGAAGGATTAAGACAAATTAAAATACTGAAATAAAAAAAAAATCAGTGAACTAAAAGGTATGTGGAATCCAATAAGGCATAAATGAAAGCTCTAGGATGCTTTATAAACGTTTTAGGACACTTTCAACTTTCCAGTTTCAAAATGATTTATTGCAGGATGCCTAAAAGGCACCTAAAAAAAGCCTGATAACCCTATTTAATATATTTGTACCCCTTATTGCACATGCCACACATACACCTCGCAGAGAAAGAAAACAAATATGAAGATTAGACATGTGCAAGTGGAGATATGGCTTCCATAAAATAGTAAAGGGTGTAAATAGTTCACTCAGAAATAATATAAAAAAATATCCACAGACTCATTTTACTTTGTTTCCAAGACAATATTTCAAGATGAGAAAGATTTATTTAAAGGGCAACTCCACTCAATTCCCAAGATTTCGGGATAATGAGTGATTTCGAATTAAAAAGCCCCAGTAAAAGACACTACGTCGTTTTCTTCGCGAAAAATGGGATATATATTTTTAAATCGAATTTTAAACGCGAGCGGAAATCGAAACTTCGGCTCCGTCCGGCAACATTGGCCTCGGGCCGCCAAGTACATGGCCATCACTTGGTACGAGATGTCACGTGATCCTCGGCCCAACGACGCGCGGCGGGATTGGGGCGGGCGTGTGGTAGGCGCGAGTGTCGTATGCACGACACTCTTCGCCACGTTTTGGTGTCTGCGACATTCAACGACGTCTGCACAACTGCGGCATAAGTCTGCTCACGTGGTGTCCGTAGTGTGGACGAAACTCCGAGAGGCAATAATGACAAACGGTGAGACGACGACGGCGTTTGTGACGCGGAAGACGGCGGTAACGGCGAGACCGCGGGGAGCGGCCGGACGGCTCCCAAGAAGCGCGCTGTGCAGGCACATTGCGCCAATCACGTGGACACCGCTGAGCGCCGAGGGGAAACGTTGCTGACGTGACCCGCTAGGCTTGCCCGGAGAAGTAAAAACAAGCAAAAGGGGGCCATGAAGATGACGTTTAGCTCAATGCTGGCTCCGCCCACGCCGTAGCCTTGACTGCGCTGTTGGTTGCGCCTGAATTCGCCTGCTCGAGTCAGCCGATTTCGGCAACTTGGCGAGTTGCAAAGTTTGCCGGAACATTTAAGAAACATTTAGACAGAACTGCGTCGTAATATTTGACGTGTGGTCTTCCTAGGCAATACTCAAGAGGACGGCATTGTTTTTTCAAAACCAAAAATGAAGCGGAGTTGCCCTTTAAAGAAAAACCTTCAGGATAAGATGATAAGTGCCTGCCAATTTTCGAAAAACACAATTTCAAAAATGTGCTTTCTTAGCATATTTTTGCCTCAAAGAGCAGTGTCTCCCCTTAAGGATAACTGTCGTTTTCAGCTTTCATGGCATGCTCGCCTCCCCTTGTGGCTTGCCCCGTTTCTGGGGAGGTGACCGGTGGACTACCTTTAGGTGGTGGTGCATCTCTTAGGATACTACGACACATACGTAAAAAGCTTGCCTAGGTATTAGCTTTTTTATTATAATCAATAATACTTTTGTTCCAAAAACTGCCCTTTCAATGAAAACATTTAACAAAATCTTTTGTAGGCTCTCATACATACTTGACCATCCAGGACAGCAAGAAGCGGAGGATAAGGAACATCCCCAGACTCCCCACAGCCAGCAGCCCTGGCACCACCTAGAAGTGGAAATTAAAAATTCTCAACATCAGCAACTTCAGAAACCTAGCTGGCTTTATGAAATTAAGGAGTTATATAGAGAAATGAAGGACATTTAGTCTACCCCGGCCATAACTTTACCTGCCACTCCTAAAATGTAAGGGTGCAGTTAATTTAACTTGAATTGGAAGCCTCTGCAGTCAGTTTCTGGGAGCAAAATCAAACTTTTGTGCTCGAAGCGACACAAATGTCTGTGCCATTAGGCAGGCACGCTAGCTACTTCCATGCCTCCATGGAGCTGGTCTCATGAAATAAAATACCTGCGGCTAAGTTGGCCGCAATTGGAGCAGCAGCTGCGAGATGAGCAAACCGGTCCTGGGTGGCGATGAGAATCGAAGAGCAGCCCTAGTGACCCAAACGCCGATGCGTCACTTTAGGGCCGCGAGGGGGAGCGGAACCAGCTGGGCTAAGGATGACTAGAGCGCCTCAATGTTATGCTTACATTATTCTTTGTAGTACCTGATCAACAGCACATACTCGTGGAGAGAACACAAAGGGATAGCACAACACAAATGATGCTATAGTGCTGGCAAAATATGAGCTCAAACCTGAGACACTCTTTCACACGCTCCAGAGCAAAGAGAAAGAAGCGTTGCAAAAAGTCTAATTCACACACTTGCCTTGCGTCCAACCGAGTGTGACTGCAACCACTTGCAATGCATAAAACAAGATGGCGGCATCTGTGAGATGGCACTAACGGCAGCGTTAGGAACACGCTTACTGTATCAAAATGCATTCAGACATAACCATGCCATTCACTGCATAAACAATAAATGTGTTGGTAACACTACGGTGCTTGGAACGCGCCTTCGACAGGTGTGTTTAAGGCGTCCTCATTTTGGTCCCTCGATTTACACCTTGTGATGTCACAAAAGTGCCATGCTGTTGATGGTTATGATCCTGGCGGTGGTCCAACAGTGAAGGTACAGTTGGCAGACGACTGTTCTACCATGTCTCACTCTGCTGCTTAACAATTGACGGAAACTCAAGTGGACATGAGACACGACATTCCGACAACAGCAACTATTTATGTCCGCTCATCTTGTTAGCCGGCGCCCCTGGTGAGTCGACAACCAACCGCGAGGATCGGGACGCCCGACCGAAAGACACTTTTAGCTTTCGTGGCGAAGTTTGTTGCCACTTCCGGACAATTTTCAATCCAATATGGGGGGGATATAGGACAGTAAACGCACCACTCTAAAACATGTTCAAGGCACCATAGTAACACTGCCATTGGCTGAACCTCACAGACGCCGCCATCTTGTCTTAAGTGTCGCAAGCGGTTGCAGTCACACTCGATCAGACTCAACTTAAGTGTGTGAACCAGCCTTAGGAGACTGCTCTGATGTCAGTATCCTGGAACAGATGCATACACATCAAGGCACCCTGAAAATGACTTATGGGAGCACCTGTTAGCAAGTGACTGTTAGCACACACAGTTGCCCTGAGAATGATTAATTGCACCTCGGCACATGATCCCACAACTGCTCGTACACTCGACTTCTGAATAAATTTAAACTTGTGTTGATCATTCTGATAAACATGAGGAGAACATGAATGTGTTGTGCATGGAATGCATGCACGAGTTTCTATCTGAAATATCTCACAGCTCCTCGTAATTGAGCATACCCAATCATACATAATGCAGGCGTAACGCACACACCAGACATTCTATGCTTCCCGAGTTTGTCGAATGATCAAGGGAAGTTTGACTTTTTTTTTCTAAACCTCGTGAACTGCACCCAACGAGAGATACTCGAGCTGTCTGTCACTGATACAGGGTTCGTACAGGTTTTCAAGAAAAAAATTCAAGGACTTTTCAAGGACCTTTAAAAAAATAAAGAACACTACAGTAGATCACACACATTATTTTTATTGCTCAGAACAAAGAAAACTGACTTCACTTGAAGTTATTGCGCGTACAGTTTCATTCGACTAGGTGCAGTTAGTTCTGGAGATTCCAGTTCTGAAAAGTTCTGGAAAGCCATGCACTTTTTGCATGGCTTTTGAGGGCAGATTCGCCCATCGAAGCGATGTCGAACGTCTTTCTGCAGCGTGTGCATTTTGTGCAGTGAGGGTTTGCTGTATCTGGCGCAACCCAAAACTTATAGTCGTCGTTGCTGAGCCAAGCGCTTTGGAACTTACATTTCGCAGGCATTATTCTATGCCATCTGAATGCACGAATCACTGGGTCACTACACGCACCATAAGCGACACGTGGGAACAAACAGCGAACAAAGCATCCGGAGTAGGCACAGACCAGATATAAACAAAGCACAATGTGGCCAACAGACAATTCTCGGCCAATGGGGCTGTGCCTTTTTTAGTGGGTTGCCAATAAATCCAGCTAAAGACGAAGGCAAAAGAAAGAATTAAATACTACTAAATTTAACTCTTCATTCATATAACTGCATTCCCGTTGCAAATAAGCACGCTGGCACAACATGCCTTTTTTACAAAGAGGTCGAGACTCTCCAGGCTTTCCAGCCTCATTGTGGCCACTTATGGCGTTTGGCCAACCCTGAAGTCGAAGCAAGCCAGATGAAAGAAAATTAAATAAAAAAGCGCGGCGGCCGCACGTTTTTCTTTTTTTTTTCTTGCGCAGGAAGTTTCATTGGTTTGACTTCACGATCCCGGTGTCGCGGAAAGCAAGCAACAAATTTTCCCGGGACCACGCTCAACCGCTATAAAACGCGGGTCGCGCAACCGAGCCCCGCGAAACGCTAAGAATTCAAGGGTTTTCAAGGACGGCAAAGATATTCCAGCACTTTCAACACCTTGAAAAAGCAACTTTCAAATTCAAGGGTTTTCAAGGATTTCAAGGACCTATGCACACCCTGCTGATAATTAGGCAATGCCTAGGTTCATCAGGTCTCGTTACTGTTTTTAATAGGAAAAAGGGAGCCATTAAAATAATTTAGTCCTGTTAATAGGCTCATAACGGACCTACATCTCTTTCCAATGGCGAAACAAAACTTAGAGACAGAAAATCCCTCAGCTCCATTAGAAAGAAATAATAATTGTGCACTTGCAGGGGTCATACTGGCCTTGTATAGTGACATGGATGTTGTTGCTACACTCTATGTATGTTAGTACTACGAAATAAATTCCTCTTTGGTTTTTAGACGAAGTTGACCCACACATTATTTATGTATGAACTGTAGTTTTTCATGTTTAGCTAATTTACATTGTCAGAAAACTTACTGTGTGGTTCAGCAGGAGGATCATTGTCAGTCACTGCAGCCTCCACAGGCAGAGGGGATAGGCTCCCTGAAGGCGAAGGATGGGACAACTCCTCCGAGTCCGGCGACTCTTGTGCGCTGCCCCGCGATGCCCCAGTTGTGTCTTCCAGCATAGTAGACACACCTGAAAACAACAATTCCAAGGTCAAATTTGACTGAGGAGAAAGCGATCAAGCATGTAAACCCCAAAGGGAATACTTCAAAAGGGGCATAAAAATTTGCTAAAAAAAACAAAAACTTATCTATTGTAATTGAGCATAACAACCAATTCAAAAAGTAGCATAGCAAGTGGCACACAAAGTATGGATATAGCAAATTCTACAATGCAAAAGCAGTAAAGCAGCAGTAAAAAGGGATAATCCAGGTGTGTGAATCCTCTACAAACAAAACAAAACAAGGAAAGGTGGAAAGCAGCTATAATTATCACTTTACACAACAGTGGAAAGGCAGGAAGAAGATGGGTTTGCACCAGAGTGACGGTGGCCGCCCGTTGGGCGCATCATATTGGATTTAGTTGGGAATTCAGCCTCACCTTGATGCAATACAGTAAATTCTCACTTGAGCGAACTCAATTGGGGACCCAAGGAAATGGTTCACTACACTGAAAGTTCACTAAAGGCGGCTGGCATCGAGGCTACTTGAAGGATTATATGGCGTGCAAGTTCGTCTGCTTCCTGCGCATGTCGTGCTTAAAGGGGCCCTGCAATGACTTTTTTACTAATTTTTAATTTGCACCAAACCTGAGCGCACTGAACGTAGTAACTTCATGAAACTTTTCTTTTCTCCAATTTCGCTGTATTTTAAAAGTTATAGGCAAATTAAACTTACAAAAACAAGCAAAAAATAACCTCCCTCATGACGTCTTTGGTTTCTTGAGTGGCCGTGAACTAGAGGAGGGGTAGTAAACTGAGCGAGCGCGCACGGCTGCCGCACTCCTGGTCGACGGCGCGAGAGGGCGCCACTAAAGCATGTCTTGATTAGGCTGTATGTAGTGGGCAGCCAGAGCGGCTCTCATTGCATTTGCTACGCGATTAAACACTAATTCGGCATGACACTTCATTGGCCACAAACGACAGCAAACACGGGGTAAAGATCAGTTTAGAATGGGAGCCACTTCGCGCTGCCATACCGCGAAACGGCCAAACCGCCAGACAAAGCTGCTCGCTGAAGGCCTTGGGAACGCTCGGAGCCGGTCGGATCCTTCAGTCCCTACGACCGCAGCGCCGCCGCGTACATTCGGGACCTTTCCGTGTCCCGGCGCCTGATCCCACTACTCCTTTCTAGTATGCGCCGCCTTTTCCACCGCTTGGTGGCGGGTATGTCGACGGGTCATTTCTTGTTTCCGTACTTTATAAACTGCATTTGTTTCTTTTCTGATCTAAAATACTGAACAAAAACTACTTTTATAAATAATTGAAACGGTTTGCGCCACTAATATTTTGTATTTCGACTAAAAAGAAGCTTTTAGCGGTTCTGACCAGTAGTAAGCCCAGGACCTAAGACGTCACATTACGCGCGCTTTCGGTACCGCGGGTCGCCCCCATCGGTGGAGGAGGTTTCCGCGTCATCCGGTTAAAATATGACGCACTGATATTTAGTTACTCTCTCCGTGCCCGCTGGCTTGCCCGAACCCCAACAGACGTGGAAACCGCAAAAAATGTAGACGCTTAAATATGATTGCAGGGCCCCTTTAACTAACTGTATTCAATAGAACATAGAACAGCATAGGGCACAGCATACATTGAGTCAAAAGTGGGAAATGTAATTTATGGAGTCATGTACATGGATATATACAAAGTACATAACAGTTATGTTGCTGCCTTTCTCATATTGAAAAAGAAAAAACTAATTTTCATTTGCACCGGCACTCTTAATGCACATGAAGTAACAAAGCTGTCCAGAGAATCTCTGTTTTCTTGCACTTCCTCTGGCACAGCTTGTTGCTGTGACGAAGCCATGCCACAATAATATTGTCCACTGACTGGAAATATCCCGTGCAGAGTCATTTGCTATTGCCATTGAACGCAGTTTCTCTTTCAAGCTTCGACTTTTGCTTCACTTTCGTTCACAACGTTGACGGTTGAATCTCATAGTCCTTCACAACGTCCACTTGCCTCTCACCACTGTCCAGACAATAAGGGATTTTGAGCTTGCTTGATAAAGACAACCACTTCCGTTTCGTCGTGCTCATTACGAAAGTGGGCGCACAAACTGCCGTCCTACCGTTGTTACCCACAACTGAGATGGCCAAACGCAACCGACGACAAAGAAAAAACAGATGCACCATATGGTTCGTTTTCGTCTACCGCACCGCCGCTTGGCTTCGGTGGCGCTGTGAACGCCAGCGATAATAGGCGATGCCCACGGAGAGGCGGCGGGCAACGGCTACGCAAGCACTGCAGAGCACAAAACCTCAGTGAACTGATTGCAAAAATAATCCTGGGTCCACCGATCAAGTTTGTTGAACTGAAATATTTGCTATTACGAAATTCGTTTTTCGTTAAATTGAAACATTTTTGCATAAAATGCATAGGAAAAGCGCCGGAGATTTTATTTTAAGGTTCAATATTCTGAAATATTTGTTAAGTCGATGTTCGCTCAAGTGAGAGTTTACTGTATTTAAGCTGCTGTCTTATTTCGTGCCACTAAAGAGATATCGGCCATTTGTTTTCGTTCAACTTTTGACCCGAGTTGCCTTTTGGCTTCATACTTTCAGCAAGTTACATACTGTAAAGTAACTAATATTGTGAGTTTGTTATGAACCAAAAATGCACGTCTACTTTACCTCAGAGCACATGAACAGCCAGTCACTGCCATGTACAGTAATGGCCCATTGATTAACAATACACTGATAACAGATATACTTGAAAAAATTATCTGTGTCAAGACACTCAACGCTGTCAACACCTTGTCATTCGCTGCCCTTCCTGCAAACAGCAGTGACGCTGTTCACATGATCTGCAGTAAAGTAGACATGCATGATTTTTAGTATCTTGCAGTACTTTGTGCAAATGAAAAGTATTTCTGTCCTCATTTCTCACAAAATTTAAAGAATTTGTAAAAACTAAATTTTTAAAACTAAAAAAAAATGTGTCTGCAAACCACGTTAAATACATGACGCTGACATATGTAGCACATAAGGAACATCACATTTTTGTAGGCACATTTGAAACCTTGGATCCTTTTCTTCCATGTAACACCTAAAGAAAAGCTAACATCTGAAACAATATCTACATCCACGATATAACAGCAAGAAGAAACTTGGGAACAATTAATGGAAACTGAAATTCAGCTTTCCTGCCCTTACATCTGGCATGATCAGGCACCGATGTGGGGACAGCAACAGGCACAAGGACAGGAGCAGCGACGGGGACAGGAGCAGCGACGGGGACAGGAGCAGCGACGGGGACAGGGATGGGTGCAGCAGGCACTGACGGTTGTTGAGTGGCCTGGTGACTGGCCTCTCTGGTTATCTCTGTTGAAGGCAGAGTGACCATGTGTCAATCGATGGTCACCAGGCAAGCAAAAAATTAGGCCCACTGCAAATGTTAGCTATGAGGGTGCATAATCCTAAAACACAACTGCGAAACATTCAAGTAAACATGACAGCTAGCTTACCGATCTTGTCGAGGACAACACGTGTCAACCTGAAGTTCGAATCTTCAACTTCCTCCAGTTTCCTGCGCAGCTGCTCAATTTTGAAAAGAGCTGCGTCGTGTTCGGCCTTGGGTACAACGCCTTCCGCACATGTGGCGCAAGTCTTCTCCTCCGCCTTACGCAGCCTCTTCCGAAGCGATCGCAGAGCTTCCTCAGCTTTGTCTAGCTCTGCCTTTGGCACAACCGCAGGGTCGTCATCATCACTTGTGTCTTCTAATGGCCTCTTCCTCAGTAAACTTGCCAGCTGTTTATTCTTGGCAAGAGCCCTGCACTGCTTGGTGTTCTTGCTGCAGGCAGAACCTGATGTCGATGCCTAAACATAAAAAATACAATACAATATTGTGCATGTGAGCAAAAATAAGTTAACTGCAAATGTCAACTGACAAGTGCACCGTGCTCCAATTCCCATCGAAGGAAAGATCAAATCGTTGACATTCCGTAGGAAAAATGATAGCACTGTTGAGTGTAAAAATGTTTATAACTCATGGCAGCTCAACTAATAATATATGAAAGGAACAGCCCACTATACCTATACAAATAACTGTACTATCACGAGCTGCTGGTACTAGTACTTCAAACGCTTAGTAATTTTTTGTTTCTGATATGCCTGCTTGAGGTTCCCATTAATTGAAAGGAAATGCAAATCAATAACTTCTGGCAGAAAAATGTAATGAACATCAGCCCCAGATTTGAACACTACTACTTAGAAGACAGGGCCCGTTCTCCTCCATCAACATTTCTTCAGCTCACCCACCCATTAACTCGAATGAACACTGTTGTCCGCTTTTAATTTCCCCCAAGCAAAACAATGAGGGCAGACAGTGCAAGGACTCCCCTGCCTTTCATCATATGCATGCCTGGAGTGAGTGATCTAAGTGGAATCAAAAATAAACAAATAGTAAACAATGAAACCACATCGTCATCTACAACACTTGACTGCACATTATCCGCATTCAGGAAATCCTAACGCATAAGTCAAAGGCAGTGCAGTCTTCTTCTCTTGCCAAGTTTCAGCACATTTCCAGTTCAAAGCAGTTAAGGAGTCCAATGTTGACATATTGTGCATGCCTTATCTTTGTTTAATCATGGCTGATCCTATAGTGATCACGCACGAGCTTTAAAAACTATGTTTGTCCTCTTCATTACTGTCATTCTCATCCTCTTCCTGATGCCCTTGTGAGCAAGTGATGAATTATAAATAGCTCTAAATTTTCCTATTCAGCAGGTAACTATCTTGATCAACTCAGTTTGAAAAGTGTACTTATACCCCTGTCAGACGGGCAACTAAAAGGACCTTTACGCCAAAGGACCTTGAGTGTAAATGTCATTTAAGCAGTGCCACACGGCAACTCAAAAGGCATTTAGTGTAAAGGTCCTTTTCGTGAACCTAAGTTCCCGCAACCCCTTTACGGCTGCTAAAAGCCTGCTCTCGTCAGCAGCGGTCTACACTAGAGAAGCGAATTGAAACAAAAGATTGTACTAATATCTAAAATCAGTTTTTTGTATTTTTATTATTGGAAAAGAGAATGTTTCACGTATATTCTGTACAGACCTCACTCTACTTATATGTTTTTCTACTCACGGCCCCAGCTATCTAGTAGGCCTCGTCGTCCCGCTGCTCGCCTGCTCGCATCGTCCGCTTTGGCACTTCGGGTTTCCTTCTCTCAATTTTCCTTAGAACCGTAGAACCGTAGTTATCTAGCTTTCATTTCTCTACTTTATATTTTACCATCTATAATAGTGTATTGCTAACTGTACTGTATATATTTAATATTTTGTTAGACATACATATTTCTGTATCTCACTCTCGCATCGTGCGATATGTCTAACGACGAGGAGCGTCCAAAATTATGAAGGGGTTGCCGCACTTCCATTGGAGCGCTGAGGCGACCTGGGCGCTGATACGACTTAGGGAGGATCGGCTGGAGGACCTCCGACGCGTGCGATGAAACTCAAGTGCGAGCACGGCGCCGAACTGAACAGGACAAAAGCATAGCAGAAGCACGAAAAGAAGCGGGAGCACTGAGCAACGTTAGGACTGAGTGAGTGGGAGATGCTCAGGGTTGCCGCTAATTGCCAAAAAACGACTTTGCTTGGACTTAAAGCAGACTTTGTTGGAATCACTGGACTAAACCCGTCATTTCGTCTTTTTTTTTTAATATTTTGTTTGCTTAAAGGGCAACTCCGGCCAAAACTCAAAATGAAATAAATTACTGGTATCGCTGTAGTGACACGAATTACGACCCCAGCCAAAATATTACATCCGTGGGACGCCGCATTCTCAACTAATCCCGATAATAAAAATGCGACCCGCCGCGAGCCGCTGCTTGCTGCTTAGCGGGCAGCCAGCGGGTTGCCGATCGCTAAAGCAACATTGGGCCGTGACGTCAGTATCATTCTCTTTTTTTCCCTCCAGTCCGGGCGTTGCGTGGAGTGCGCTCCTTTGAGCCGCTACCACCGCTACTTCGGCTTGTGATTGAAGTGTTTAGCCGTTTCTTTTATCTGTAGCCCGGGTAGCTTCGGTATAGCCTTTTGTTTATTTGCTTGTGAGGACTCCAAGACTCATTTTAGCGAGCAACTCGGTGCGTCCAAGACTGCCCAGTTGTTCCTCGAAAGATGCCGAGTACAACTTGTAGCACTGTGGGCTGCTCAAACAACCCGCTGCGTAACCCGGAGGTGCTTTTTCACAAGTTTCCAACGGACCGGAAATTGGAGAAGGTGTGGGTGAACGCTGTTCGACGAGTGGACTTTGGACTTCGGCTTTTACGCTCCCGAGGAAAAAAGAACTAAAAAACAGACGTGTACCGCCCAGCACACGTGTGTTCGGGTGCCGCAGCCCGCGCCAAAGAGCCTCAAAGCTTCGTGTCTGGGACTGACCCGCAGCGCCAAAGCGAGAGGGCCCCCAGTACTGTACGTCACTGGCAGCGCGGCGTAGAGCAACGCCGCTCCATCCACGGAGCCCCGATGACGATTTAGGCCTAGCGACGAGTACGGAAGACCGCACACACGGCGACAGCCGCCGAGTACGGCACCGAATGAGTTAACTCGTTTTCCAGTCGCTAGCTTTTGAATGTATACAAGCGACGAGTACGGCATAGCGCACGCACGGCGGCGGCCGCCGAGTACGGCACCGTACAAGTTCATGGGTTTTCGAGTTGCTAGCTTTTGGGTATACGCACTAACTCTTGCAACATATCTTGGATAACTACCACATATACAGAATTAAAACAAAATCAGCTTACCTCCTATCTTTAGACGGCTAGCGCAACAGAGGTAGGTGCCGCTCGGCCTGCATACTCGTTGAATGAGAACGATCCTGACGTCACGTTTACATAGCGGCTGATTTCTAGTGTTGCCGGGGCCTCGAGCGGCTAGTTTCGGTTTTGTTGGCTGCGCCCCAAACAAAAATTTGAGGCGTCGATATCTTTAAAACAATGCACAATAACTAGAAAAAAATTACACCTTGCAATTCAGGGACGCTGGCTGCACTAAAAACAGTCATAATCCCAAAATTGAAAGTATGAACCGGAGTTGCCCTTTAAGAAAAACTTTAAAAATGATTTATATCGCCAAAATATTATTTTTCTGGCGTGAACGTGATTTACGCGTTTGAACGAGCTACGAGACTTCAATCGCTGTAAACATTATCTAAATGACATTTACTTGCGCTGCCTGGCACGGTAAAAATTTTTGGGTGCCTGTCTGACAGAGGTATAAGTCGCTGTTTCTCTGGCCAGAGCCCCCTTCACACCCCCCAGACCCAACACCTAGTGTTTGAAATGTCATGCTTTCTGCATTCTGCGGCCGCATTCTGAACTGCTTTGTGGAGACATGCTACACTGGTCAAGATGGTTGGTGCTTCGAACAGCAAAGCTGAATTGATAGGGTGTGACTGGGGGTCCACACCCTCTTGGAAGTTTGTCGAGTTCATGAGGTAATGTTACCAGTAACCTTTCTCGGGAATAACTTCTAAAGAAGACAAATCTCTTGTTTTTCTTCAACATTCCCACTATATCGCATCTGAAGAAACTGAACTCACAGCTTCCTAGGTTAATATTAGACATCTAGAATATTTTTCAGCCGTCTAGAATCATCACCAAGCTTTCATGGCTGAAAAGTCAGGGTCCGCTCAAAGTGGAACCATTTTGTAATTGAGACATTTTCCACTGCCCTCTTTTGTGGAACTTCGATCTTAAACAATTTATTTGCCACCTCATAGGTCTATCTACCACAAACTAGCTTTCCTTTCTTTTCTTCTTTTGCTGGCTCGACAAAATACTTCTAGACATCCCCAAGACTTCTTTTCAGGTTTTTAGCGTTACAAATCGCAAATAATGACTGAAGTAAGGTATCAAATGTCATCATCACAATAACCAACTCGAAACAAAAGTCTATGTCTGCAACAGATCCACTTACTTGCACTGGTTCCTCAAAAATCCGGGGAATAATCAGTCGCTTCTTGTGGGCCATCTCCTCGAGAAGTGCCTTCTTTGATTCTGGTAAATAAAAGATAAAAACATGTTAACAGAGCCACAGAACAGATAAGTTAGTCTGACATAACTGGGTCAGGCATACTGGTGGCATATCAGCCACCAGTGTGTATTTGATGCTGTAGAAATTTTACACCATCAAGCTTGAACTCCACAGTTTGCAACAAGTAAAACAACCCCCAGCACTGCAGAATGATGTCATGTGCAAGCCACGTATAGATCCATACATTCAATGACAGCATTTCAATTCTAAGAGAAAAATAAGAAAAGTTAGCGGTCATTTCATTGTGCTGTGTCGTGCCTTGTACTCTGCTGATAATCTCTGCCCACATTACAATTATTTTAGTGAGTCACTGGAGGCTGCACTTACGTCACACATTCTTCCTCTTAATAAATGCTTCAATCATTTGTAGGTGCTCAGACTACCAATCCTTGTGGCAGTTGCATCTTTTTGCATTTCAGTGAAAAAATTTAGAGTGTGAATTACCAGTGTAGATGCACTCACATTCTGTTTAAAGGGAAACCGAAGTGGTTCTGTATTTACGAAAAAACACATGAATCGTCTTCCTTTGGCCCCTAGGACCATGAATATCGAAATTACTTTTCAATCTGACGTAGGGAGCAGTCGTAACAGCGCTTTGGAAATAGCACCGAAGCCCCGCCCTTCTGAGCGTGACATCACACCCAGAAATCTCAGAACCTCCGCTCTCGCGTGCCTTATTGAGCGCCCATCATAGCCATGCTCGCACACTCTTGGTATTTTCAGAAAGGTCAGCGAAAGACATCACAACTGGCGTCACCTGTGGGGGAATATACCTGGTAAGCTTGCACGAGCGACACACACTTGGCGGTCAAAAGATCTGGGTGTGCCGTAACGGCTGGCGTGAAATTTTTCGAGTTTTCTTGTGTTCAGTTACATATTCAGGGAAAACGAATGGGATATTTGGATTCACAAGGAAATAATATGCTACAATCTGGCTCTAACTCATTTCTCTCAAGAACCTCTTTAGCTACGCTTTACACAAAGCGTAGGGCAACGGATACGAAGGCTGGGGAAAAGGATGCCAACAGAAGGGTAGGGAGAGGTTTCTCCCTCTGCTCTCTAGCGCCTTGGCGGCTTGCTCCTCCCAGCCTTTGTTTCCCTCGCCCTACCTTCTCAGGGTGTACCTTAATATAATTTCATACCATACCACATAATCATCTAAACCACAGCAAGTCCATTCCCAGGGTTGTTTCTTTTTCAGCAGAGGGCGAGATGTGGTGTTACGAAAATTAAATGTGATAGCATCAATAAAGCCACAAGGATTGGTAGTCTGAGCTTCTTGAGTGTGTGGTAGTCTCGATTGCAACAGAATGTATCTAAAAATATTCCACGGTGAGGACTTGGATCAAAACGAGGTCTTTTGAATAAACCCTTTTTCGGAATTGCTCTTGGCAACCATGAGACGCTGCTTTGACGGCACTGTCAAGTGCGCCTGGCAACTACGGTCACGCAAGGTAACATATACGCCAATTTCTGCGATTTCGACTGCCAGCACTGCCCCTCCTGATTCACTGCTGGGGACCACGAGATTAGTAGCTTTTTCAGTTTATTTACGATCAATAAATTGATTGACTGCTATGAAGCTCACAAGACTAGCGATCAAAATCGACGGCGCCCTAGAAGTTTGTAAAAGTTACACAATGGCGTCTTAGCTCAAAAGAGCAAATTCTTCATGAGCTAATTTGACAATTTCGGATTAACGAGTATGACGAGTCATGCAATCTGCTTCGATCATTCTCACATGCACGAGAAAACTGTGTTCGTTGCGGGCCACGGCAGCTGTTACTTGCAAGCCGCTGGGCGTTATGGCGAAATTTGCGTTGGACGGCAGCAATTTAGCATCTAGAGCGCTCAAGGTAACGCCAAAGAAAAGTTTAATCACACTTTAGAATTACTGAGGCCGATCAAACTGCTCAAGCGGCAAAACTACAAAGAGTCATCCCCCGAGATTGTGCTATACAGAGCTCGCCAGGAGTGCCTTCATTGAAAGCTTGAAAAGCTTATACTGTAGGCATAGTTTGCTGCTTCAAGAAGTGGCAGTAACCGGCAACGTTTGAGAGGCAGTCCCTATGCTGGAAATGCTTCGAGCTTAAACCTTTCACCCTCGCTGCAATAAAAGAAAGTGAAGTACATGTTTGGAAATTTAGACAGTGTAATGAACGCCATCCTGGAGACCCGCAGGCGTCCAAGCGACCTTCCAAGAAGCCAGCGGACGTGGGAAAACGTCCAGGCATTTCTACGTTCCGGGAACCCATTGGGCTCCAGGAAGCCCAGAGACATGCGTCCGCGGCGAGAAGAAAGTGCTGGTCAGTGACCTTCCAAAAGGCCCGCCGACGTGGGAAGACCAGCCACTCGGCCTTCCAAGAATCCCACAGTGGCCCACAAGGTCAATGCATCCTTTCCCGCACTTCCCAGGCGGACCCCTCCTGTCGGCTGCAATCATGAATGCGCGCCGCGCGGACCTTGCCGACCTCTCGAGTGACAAGCGGACACGTCTTTGGGACCACTAATCTGTATGGTGTTGGTGGCGTGTATGGGTGAAGAGGGGGGTGTGTCGCTGTGTGTGGGGGGGAGCTGACATAGCTAGCCGAAATCCCTACGTGGTGAATGTAGGGAAGAGCGTCCCGTTAAAGGGGGACCACCAGAAATATTCTTCCGCCTGGCGGAAAGTCCCTCCTCGCCCTCTTTCTTTCCCTTTCTCTCTTGTATTGTAGCACGACGAGGCGAGGGTAAAGGTCCCCTTTTGCGCCGGCTTCTTACGAGAGGATAAGCAGAGAAAATCCCCATTCTGAGCGACGGTCGATGGGTGCGGCAGCAGCGACCTCGTGACTTACAGGTATCTTCAGCTCCTATCGCGTAATATTCTTATTTTTCGGCGCTCGCCAAGCCTAGCCCCTCGGGTGCAGGTTTTACGGAGCTGCAAGGCTGCGCCCTCTCAGTCACCCAATTTGAGCTGTCGAAGTTCTTTGGTTTAGCCCGTGGCAAAGTAAACGCGTACTTGGGAGCTGCACCCATTGAAGGAACGTTTCATAGATATTCTCGGTTGATCAAGGAGCTCAAAACACATGCGCAAGATGTGGTGACTTGAATATGTAAGGATTACTTACATCTTCACAAAACATTCAATCTTCAAAAAAAAAAAACGGCTTATCACACTCAAACCTGCCTCAAATTGGGATCGATAGAAAAGAAAACGATGTACTAGGCGCGGGCATCTTGTAGAAGGTCTCTGTTTTCTAGCAGCGAGCACAAATTACTGGAGAACTTTAGCAGACTATGTTTTCAGGCCACACTATATTTAGCGGGAGCTCGCGCTGCCAGTTCGATGCATTCTCTGAAGCGCGCGCCGGAAGTGGCAGCGGGCCTTTGAAAACAATTTACTACTAAAATGCACTGTTGTGTGCCTAACTCGCAGAACATGATGGCCAGCAAAATGTTGGAAATTCATATTTAACATTCACAACAACCACCTGAGGTGAGAGGGCATCAAGGGTGGAAATCAATACTAGGAAGTTTTAGTGGGTCGCTTTTAGCCACTTCGATAACCGTACGGTCCGTACCCCACAACGAAATGTAAGCTAGACTCGCTGTTTACATTCTTTATGGAGGGCGGCTATGGAGCGGAAAATACAATATTAAACCCCTTTTTGGCGAGTCTAGCGTGTCGTGTTATGGTTCAACGTTGCTTGTATTGGTACCATAGCACGGGCCGCCACTTCGAAGTATTTGTGGTGTCTCAAAGAAACTAAAGCAAAAGCAGACAATTTTTTTAAAGTGACAAAGAATTGTATTTACCATTGTAAAAAAACTTTTAGGTACTCTACGCCACGCAGTTAGCACGAACAAACTATCGCCGGTGTTTAGATACATAAAACAGAAATATAACTGAAAAAGCATACGAGTGTATCCGAGATAGAACTGAAAAAGCATACGAGTGTAACCGTAGCAATCTCCTACCAAGCCTGAACCTCACTTTTTTTAAAACCACGGAGATGACTGCTTTGGACGACTTGATAAAGCAAGCCAAAGCCGCTAATAAGTGTGACATCGTTGTCAGCTGTGATAATCAAGGCGCTGCGACGATCTTTCATCTATTAAAACAAATTGTGTAATAAAATAATTTCCATATTATGCTTGCGCTGATCTTGTAGCGGTATTCGTAGATTACGCGGCACTGTTAGCCCGAACGAGACATCGGCGCTTTTTACTATTTCTGCCCAGCAACATGTATTGTCTAGCACTGAGCTCTACCACTTAGGTTGGATAGTTGCATTTACAGTTTTCTAAACATCATTCCCTTCTAAGAAAACAAAATTAGAAAGACCGGCGACAGTTTGTCCGTGCTAACTGTGTGGCAGTATACCTAAAATGTGTTTGCAATGACAAATTACAAATGCGTTTCATGTTAAAAAAAATTGGCTACACTTGATTGATTTTTTTAATTTTTAATGCTTCAAAAATACTTTAAAGTGGCAGCACGCGCTATAGCACCAATTTAAGCAATGTTGAACTATAAAACGACACGCTTCGATAGCCGCACTCGACAAAGATTGCTCACAGAAAGGTTATGGCTTATATATTGTGGTAGGGTACGGTTATCCAAGACCTAAAAACGATCCACTAAAACTTTTTAGTATCGACACACACCATTCCTGCCTTCTGACCACATGTGGTTGTTGGGATGCGTAAATATAAATGTCATCTAGATTCGTTGGCCATCACATAGTGTGAGTTGCGCACACAATAATTTGTGCTCGCTGCTAAAAAACAGAGACCTTGTACAAGATGCCCGCCCCTGGAACATCGTTTTCTTTTCCATCGATCCCGATTTGAGGCAGGTTTGAGCGTGACAAGCCGTTTTTTTGAAGATGGAATGTTTTGTGAAGATGTAAGTCCATCCTTACATATTCAAATCACCACATCTCGTGCATGTGTTTTGAGCTCCTTGATCAACCGAGAATATCTATGAAACGTTCCTTCAATAAGTGCGGGGATGCATCGCAGCTCCAAAGTATGCGTTTACTTTGCCACGGGCTAAACCAAAGAACTTCGACAGCTCTAATTCGGGGACTGCGAAGGCACAGCCTTGCAGCTCCGTAAAACCTACACCCGAAGGGCTAGGCTTGGCGAGCGTCGAAAAATAAGCATATTACGCGATAGGAGCTGAAGATACCTGTAAGTCACGAGGTCGCTGCTGCCGCACCCATCGCCCGTCGCTCAGAATGGGGATTTTCTCGGCTTATCCTCTCGGAAGAAGCCGGCGCAAAAGGGGACCTTTCCCCTCGCCTCGCCGTGCTACAATACAAGAGAGAAAGGGAAAGAAAGAGGGCGAGGAGGACTTTCCACCAGGCGGAAGAATATTTCTGGTGGTCCCTCTTTAAAAGAAGCGGACTTCTTCGGGACTCCTGTCTTCTGATGCTGTTTTTCGACCTTGTACAAATGTAAAGTAAACCCGTTGTCAAAAGCGGTCCTGCTTCCGAGCTCCTTCTGCCTGATGTCCTGGTCGGCGCCTGGCTCCAGCGGAGCCCGACAACAAGGACGACCCCAGAGCTGTTACAACAGCCCAAGGTGGGTCTGCCGGGTATGGCGACCTGATTCACGCTGTAAATGAGCAATTTAGCCAGTCCAGTAAAGTCTTTAACCTACATCATGCAGAAGTGATACATGAACATGTGCAAGTACACTGCTTATCCAGATCAAAACTACCCAGAAGTCCTGCAGCGCGTGAGCTATCACTTGAAGTGTTTCGAGCTACAAAGCGCTAACGTCGCGCTGCTTGTAAACACCTACAAAAAAGAGAAAAGGGGCACATGAAAATTCAAATTAAAAAAAGTAGACGAAGTCAGCACAGGGAAAGCTACGCGTGCAAGCTATCAGTTTTGACAGTTCTTTTTGTCGCGCGAGGCGGCTCCGTGATCTCTTGTAGATCTCTGTGTGCTCGCATATCGTTCTATGTGACTCGCAACTAACCATTCGTTTTAACGAGTTTCGCGTAATGCGTACAGCCCTTTCCGGTCGAGGTGCACGACGGAGTGTGTATAGCTTTACTCATTAAGAATAGTTACGTCGAAAGTAACGCTGGATATTGCGTTTATCACAATCGTATGTTAAGGAAGTACGATTTCCCAGTATTGCAATCGAGTTCTGAGCTACACAAACCGCACACACCTCCCTTGAGGAAACAGATCAGCGCAGGGCAAACACAGAGGAACAACAAAGGCCAGCTACTTACTTGCCAGAAGGACCACTTTGGCCTCGTAGTACCCTTCTTCAAGGCCGGCCTCGGAGCGCCAATACGCTTGCACCAATTCACTAGGGATGTCCGTCTCCGTTTTTGGATCATAATCCTTGATCAGGCACACCGGCATGATCGCCTTCTCGTTGTCGGCGGGGAAATGAACGTACGCGTAGTACATCGCGAACAGAAACACGATACGAAAAGAAAGCCAAAAGAATGGAGCAACGCTTGCTGGGCTACCAGAAAAAAACATACGCACAAAACAAAGTGCAGGCAGTAACACCAAAAGCTGAAAACAACGATACCAAACGTACTACACAAAACAAGGGACACGTTAGGGCTACGAGGCACAGGCAAGAGCAGAGCCAGCGAGACGCTCGGTCGGGCAACTGAAAAAAATAAAGGTGGATTGGATTGGATTGGACGGGATTGTTTTGAGCCTCTTGGAATATCTCTTGAAAACGGAAGTGAAACCGCTGTAAAAAGAAAATTCTCAATATCTTGAAGGCTCATATTAATTATTAAAAATAGTTGAATTTATTAAATGTTATTTTTATGACCTCTGAAACACGGACAGCAAACAGCCGTCGATTTAACGAAAATTTGAACTCGCGAAGTCTCGGAAGTACACCCGTTACGACTGCGAGCAACTCCCGAATTCTCGGCGAGATGAGATCGTCTGCTATCCCCCCCCCCCCTGCGCCCCTCACACACACACACACACGCACAATTCCTCGAAACGAATTTGCGCGGTGCTTCGGGTGCGCTAAAAATTAGAGCTTCGACGCTGGCCTCGACGCTGGCCGTGGCTCTGGCTCTTATCGATTCGGTCTTCGGCTCTGACGGCGTCTGCTAGTTCCGCTCGGCTCAGTGGCTCGGCTTGTTCCGTTTCTCGGTTTCCTTCGTTTTCCTTGTGGTTGTTCCAGTTGTTCCGCTCAGTTTTGACGCTCGGCAGCTCCTGCTTGTTCTTTGTCTTGAAAGTGTGGTCGGGTTGGTGTTTCTCCATTGGCTCTTTTATTCTACATTGCTCCGTATTAACGAGGACCATTTTTAGGCGGAGTATTTGTGCGTGACTTTCGATCGTTCGAAACTCGAACTGGTTCTTTTTTTTTTCCTTTTTTTTTGTGTGCGTCAGTCGCGTCATTTGCGTCATTCTGTTTCTCGTTCCCCTTTGTTCCTCAGCAATTCTACATTTCTCTTTCCTGTTTCCTGGTGTTCGTGCGCGTGTTCACAAGCCTGGTTTGATGGCTGCGTTGACTCCATGACTTGTTATCATGGCTAGTAGTGAAGCAACTCGACGTCGACGACTTGTGCGTTGACTCCGTGACTTGTTATCATGGCTAGTAGTGAAGCAACTCGACGTCGACGACTTGTTTACTTAGAGAAGGGCGCGTCTTTCAAGATACCAAAGTCCACTCTGACTCGGTTTAAAAAGGCTGTGCCAAGCGGGAACCAATCAGCAACAGCCGGTTCTCCCGTCTATGATGTCCCCAGCGATGGTGACGAGCTCGAGAGTGACTGTGATTCCTGCAGCAGTGACCCTCAGTCGAGAATCACTGCGGAAGACGCTGGTTCTTCAGAGAGTAACGGAGAGGAGACGACGACTCACCAGTCACATGCAGATTCTTCAACCTCTTGGGAACAGACCACCGAGCGACCACCACATATTAGTGAAGAACATGCACTGGCAGCTGGCCTACAAGCTTTTGGAACTGAAACTCTGCCCCATTCGACAACTACCAAGGCAGCAGCTGTTGCGATGATAATGGCGTTCGTGGCTAGTGAAGCCTTAAGCTGGCAGGGCCTTGACAACCTTCTTTTGATGGTCAATGCATTCTTTGCTCCAGAGCAGTCTGTGCTCCCACAAAGCAAGTACCTGTTCCGAAAGCTGTTTGCAGCCGAGGCAGAGTCCGCAGCTGTACGACATTTCTACTGCCGGTCATGCAATGATCTCTTGGAGGTTTCCGCTGAAGATGGCGTCTGTCCCACCTGCGAGACGTCTAGCAAGCTCAAAGATGCAAAGAAAGATGGGGCTTTCTTCGTTGTTCTAGACATTGGCAAGCAGCTGAATCATGTCATCCAGAACAACAAAGCAGCCCTTCACGAGAAGCTGAACCAGATTGCCAGTGAACGGGGTGCTACCACCAGTGTCATCAGTGACATCACTCAAGCCAAAGCGTACAAGAAGCTGCAGTCATCGAGGACCCTGGGGGAGAGTGACCTCACGTTGACAGTGAACACCGATGGGAGCCCCGTATTTACATCTTCCGGTGCATCCGTCTGGCCCATTCAGTTCACTGTCAACGAGTTGCCAGTGCCTCAACGATTCCAGGTTTCGGTGCTTGCTGGACTTTGGTTTGGGAAGGGGCACCCCAACATGACTTTGTTTTTTGGAAAGTTTGTGGAGGGCGTCAAGAGCATGCAACCCGTCACCTGGCAGCATGAAGGCACAGAGCACTCGTCTAGAGCTTACATCTTGTGCTGCTGCGTGGATGCCCCCGCACGCGCATCTGTGCAGAACATGGTACTGTTCAACGGGTACTACGGGTGCCCATGGTGCCTAATCAAGGGAGATTACGTTGATGGTACGTAGCTATCTGACCTTTGAGTGCAAACGCTCTACCACTACAAGTGTTGTATAGTCATTTCAACCTCATTTTCAGGGAGCCTCAGATTCCTCTCCTTTGAGGATGCACGTGGGAGGACGTCAGCAGGTGTCCTACGGGACATGAAGCTGGCCCTGGAGTCCTCCTTGGTCATCAACGGCTACAAGGGTCCGTCTCCAGCCGTGGGCCTTCCAGACTTTGACCTGGTGTGGGGGTTCACGGTGGAGTACATGCATGCTGTACTCCTGGGCGTGATACGCCAGATCACGGAGATACTGCTGTCGTCTGTAAACTCCAACGAGCGGTTCTACATAGGTAAGATGGCAGGGATACTCTAACTTTTAGTAAAGGTTTTCATGTGAAAATTGTTGATCATTTCACTATCACTGGGTTCTATAAATTCACAAGGTGATGTTGCAAACGATGGCTTATACAAGCCATCATTTGCAACATCAATCACTATATGCATTTATAAAACTGGGGATAGTGAAATTATTGACAATTGACATAACATTCACCATCACATTTTTTGCAAACGTGCCTAAAACATACCTCGATTTTATGTATATTATAATCCTACATTTTAAAATGTTTGTAAAACATTTATGAAAGGTGCAACAGTTTATTTATTGACTATTGCAAATGTTAAGCCTTTTGTTCTTGTATTTATCTGTATATTTGCTCTGTTACCAGACATTGGGCTCAATGCTCTGCATTAGCCCAAAGGGGGAAAAATGAATCTTGAGTTTTCAATGGGCAAACTATGCAACCTGCATATAAATATATGAAGTCACCAAATGTTTCATGTGGTAGGTGGGCCTAGGGCTTCAACGTTTTCTTGGAGCTAGCCTTCTGTACCAAGAATACATTCAACATAGCAAAGAAACATTAATTAGTTTATGTCCGCGTAGCCGTCAGCTTCAAAGGAAAGGAACTACTATACCAAATACGATGTATGCCTACACTGCGTCTCACCTAAGTGCGAACGAAGCGAAAATTACAAACGCGAGAATCTGATCAGCGCTTGCACTGTATGATCGCACATGCATGGCAGCTATTATCAAAGCTCGGGACACGCCCATGTACATTTAACTTCGATCGCCTTTAAAATTAAACGGAGCATGATTCATACGGCCTCCGTGCAGTTTCGAGTCGAAATTATGAGTATATGTTCCTAAATATCATCTGCGAAGATAGGCTTCGAAGGATCGCGAAAACACTACCTTCTCAGCCGTTTTTCAGGCAATAGCCTATCGACTCCGCCACATAAGATTTATAAAGACCTCCTAGAAGGCAAAGCCCGTTGTGTTCGTAAAGGAAGAACAAGATAAAAGGCAACTTACCGGCACAATCGGACGGCGGCCTCGTAGTGACCGGCGCAACCGCCGTTTCAATCGTGAGGTTAGGCAAGCGCCTTCTTTTTGATGCTTTTCGTCGTCTTCATTTTGGAATCGTTGAAATTCCTCGAGCAGACGACGGAGGAATCGTAAGGGTCACAAAGCTGCTCGATCTTGTGAACTCGGCAAATTTTAACAGGGCTACAATAAACAAAAGACTCGGGGTCGCCGCTATACAGCACGGCCGCCATTACCGACGCCGATGTTTGTTTACCCCCAGCCTCCCGCGACCTGTGCGAGGGCGGAGCTTAGTCGGAATCGTCATCAGCCTCCTCTCCCGCCTTCGCGCCTCCTTTCTCATGCGCAGAAGACGAAAATGAGCCCACTTGCGAGGCGTATTGCTTTTTGCAAAGTCGGGTGTCCGCAAAATCAACATGGTGAAGCAGTACAGTCAGAATGCTGGCTTGCTCAATTCAGCGTTTGAGCAGAAACTGGGTGAAAGAAATCACTGCCAAGGCCCGGCACGCATGAGAGCTGAAGTTATGATTCAATGTTTGTCTCCGCTTGTGTGCTAGCCCTGCCAGTGCTTTCTTTCACCATGCAGTCTCAGCTCAAACGCTGGCTCGGGCAAGCCAGCTCTGGCCGACCTCCACATCATTTTTTATAAGCTTGAAGTAAATCGGATGTCATCATGAGAGGCTAATCACGGCAATAAATTGGAGAAAGAAAATCACGCCAGCATAAAATAGGCCACGCAAATAAATCTGCAGCGAATCGTACACGGATTTATGCATGTGGTAAATTCTTTGTGAAAATAATAATGAATGGAACACATTCATAGCCGATATTCACCCCTATAGGAAACATTCAAATTATAGAACGGAATTTTAGTATGTTCAATAGTTCGTAAATCTTGCAAAGTGCACAAGGTTACAGAGCTTTTTGCTGTTCAAAAATTTTGCGATTGTGAGTGGTATGCTATGTATTTGTTACCGTGGGGTAAGACATTATTGTGATCTAATGAGGTTTCTAGGAAACTAAATCATGATGAATGTTCACAGACCCACCAGCAGGTCTGTGGACGTTTGCCCGCTAGTGCCTTCCGGTCAGCGAGCAAGAAGTGGCAGTCGCGTGGCAGCGCCATAGTGCCGCCGAGCGAGTGCCACTGCCACTTCATTCAGCACAGTCTCACATTTTCAATTTTCTCTCTTGTGTGTTCTAACGCAACCTGAAAAGATGAGGATATGTACCAGTACGTGTTGCCCACACGTGCATAGGATGCAATGCCGCTCACCTGGGGCTGCGAGCATTGCCACTCCTCTGGACTCGCAGCCTCCCAACGGATGTTTTCCCGACACTTCGCTAAGGGCTCAAACGCATATAGAGTCACGTAAAGAGCCCTCTATATTTCTTGAACCTCAGGTGCTTAATGGCTTGCCATTCTTTGTGTATACAGAAAAACCTCGTTGATACGTTCCTGGTTCATACGTTCGCGAGTGAGGGCACGAGAAACGTCCCATAGAGCTGCGTTGTTTTTTTTTCCGGTTCATACATTCCCGGATAACACGATTTCCTGGAAAATACGCTCAACATTCTGCCAAATGTCGATCGGATTATACGTTTTTTTGGCAATCAACGGAGCTCCGAACATCCGGTCTCGACGAACGAGCGCGCCGAGGCATACACGGCGCGCGCTTGCACAACGGTCTGGCAGTGCCCGCTGATAATGCCGCCGCTGCGTCTATTGTTCTCCGCAACTTCCGAGAGCCGTCCGGGTGATTAAGGTCGTTTACAGAACACACAGCGCGGTTTTACTGTCTTAGCTCATTATTTGATTCGTCAAAAAATCTTTCCCATGAAATAATAACAAAGGATTCCGAGCGATTGCAACTTCAGCGGCGGCGTACTAACCGCTCGCAACAATAGCGCGTCCATTTGATGCTGTCGTTCACTTTCCTCATGTCAAGTGTCACCGCTGGCGAAAGTGGCACGAATGCTGTCGTAACGAGCAACCGAAGCAGCAGCGTAAAAAACGAAACCCAAATACAGCTGTCTACCGATCGTTCGCCTGTGCGAGCACATATTCTCTTCAGTTGTCAACACCGTAGCAGCACATTCGCTTACGGCTTTTCGAGTGTTTCCGAAGTAGACACGTGATTATGGGTCACTCTCGGTAACTCCAGCAAGCTCTTTGAGGCACTGTTCTGAGGGCTGAATGCACCGTTTGCAAGAGTGCGCAAGAGTGACTCTAGACTATGACGTACAAGGGAGCAGTAGCGGTAGCGCAGTTGTAGTAAATGAACAAATCTGGCATTTCTTTGTTTCTTTCTTTGCGTTGGCAGCTTTCTTTGGCTGCTTCAGTTTCGCGTTCCGCCCAAGCCTGCGCCCATTTCGTTTCGTTCTGCGATGGCGTCGCGAAAGCGACGCGCCTTCGTGATGCCATGACGCCATCGCAGAACGATTCTGCTGGCACTCGCCAGCAGAAGCTGACAGACGCTTTCGGCAAGTGAAGCGCTGTATTAAACGCTGTTCGATCTCATTCTCGACTATTTTTTTTCTTTTAGTGCTTGAAAATGGTGAGTTTGGATCCTACATTTTCCCGGGTAATACGTTTTTTTTTCTCGCGGTTTCTGCAAAACGTATCAACGAGGTTCTACTGTAAAAGGCGATAGGTGATTATCAGGATCGCCATTTGAACCTGCGAGCATCCAGGAGCAATACGAAATGACCACGTAAAGCTCTGCATATGACGTCAGGCAGATTCTGCTGATGCTGACCGGCGCTCGTTTTTGTGTTCCCTTTGCGTTTATAAAAAAACTTTTCGGTCAAATGGTTGACTTAGCCGAAATCAGGGTGTAAAACTACTCTAGAATCCACCTCTAACTCGTTTTTTGTTAGAACCTCTTTAGTTGCCCTTCATTACTGTCACTACACTGACGCCCTTGGAACAAGTCAAAGGTGATGTCATAGCGAAATGTTTTTTCTTGTTTGCTTAATATTGCAGGCAGCCCCTCCTCTGTTGCTGCACTAGACAGGCGCCTACTTTCCATCACGCCTCCCCACTGTGTCACAAGGCTGCCGAGGTCCTTGGCAACTCGCAGCAACTGGAAGGCGTCCGAGTGGAGGCATTGGCTCCTTTACTACTGTCTCCCATGTACACTTGGGATCCTTCATCCGAGGTACTGGAGCCACCTGGCCAAGCTTGTTGAAGGAGTGCATCTTCTCCTGAGAGAGGAGCTCACTTCGTCCTCAATTGACCGTGCAGGTGAGGGCAAACATGCTATTGCACTGTTACTACATACAATAAACTGGCTGTGAGCATATTTAGCTCTAAGTTACAATGCTCATCCTTATTTTATTGAAGTCAGATCTGGGTGACCATTTTAAACTTCAAGGGGACATTAATCGTTGAATTTTGTTTACGAATGGAATGCATCCGTCCTTTCTCATGATGGAAGCACTTTACCTGAGAATACTTCATCGTTTGTTAATGTTGGTGGAAAAAGAAACCTTTGGGTACTTTTTAGCTGAAGGGTAAGAAGCACCCACAATAAACATAGGAAATTCCACAGATGTTTATCATTGTTTTTGTTATTGCATTCAAGTCCAGATGTTTTTTTTTATGTGATATATCTACTTTCTTGTATAGTGCCCATGCTGCCCCTCAGCGAAAGATAGACAGGGATGATGATGATAACCACAGAAACATTGGCAGTCCAGTGATAATTGACAACACAGCCGCTTCTCTGCTTGTCTCTGTCTATCATTGTAAACAAAAGGTGGGCCAGATATAATATCGGTGTCATAGTTTTCGTTTTACTACGTACATCATGTCTCCACAATAGTGCTCGACCTAATTAGATAACCCACAAAAGCCAAGAATTCACGTATAAGCTGTAACTTACCTTGAATATGTCTCCGAGGTACATATATCTAGATAGTGTCAACTCCCACTACAAAAAACTTCCACCTACCACTGTCTCAATGACAATACTAAAGATATTTATACTCCCAGCGACTATTAGCTCAATATTGGCACAACCATTTATTTATTTACAATGTTCTCTGTTGTGTGATTTCAGACTTTAGATTATGATAGGTAACTATTATAATCTATCATAATCGGTGACTTGAAGAGCTTCACTCTTCAAGTCTCCGATTTTTGTGGGTCATTTAAGGTTTGAAATTTCTTTTTGAGAACATACCGCAAAAAGACTCGAGGTACATCTAAGCAGTTGTGAATGCGAAAGCATGAATGTCATTCTTCGTGTCACGGCCGCTTCTGATCCCCTCGGCACCAAGGCCGCTTCCGAACCTCGGCACCTCGGCCGCATGTGATCCCTTTCGCTGCCTCGGCCATTTTTGCTCTGGCGCGGACACGCAGCGCCATGGGGTGGGCCGAATTGAAACTGACACGCGTCGGCTTCATATCGTTGCAGTTTGGCTTGGCTTTTTGCGTAGTTTCAAAGCTGGGATGCCTCAGATCACTGCTTCAGGAATTTATCTGCCGTTTGGTGCGGCTGATGATGTCTGCTCGCTCCATGGGTCCAGTTAATGCTTTTGCATTAATACCAAAGTAGCCGCCACCCGACTTTCAGTGAAAACGGGGTTAATCTAGAGATGGGCGCTTGTCCGGTCAAATCAGGCACATGATTTGCAGTATTTCCAAGTTTGGGAAGTGTTAATAGTGGGCGCTTGAACGAAGTGGGCGCTTCCGCGGTATTTTATGGTACCTACAGAGTGCGACACTGTTAGCACGAACGAGCGATTGCCGGTTTTTCCAATTTTTCTCTTTGAAACTAAAGTACGTCATCCAAGTTATTGCTACGGAAAGAGCTCATTTAGATCTCTAATGTAAGCAATAAAATTTTGTGCTTGCTAATACTATTTTGAGGTAAAATGCGAAAATGCGCTGATGTCGTGTTCGCTCTAGCAGTGTCGCGATGTGTACATAGTACATAGAAGTTAAGACAATTGGCATTGAAATTGGTCTATGTTTAAACTGAGCTAAAGAACGGAAGTCGGACTTTTGGATAGACCGGGACTATAATCCTAATTGAGGTAAACCTGGATGATTGTGCAAATATGGATAACACTGGAAGGTGTGGAATATTATAAAATGTTTCAGGCATTGCTTAAAAGCTATCAGAATATTGAATGCTAAGTGTCGAAAAGTCTTGGTATATTCTCAGTAAAGGTCCGAATAGACAGGGTGTCAACATCTTTTATGCACTGACGGTACATAATGCTTACTGCACAGCCAAGAAATTGGTTCATTATCACTTAATACCAACCACCTTTTACTTACAGATGCTCTACTGCGGACCTTTGTAGCCTCCACAGCTACACTGTACAAGGATCAAGCCATGACGTTCAACATTCACCAGATGCTCCACCTGGCAGAGGCGGCTCGGCAGATGGGGCCGCTCTGGGGCCACTCTGCCTTCGTATTTGAAAGTGGAAATGGCCGCCTCGTAAAGCTTGTCACCGGCGCCAACGGAGTCCCCAGTCAGATTGTGGAAAGAGTGTTCATGTCACAACAGTTAGATTCTTTCCTGGCCTCACCACTTGTGCCTGATAGCTGCAAAGTTGTGTGCCACAGAATGCTGGGCTATCCCAAGCTGGTCAACTTCGTTTCCATAGGTGATGTTGGCTTGCTTGGGTGCCCTAAAAAACTCATCTTGTCTCCAGAAATCAAGACGGCACTTGCAGAGTATGTTGAAGAGTGCCCTGCCCTTGCTGCCGAGTACCAGAGATTTGTCCACAAAGGGCAGATCTTTCGCAGCAGGGCAAACAAAAAACCTCTGAAGTCTGACTCATCTGTGATCCAGACACATGGCCTAGACTATCGGGTTATTCAGAAGATCCTGTGTGTAAGTTCGAAAGTATTCCTTGTTTGTGATGACATTGTGATCACCGAAAGCCAACTCCTTCCCAGCCACATTAAAGAATGCTTTATATCTAGGGTGGGCGCGGTACATATTGTTGAGCCATCAGATCTCAAGGCATCTTGCCTTTCCTTCCAGTTTCGGAACCAAGTGGCAAGCGTGTCGTATGTTTGCGACCTGGCGAACAGCACTGAACGGAATTGAAGCAAGCTTGCTTCACCTGTGTATAGTTGCAGACTGATTATTCGGACTCTAAAGGATTCTCCTAAAAATGTCGGAATAACCAAGCAGTTTGAAAAATTTATGTCGGCCTACATTTGAGATTCCATGCAACCTCTGTTCGGTATCGATGGCAACAAGCAAAAAGTTGTACGGCGTCTGCGATTTCTGTCAATGTTACATATTAGCTCCATGGGGTGAGTGACTGTCGTGTAAAAACATCTATGATTGGGAACGTTCCAAATTTCTACGTCCGAAATGTATATTTACTTAATTTACTTTCTGTATGGTGATGCCTATGTGGGTACCATTTTGATTTACAGTGCATATTTCTTGTATGAGACACTTGTATCTTATCACGCTGTGGTGGCTAACAGTATGCATGGTGTATGTAAATATTGCAAAGTATGTTTATTTGATTCTGCTCTTTTATGAATGTTACTTTCAGGGCACATCTACTATAGAACTGACGATTGTTTAATTGCACTACTTACCAGAATGGGTTTAGGTGTCGGCTTATTGTACTAGGGGTTCAAATATTGAAAGTGCATTCCGAAATGACAATAATTGCTTTAGGTAGTTTTAATAGATGGTAATGCAGCTGGCATGCCAATGCAAACATTCATACTTTTGTTTTTATTGTTGATGACATAATTATTTCTTTTATAACTTTTGTAATTATTTTTACTAATCAAATTCAAGTAAAAAATGTCATGTATATGTAAGCTCATGTTGGGAGTAGAAATGCATGCGTGCATTGCTCCAATTGTCTATTATATGTCTTTCCATGTCTGAGAAGTCGAAACAGCATTCCCGTGAAATGCAATAATGGGCACCGAAACAGACTACCTGTGATTAGCCGAACTAAACACGACCCGACACAATCGGTACACAAAGTTGTCTGCCGGTGGCTGAAGTTCACAGGAATGTTCCAATTTCTCAGACATGCTCCATGTTCCATGACCTGCTCAGACATGCTACATGCTCTGAAAACTTGATTAAAATGGGAGCTTGCTACATACTAATGTTAACTTTTCCAGGTCATACTGCAGCCTTTCTATTTATGCTTCCCTATGTGTGTGTGCTTCTTTCAGGCTTTTTAAAATGTTTGTAAATAAATGACTCGATGACTTGATTGTGAAAAGCAATAATGCATTATTATTTTATAATGTCTTCGCGTGCTCTTAGCGAAGTCGATTAGCACATATGGCAATTTTTATACTGTTATACTTTGTTTCACCTTATGTTGTGCGGAGGCTAGAAGCGCGAGCTGATAGCATTGGCAGGTGATCTTACAGCACGAGAGCTTGTGCCACCGAGATGTGCCCTGAGCAAGAAGCTCGCGCTTGTATCCTTTCCTGCGGTACATTATAAGGTGAAACAGAGTATAGTGCAGTTCACTTAGCACATGACGATCTTTTTCTGCTGCTAGGGAAGTTCATTTAGCACATGACAATGAGTCATGCTCCTCTAGTATTAAATGAGTATATTAGTGGCATGTGGTAATTTAATGTAATATTAATTAAAAATTCCAGGTTAACAGCGATTCTACACTCGTGAACTTGCTCATGAACCATATATGTGTTGCCATACTTCAAAGGCTCACCAACACAGTTGAAAATTCCCATTAAGTTCTAATTGGAATTTTCTTATTGGTACCAATTGGGTTTTTGGACAACCCATTGGTCACTGCCAATGGGGACCATTTGGAACCCATTCAGAATCCAACTGGAAAAATAATTCCGATTGGTGAGACTCATTGGCCAGTGTGCTTCCAGTTGGAATTCCCACTAAAACCAATTGGTTCCAGTTAAAACCAGTTACAATTCCAACTGGATTTAATGGGAGTTTTGAACTTGGAACCCTTTGTTTAAAAGGCATTGAACTTCTAATGATACTAAATCTGCAGGTTTTATAGCTTCATTTGACCGCTAGGAACATTTAGCATGCAGTGTCTATAGTCTACCGAACGAAACGCGGCAGCCGTATACACCATTTCAACTGGACTTGTCAATTTGGCTTGTGCGAACCGGAGGTTACCTGTTCAGACTTGTACAATTACTTTTAATTCAACTGATTTTGTCAAACGTTTGTGGAAACCGGTCATCATCCACAACATCATTCTCAGAAATTTTAACTACTTTACACTGCATGGTTAAATTTTTATAAATTATTTTCTGTCCACTGAAGCTAAAGAAAAGGTAGGGTTTGGAGCACTTTGAACACATTTTTCTCTGTTCCACTTTTCGGTATAAATTCCATTTTAGTCAATTTATCATTTGATAATGGCAATACAAGGAAGGCTCGTTGTTCACTTTTCCTGACTGAAATTTAATAAGGAATGCGGCCATGGAATGTTTTTGTCACTTTACGAATGTCTTTTATAAAAAATGTTGGCATTTTGTCGAAGACACGGAAGACCAAAAAAGTTGACCATTTTTGCAGAAGAGAAAATTGATAGAAATAAATGACTTTACAAAAAACTTTCCATAGCCGCACCTCCTAGGCATTCTGCTAGATATCTAGCGAATAAATATTTTGAATATTGCGATAGTTTTCCGGCAATAGATTAACTAAATAACAATAGGTACTGCTGATAGAAGCTGCCCTAATTTTCTTCCCACTTAACTGACAGACCTGAAATTTTGTTATGCACCCTCTAGCATGACCACCAACCTACCCCCCTAATTTCATTAATTTTAAGCCAAGTGTTCAAAAGTTGACCCTCCCAGGGGGTGTCTCCCCTTAAGTTGTTGGCATCCGGTTTGTGAAAACCGGATATTGTCTATCCGGATTTTCTCCGGTTTGACTTTAAATCGGAGTTGAAAAATCCCGGTTTGTGCAAACTGGAGATTGTCTATATGGATTTTCTCTGGTTCGACTTTAAATTGGAGTCGAAAAATCCCGGTTTGTGCGAACTGGAGTGCCTCTTTCTAGATTGATTTTAAACCGGATTTAGATTTCCGGATTCATTTCAAACCGTTATTTTTGGTAGGGAACGATTTGCAAAAACCAGGAAACGTACCGTATTTTAAAAAAAACGATTTAACAATCTGGGTCTATACCGGGAGATTACCGGGAAAGAAAAGAAACGATTTGCCAAAACCAGGAAACGTACTGTATTTAAAAAAAAAGATTTAACAATCTGGGTATATACCGGGAGATTTGTCGGGAAAGAAAAGAAACGATTTGCCAAAACCAGGAAACGTACCATATTTAAAAACAAAACGATTTAGCAATCTGGGTTTATACCGGGAGATATACCAGGAAAGAAAAGAAACGATTTGCCAAAACCAGGAAACGTACCGTATTAAAAAAAATGATTTAACAATCTGGGTCTATACCGGGAGATAACCGGGAAAGAAAAGAAATGATTTGTCGAAACCAGGAAACGTACCGTATTTAAAAAAAACGATTTATGAATCTGGGTCTATATTGGGAAATATGTCAGGAAGGAAAAAAAAATGGTTTGCATAAAAAAGTAGATGTACTGTATTAAAAAAAACAGTTTAACAGTACGGGTATATACCGGGAAAGATACCAGGACAGAAAGGAAATGGTTTGCACAAGCTGTGTCTGTACTGGGAATAATCATATCCAGAGCACGAGACCCAAAATGCATGCAAACACGGATCAAAGTGTGAAACACCGTATACAATTTGAGCAGGTCAGGATTAATGTGGAAGCTGTACCAGGATTGTAAATTTTAGTTTGAGCACACTAGGAACAGAAAGATGCCAGAGGCACAATGTTTAGCAAACTGGGTACTACTCGACATTCACAAAATGTAAGTAGAAGTTCAGGCGAGATTTAACAACACAAAAAATATATGTCCGAATTAGTAATCTTCACAATTTGCTTGCAAAAAATATAATCGATTTTGAGCAATCGGTCTAAAAGGCAAGTCGGGTAAAGCCCTAGCAAACAGTTTCCGGTTAGCCCAGCCCAGAGTTTGAGGAATCCGCCTGAAAGGCAAGTCGGATAAAGTCTGGGCCAACAGTCTCCGACAGTCTGTGGCTGCTCATTACACATATATTAACCCCACCTCCCCCCGTAAACGCTGCTTCGCGGCGTCCAGCCAGCAACCCAAGCTCCGCTGTTTCCCTGTGCACCTCTAGAAAGGGAGTCCCACACCATTTAGTTCAGCAAAGCTTCGTCGACAACATTTTGTTTTCAATAATAATTGTGAAAAAATAAATAAAAAGGAAAGGAAAAAAGTATGCACGAAGTTTCGTCGACATTCATTTTTCTCAATAACATTTGGAAAAAAAAAACAAAAAAACAATGTATGTTTATTTTTTGCATTGAACCTGGGTTTGCTCCGTATGAAGCGGGCATCTTTCCACATAGCTACACCTGCGAGTACTCGTTCGAGATTTGTTTCATACGAGATTCAACAAGTTTCGCATCGTGCGTATTATTTAAACCGAAACCTGCGTCTGCATTTTACATATTTCTAGAACTGTCATGGGGTGCATTTTTGGGAGTGAGTGAAGGTGCAGCAGCTTATTCGCACCTATACTCCGTTTCATACATTGCGTGCAACGCAGTCAAAGCTAGCGCACCGGTTTGCAATGGCCGACCGTGTCTATGTTCGCCCCATAAAATAGTGCCTCCCCTGCAAATATTTTTTAAAAACGTCGAAAAATGTGCTTCCTCGGAGCTAGTAACTGATACTGGCGTTATGATTTCGACGGAGCACAAATTTTGTTAATAAAAAGGAAAGATAATGTAAACTACATTAAATTGTTTTCGTTTTCGTATGTGCGGCAGCCGCAGGAGGTTTTCGGGTGGTGTGGCACTGGCTGGTTTTGAGAAGGTGGCGTCTTACGCAGCAAGCTCAAGTACCTGTCTTGCTCGGATATTTTCGAAGATTCGTTGTGCGAAGACCTCGAAAAAGTGCAAGCAGGTGATCGCCAATGTGTATGCGAGTACAACAACGCGTTTGCCAGAGAAGTCGGTCGTGAAGTCCTGGAGACAGTCACTAATGACACCGGAGTGTGCGCCCGTACTGTCGCGAAGTACAAGGTGCAGTGACTATCTGGCCAGGCGGCGTCGCCGACGCGAAGACATCACAATTTTAAGCCAAGTGTTCAAAAGTTGACCCTCCCAGGGGGTGTCTCCCCTTAAGTTGTTGGCATCCGGTTTGTGAAAACCGGATATTGTCTATCCGGATTTTCTCCGGTTGACTTTAAATCGGAGTTGAAAAATCCCGGTTTGTGCAAACTGGAGATTGTCTATATGGATTTTCTCTGGTTCGACTTTAAATTGGAGTCGAAAAATCCCGGTTTGTGCGAACTGGAGTGCCTCTTTCTAGATTGATTTTAAACCGGATTTAGATTTCCGGATTCATTTCAAACCGTTATTTTTGGTAGGGAACGATTTGCAAAAACCAGGAAACGTACCGTATTTTAAAAAAAACGATTAACAATCTGGGTCTATACCGGGAGATTACCGGGAAAGAAAAGAAACGATTTGCCAAAACCAGGAAACGTACTGTATTTAAAAAAAAGATTTAACAATCTGGGTATATACCGGGAGATTTGTCGGGAAAGAAAAGAAACGATTTGCCAAAACCAGGAAACGTACCATATTTAAAAACAAAACGATTTAGCAATCTGGGTTTATACCGGGAGATATACCAGGAAAGAAAAGAAACGATTTGCCAAAACCAGGAAACGTACCGTATTAAAAAAAATGATTTAACAATCTGGGTCTATACCGGGAGATAACCGGGAAAGAAAAGAAATGATTTGTCGAAACCAGGAAACGTACCGTATTTAAAAAAAACGATTTATGAATCTGGGTCTATATTGGGAAATATGTCAGGAAGGAAAAAAAATGGTTTGCATAAAAAAGTAGATGTACTGTATTAAAAAAAACAGTTTAACAGTACGGGTATATACCGGGAAAGATACCAGGACAGAAAGGAAATGGTTTGCACAAGCTGTGTCTGTACTGGGAATAATCATATCCAGAGCACGAGACCCAAAATGCATGCAAACACGGATCAAAGTGTGAAACACCGTATACAATTTGAGCAGGTCAGGATTAATGTGGAAGCTGTACCAGGATTGTAAATTTTAGTTTGAGCACACTAGGAACAGAAAGATGCCAGAGGCACAATGTTTAGCAAACTGGGTACTACTCGACATTCACAAAATGTAAGTAGAAGTTCAGGCGAGATTTAACAACACAAAAATATATGTCCGAATTAGTAATCTTCACAATTTGCTTGCAAAAAATATAATCGATTTTGAGCAATCGGTCTAAAAGGCAAGTCGGGTAAAGCCCTAGCAAACAGTTTCCGGTTAGCCCAGCCCAGAGTTTGAGGAATCCGCCTGAAAGGCAAGTCGGATAAAGTCTGGGCCAACAGTCTCCGACAGTCTGTGGCTGCTCATTACACATATATTAACCCCACCTCCCCCCGTAAACGCTGCTTCGCGGCGTCCAGCCAGCAACCCAAGCTCCGCTGTTTCCCTGTGCACCTCTAGAAAGGGAGTCCCACACCATTTAGTTCAGCAAAGCTTCGTCGACAACATTTTGTTTTCAATAATAATTGTGAAAAAATAAATAAAAAGGAAAGGAAAAAAGTATGCACGAAGTTTCGTCGACATTCATTTTTCTCAATAACATTTGGAAAAAAAAAACAAAAAAACAATGTATGTTTATTTTTTGCATTGAACCTGGGTTTGCTCCGTATGAAGCGGGCATCTTTCCACATAGCTACACCTGCGAGTACTCGTTTCGAGATTTTGTTTCATACGAGATTCAACAAGTTTCGCATCGTGCGTATTATTTTAAACCGAAACCTGCGTCTGCATTTTACATATTTCTAGAACTGTCATGGGGTGCATTTTTGGGAGTGAGTGAAGGTGCAGCAGCTTATTCGCACCTATACTCCGTTTCATACATTGCGTGCAACGCAGTCAAAGCTAGCGCACCGGTTTGCATGGCCGACCGTGTCTATGTTCGCCCCATAAAATAGTGCCTCCCCTGCAAATATTTTTTAAAAACGTCGAAAAATGTGCTTCCTCGGAGCTAGTAACTGATACTGGCGTTATGATTTCGACGGAGCACAAATTTTTGTTAATAAAAAGGAAAAGATAATGTAAACTACATTAAATTGTTTTCGTTTTCGTATGTGCGGCAGCCGCAGGAGGTTTTCGGGTGGTGTGGCACTGGCTGGTTTTGAGAAGGTGGCGTCTTACGCAGCAAGCTCAAGTACCTGTCTTGCTCGGATATTTTCGAAGATTCGTTGTGCGAAGACCTCGAAAAAGTGCAAGCAGGTGATCGCCAATGTGTATGCGAGTACAACAACGCGTTTGCCAGAGAAGTCGGTCGTGAAGTCCTGGAGACAGTCACTAATGACACCGGAGTGTGCGCCCGTACTGTCGCGAAGTACAAGGTGCAGTGACTATCTGGCCAGGCGGCGTCGCCGACGCGAAGACATCACAATGGAGAAGTTTCGAGCACAGGGACCGTCAAGCATGATGAATTCACACAAAACGCCATTTGCCTGAAGGTGCATCGCAAGTACCTCGAGAGAGAGATTCCTACCATTGACAGCTATTTAAAAATAAACTGTACAGGCCACAACTATCTTTGATTAACGTCTTATTATAAATTTCGGGACAAGGCTGCTATCAGTGCGATTCCTCATTCCACACTACACGAAAGTAAAATATAACTCGGTGCTGGAGCCAAATAACACTTGCAAAACGGCAGAGCAGATGGTAGAAATTTGGCAACTCGGCGACTTATAAACAAAAAGCAAGAAGAAAGGAGGAATTGAAATATGCACTTCGAAGATGTGCACAATCTTGCATGAAAAGTATGTCTAAAAAAAAGAAAAGAAAAAAAAAACAAAAAAAAACTTTGTCTTAGCGGCAGTGGGTTCGAACCACTACCGCTGAGACGTCGGTATCGCCAGAGCAGCGCCTTCTAACACTCGTCCACGAGACCCGCGGAGGAACACATTTTTTTTCTGTATTTCCAAGCGCACCACTTCAGTACCTTTGGCAGCTTTGTACACTATGTATGAAACGGAGTATAAGTGCCCATTTTGAGAACCACACTGGGAGTTGAAGCAACGCCGAAGGCTCGCGTCTCGCAGCGCCGCCTGTTGAATATCCATTCGAAGAGTTTGCACACTGTGAAGGTAAAAGCATTCACACCGAAGATATCTCTTTACAACGCCTACACACACACACAGAGCTCACAATGGACGATTTGCAGTTTTCCCAAGCGCCCCGGCCAACGCGCGCGAGGAGTTGTGGGAGAGACTGTCCCTGGCCTGGCCGCTCTGCATTGAGATCGCATTGCCTTGTCGCTTGTCTCCTTTTGTTCCTCTGTTTTTCGATTCCATTACCTATTTTTATCTATTCCAGTGTATTTTTTATTGCTTCTAAGTGTTTATATTCTCTTCTGCGCGCAATATTTCCTGCATATATATAGTTTTTGTGTCTTTATTAAGCCTTTTTCGACGGGAGTGCCGACGGACAACACGCCGCTTCGCGCGTCGTTCCCCGGGTGAGTACTACCGTTGCTACTGATTCTTATCGCGCTGTTAGCTATTCATTTTGGTTCAATTTGACCCGCGTGTAGTCGAGAGGAGCCGTTTATGAACACCCGCGTACATGTCATAGGGGTAGGCAGAGCTCTGAATCAACAATCGCGACGCGAGACCCGATTGGCCAAGTGCGGTGCGATTTAGCCGGCCGCGCTCGGTTCGTTGACTCTCATTGTAACGTGTGCCTTCGAGTGCCGTTTACTTGACTAAGATACAGCTCGCCGTTTTGCCGTCGCGAATCGTTTGTCCGAATGCCTGCGAAACCGTGATACTGTTCGGCATATCCAACGCTGCGGCGCCTGACAACTACACGCAGTTGTCTTCACCTAAACGCTTCGCAGCATGCTGTCTTTTAAAAAGCGGTGCCAGGAAACATGCTGTGCGCTGGCAGTATTGTTAACACAGCCTGGCACAAGCAAACTCTACCATGGGGGCATGTTGCTGCTGAAGGTGACGTAATGAAATAAAATACCTTGAGCTGACATCTTGACTAGAGAAATAAAATTATTGAAGGAACTACGAGTTTCAAGAAGACGTTCTGGGTGACAGCACATCTCTGCACCTGAAAAAGGGTGTTTGCAACTGACAACCGCTTAGCAGATAGATTAAGAAGACATACCATAAGCGGATAAAAGCCACGACGTTGGGCCACCGGCGCTTGCGAAGGACTCGCGCCGCTGCGCTCAGTTTGTCATGCACCGTAGCGTTGGATATAACGAACGGTGTTTACAGCTTCGCAGGCATTCGGACAAACGATTCGCGGTAACGCATCTCTGCACTTGAAAAAAGGCGTTGGCAACTGACAACCGCTTAGCAGGTAGATTACGAAGGCATGCCATAGGCGCATTCAAGCCGCGACATTGAGCCGTCGCCATTTGCGAAGGGATCGCGGCGCAGCAAGCAGTTGTCAGGCGCCGCAGCGTTGCATATGCCTCAGATTTGCAAACACTCGTACAAATCGTTCGCGGCGACAAAGCGGCGTGCTGTATTGTGGTCAAGTAAGCGGCACTCGAAGGCATACACTTAAGTGCGAGTCAACGGAGCGAGCGCGGGCGGTAAATCACAGCGCACTCGGCTCTCGCGTCGGGATTGTTTATTCAGAATTCTGCCTACCGCTATGACATGTACGCGGGTGTTCATAAACGTCTCCTCTCGACTGCACGCCGGTGAAATGAACCAAAATGAACAACTAACAGCGCGATAGGAATCGGTAGCAACGGCAATACTCACTCGGGGAACGACGCGCGAAGCCGCGTATTGTCCGTCGGCACTCCCGTCGAAAAAGGCAAAATAGAGACAAAAAAACAATATATATGCAACAAATATCGTGCGCAGAAGAGAAGAGAATATAAACACTCAGAAGCAATAAAAAATACACTGGAATTGATAAAAATAGGTAATGGAATCGAAAAACAGAAGATTAAGAGGAGACAAGCGACAAGGCAATGCGATCTCAAGGCAGAGAGGCCAGGCCAGGGACAGTCTCTCCTACAATTCCTCGTGCGCGGGCCGGGGTGCTTGGGGACCACTGAGGTTTTAAGAGCCACTGATCGTAGTAATAGCATTCCAAAGACACCGCGTTGTCGTAGATTGTTTTTCACCAGCTAGATCCTGTAGGGATGAGGCCAAGGCTGGGGGATTCACCGCTGGAAACGTAAACGACGTGAGGCACGTGGACGCGGTTCGTGGGAGCCGACGAAGTCCAAGCTTCGATCCGAGCAGTCCTAGTTGCAGCCTTGCTTTCGGGAAGACTGGATATTCTTTCCGGCGGGCACAGAACACTTAGGCAGCATGCTTGCGGCTGATGTGGATTGCAGGAGGTGGATAACAGGACAACCTATGCACTGAAAGTAGGTTGAGCACAACACAGACCACGCACAGAGAACGTTTGTCGCCGCCATGTTGAAATCATAGAGTTATTACAATAAACGCTATAGGTTCTGGTGACGCTAGTGCGCTGTTGCATTTTGAAGCAGACAGCAAGCTCTCAGAAATTGATTTCCGGTAATGCATTTCTATGGGAAAAAGCGAGTGCATTTTCTCTCTGTGCTCTATTATAAAAGCAAATATCACGAATAATTTGTACGTACTAGGCACATTGGAACATTTCTCAGTCACGCAGACGAAATAATTGGTCAGTTACAGCATTTTTATTTCAAATTCGTGGCATAAAGAACGGTGCTAAAACCGCTTCGTAGGTGTATTTATGTGCACTGTCGGACACTGTTAGCACTGACACGGCGTCGACGCTTTCCAGCATGGGGGATATTCGTGCCAAACGAACGAAGGACATGTGGAAAACCAAGAGAGACGGCAAGAACTATGCCGTAACACTGGATAAGTAACTCCTTGTGCATGCAGACGATCAAAATAAATTGAAAGCCACGTAATATAGTCAGATTTGCAATAAATAAGAACTGCTTTATTCTTTCTGCTCATGAATACGCGCAAGATTCTTGTTCTGGGTTCAAATCATCACCCGCACGCTCCAAATTTTTGCAAATAGGAAGAAGATAGAGTGCAGGTGCCCGATAAAAACTGCCCGACATAGGAAATAATAACAAAGACACACATTTCGTAGCTGACGCGCTTTATTTTTGGCGTTCGAAAGTTTTTTTATCCGATTGTAAAGATGCATGATGGAGTCATTTTCATCCAATGACAGGACGGGCATATTAGCAATATATAAGCACCACCGGAATGCTCGCGAGCCTTGAACACACTCGACATTCTTTTCGATCGTTAGTTTGCTTAGAATCGTCGCTCGTTTTTACATACCTTCCATGCAACAGAGGTTTGGGCCTGAAATAGAGCGAAGTTTAACATCGTCCAGTGGTAAAGAAAAATGCTGTAACTAAAGCAATTACACTGTCACAATACCAATAAAGGTACATACTATCCGGTACAACCGAAATAACAAAAGTTATTCACGTTATTATCCGGCGAAGAGACAAAATTCACGCGCGTTTTCCCATAGGAATACAAAGGGAGGCTGGAAAAGTAGACTGTACGCTGTCTGCTTCAATTTGCAACCGGAAGTCCTGTAGACACTAGCACCAGCTGAGCCTCTAGCGTTTATTGTGATAACTCTGTGGTTGAAATAAAACGAAGCTGAAGCAGGCCAAGCTAAAGTTTAGTACACAACTAAGCTGAGACAGGCCAAGATATGTTTAGTACACAGCCACCATACTTCATTACAAAGAATTAGATAAATGTTAAAACCAATTTTTTACGTTTAAAAGTTGTAATGTCTTTCGACTAAGACAGGAACGTTCACGTTGCATCAAATGAGTCTCGTTGTAACCACTGTTGTCGGAACCAGCGAACGTTGCCGCATCGCCATCGCCACCGTAACCAAAATCAATAACAAAGCAAGCTGCAAACTTTCGGGTTGTTTCAGGTCTTTAGGCTTTCGAAAGAAATCGAACAACGTTCTTCGGAAAACAAAAAGTGTCCCAGGTGCCGGCGTGCCCATGGAACCAGCTGTGGGTTTGGGTCTACTTGGTGAGTACTCGCCGATTCGTTTTACTTTTCCAGTGCTTTCTTTTCGGAGCGTTTGTGATGTGTTCTTGTGTGTGTGCGCAGGAAGCGTGAAGGCGAACGTGTGCGACTTCTTATAGCACACGTGCTTTGCGCATTGGATGACCTTCAAGCATTTCCCAAGCAAGTCCCGGAACCGACCTGTCACTGAGCGAGCAGTTCAATTGCGGGAACGCACACAGAGGCAAAGGTCCCACCAAAGCAGGAAGGGGGGACGGGACTTCGTAAGTTTATCGGGGAGCTTTATCTCGTGGATCGGTGGACAAGACGAGTTCTACAAATCGGGTGGCGGCTTCGTACCACCTAGGGATGCCGCGAACTTTTTTTGACTGAAAGTTAGATGATCGAATCAAGCGGTTCGAATTTTTGAACTTTTCATATCGGGAAATTCGACAGAAGTCGAATTTTCGAACTTGTTAAACTAAGAAGTTCAACACTTTTCGAAATTTCGAACCTATCACGCTGCAAAATTCGATGATTTTCGAACTTTCGAATTTCTTGCACTAAAAAGTTTGAAGCTCTTCGAACTTTCGACCTTCCTACTTAGAAATTCAATAATTTTCGAACTTTCGAACTTATATATCTTAAGAATTCGAAAATCGTCGAACTTTCGATTCCTGAAAAGCAGTGTTGGCGGTAACGCGTTACAAGTAACGGCATTACCGGTAACGTGTTGCGTTTTTTGGTAACGTAGTAACATACTCGTTAATTTTTCAAAGAAGTAATGGGTAACGTACTTACGTTACTTATTTTGAGTAACGTGTAACGAAATTACGTTACGTTACTTTACTTCCTAAAACTTAAAAAAATTAAATTTTAATTTTTTTGTGTTTTTAAGTGCCCAGTCATAAATTCCTTAGTCAAAAAATTCCACTGTCCTCCACTTCTCTTTGACGTCGGTGCTCGTCAGATTTGACATCACACGCCACCTGCCACTGGTTTTCTCCCGCGGCTCGTTGACCTCGCTACCGCCGTCGCCTCAACTGGAAGGCCAAAGAGGTCCGGCTTCGGGTCGATTTGGGAGATTCCTGTGTCGAAGCCTGCTGTTTCGCTTCCCGCTGGGAAAGAAAATGACACCTTCGTGTCATTCCCTTTCCCGTTTAAGGAACTTGAAATAGGAAGGAGGCAAAAAAAGCAATTTGTTGTGTGTATGTTTATACAGCCGGAAATAATTCTGCCTCGGTGGGCGTCTGGTCTCTCAGCTGTAGATGAGCAATTTAGCCAGTGCGGTACAACCGCTAGCCTGGGGTCTTTAACGTGCACCACGCAGTAGTGATACACGACCGCACGCCGGTACGATGCTCATCCAGATCGAAACGGGCAGGGGTGGGGCTCGAACCCAGGATCCCTGGGTTCTGCAGCGCGAGCTTTCGCTCCACGCGCGTCGAGCTGGGTGTGCGCTTTATCCCACTCGGCCACCGATCCCCCATAGGGAGGAGGCCTTGAGCGATTGACCGACAGCCAACAGAGCGTGTGAGTGGCTCTCCGCACCCACGTGATGAGCAGATCAAGGCCGCCGTGGAGGGCACGGGCGAGATTTGACGAGGAGAACTTTCCCCCGGAACATTCCCCCGACCCTATACAAGAGAGGGTAATTAAGTTCCCGCATGGACATATTTTAGCTATGGCGCTTACGCACATATCAAACGTCGAAACAGCAAATGTTTTAGTTCGTCAATGAAAAGTAACGCAACAGTAACATGCGTTACTTTTTATCAGTAACAATAACGGTAACGCGTTCCTTTTATTTTGAGGTAATGTAGGTCGGTAACGCGTTACTTTTATTTGCAAGTAACGACTAACGTATTTAGTTACTTTTTTTCGGTAACGCCTACAACACAGCTGAAAAGTGAAAAGTTCGACGAACTTCGAAGTTTTCGGGGTAAAAGTTCGAAGTTCGTCGAACATCGAAAGACGGGCGGGCGGTTTCATTTGGATACAAGCTGACATTCGTAATTTTTTTTCTCGCATTTTTACATGTGGCGCCGCATTCCTTGCGAAAGACAATGTCGTTTATTTCAATCATCTAGCATGCTTGGTTTTAAACAAATAGATTCCCGAAGGAGCGAGGAAGGACAACGGGTTTTTGACAATTGTCGTTTGTGCCATATTTGAAGCGTGCTATAGCCGAAGATATTTATGGTAGAACTTTTAAACTTTTTAAGAATGATCTATGTATAGCCTAGGTAAGTGTAGTCTTAAGATATGATTATTGTTGTTCAAGACGAGTTTCGAAGAAATATCCAAACATGTATCTACGGGCAATTATGCCCTAAACTTGGTAATTTTTTTCGTCGAAATTGTTTGACGTATCGCATTTAAATTAACACAACAGACAGTACATATAATTACCATCTGCAGAATACAAATTAATGTATATAATGTTCTTTTCACTTTGAGGAATAAATTAACTCAGGGAAAAAGATTTCTAATATTGTTCAGACTAGGCACGTCATAAAAAAATATATATATTATTTTTTTATTTTTTTTATTTCACGTTTTTGGGACATGTTTCTTTTAGCCTGTACACATTTTGGTAGGAGAAACTTGTTTTGAAGTTATAGGCCTCTTAATACATTTCTTAATACATTGGAGGAACAGGAGGGCAATTGCACCAGTGGGGAATACGTCCAGGCACTATACCTGTACTAAAACTTGCTTGAGCACCTGTCTATTTAAGATTATGTTTACTCTTGCAGCGTTACCTCGCAGGCAGGGTTTCCCTACCAGAAGAAAAATTTGACTGGGCCATAGGTAAGACCAAGTCCGACTCGCACTGCTGATCCTGTTGGCCCGGTGCCTCTACAAGGGCGAGGACCTGGTCAACAGGAGCCTGACAGGCCAACCTTTCAGGCGTTACAAAGTATGGCGCCGTGGGAAGGAAGCCAAATTACATCCAAAGTGGATGCAATTGCAGGTGCGTGCCTTGCTGCATGTCCACCTTCCCGGCTCTAAACTATGCAACAATTGGCAGGTTCGGCATCGTGCATTATATAGGTTTTATAAACCATACGCGAAAAAGCTCTTGGGTATCATCATCGTACCGCTCAGAGCCGACATGTGGGTTTTGCTATTTTGGACATGCAAATGGCACTAGACCTCGTCTCGCCTCAGCATGAACTAACTGCGAAGGCTGTGCAAGCGCGAGCGGGTAGCCTTGACTGGAGCAGCCGCTGATGCGTGATCCAAAGCATTTAGCTTGAACTTTTAGCAGGCATGGCTAACAATGGTTATTCACCCATCAAAAGTTTGTTGAGCCTCACGAATATCAGTGAATTCAGTTGGCATTCGAGTAACTATCTTCTTTTTTTTAATTCGGTGAAAAACAAAAAAAAAGAAACACTTGCCAGTCACTATTTCCTTCAACTAGGAAGTTTTGTTTTAGTGATAAACATGCTATTAAAATATTCAAACATTATTTTCCGACATCATCTTTGAGTGTATACCTCTGTCTTTGCAGCAGTGACTGCCGAAAAAAATCACTCTTTTAAATTCTGACGACCTCAGCTGATTTTGAACTATCTCGGCATTGTCTATTGGCTGACATGTTTACTTTCTTGGAGCTGCCAAGAGAGTGATTCAAGGGAAGAAAGTAGCACTGTGTGCCCTATAATGAAAGAGCACAATTTGTAGTGTGCTTAAAGGGATACTGAACCGAAATTTGCATTTCATCTGATATCTAATGCAGTGGGAGTGTGTGTTCAACTGGAAGCTACAAACCCCGACATCACATTTATAAATTTATGTTGAATGAATAGCCATGTTTTTTGCAAAAGAAAAACACAATTAAGCGAAGCTAACGTCACGTTACTGGGCTTCTGGCCTTCTCCTCTGTCCCCAGGCAGGCTTCGAGGGAGCCCTGTGACGTGATGACGTCAGACGGCCTGCCAGCTTCGCTTAATCGCATCTTTCTGTTCCAAAAGATACAGCAATCCGTTCAGGATATCGCTGTATATGTGATGTCTTGGGGTTTGTAGCTTCAAAATGAGCTGTCCTACGGCCTTTTGAGGAAATAAACATTTCGGTTCAGTATCCCTTTACAGGACCTCTCGGACAATTTTTTGACTGGTTTGAAAGTTGCGGCGATGTTTACCTCTAGTTTCACTGTGGTAACACAGTGAAACTTTTTTTTTCTTTTTTCGCAAAATTCACATTGTTTTGTTTTTTTTTAAGTTGTGAGCGAAATAATATAACAAATTCAAGGAATGAAAAGGAATTTTTTCTTTTATATTATGGCCCCTCCAATGGTTGGTCGGTTGCACCACTCCTCGGGGGGCATGTCAACTAGGTGCTGTTCTCGTGTTTTCCACAGTTTTCAAACTCTATTTGTTTACTTTATCGCTCTCAAACCTCGATAAAAATAACTTATATGAAGAATTAGGATTGTGAATTCATAATCATACTTATTATTTTGCGCTCAGAGGGAAATGTTTAATGGCTGTGGCCAATTGGGAAGCCAGGTAACTTAATGTCATCAGCTGCACGCGTTTACCATCACGCAGCGCCATCGTACATATCTAAGTGTTCTTTGCCTTGTCGAATTAAAATATAGTCCTTTTCTTGAGTTTTGTGAACCACTAAGGAGGCGGGGAGCGCAAAGATAGCAGGTACTTAAATATCGTTAAATTGTTGTTGTTTTTTTAGGGGGCAAATAATGATTGTCTCATAATTTTCATACCTTTAACTGGTATTCGCCTCTGAGTTAGGAGGGCTTTCAGAAGAAAATTGGGATTAACCTGAGTTTCATAAAACTCATTCGGGTGTCGAAAATTGAAAAAATATAGCCTCGGCGCAGCTGGTCTAGTTGGCAGCGCTCCCGTGGCCTAACGGTTATCGTGCTTGCTTCCCACGCGAAAAACTGAGGTTCGATGCCTGGCCACGAATACGCCTTTATGTTGTTTCTGTAATGTCGCATTCTGGTGTATTCGAGAGCCCTGTTGCTTACTCGAGGTAAAAATTCATATACGCCAAGCTTTCTACGCCGATTGATTCAGAAGCCCACACGTCTACATAAGGGGCTCCGCGTGTCGAGCCTGAGTTAGTTTCACCTCACCATTCGATCCTGTTTTGCTGACTTCGATGCCTGCGACGCCTCTTCAGTTGTTATTTGTGACAATATCAGAGCTTTTCTGAAAATGAAGGCGTGAACATAATAAAAAAACTGTGAGTGCGCAGGCGAGCTGGTGATGTTGATCATAATGCCTTTGATGTTCTTGACTGACTGCAACTGGTTTCATCGCATTTGTCACTTCGTTCGCCACTTTCACGACCGTTAGTGTAAATTGTCATCACACTTGTCACTTCGTTTACCTCTTTCACGATACATGCAGTAAATACCTAGTTGTGAGTAGCGTTCTTTCCTATCTCTGTCTCCTTCCTGTGTTGTCTTTGCGCTACATTGTAATTATGAATAACCATCTAGCCCAACAGCTCATTTTAATATGAAACCCATCGCCTGCACCAAACCACTTCTAAGGCTTCCTCGACATGTTAGCCCAAAGGCAAATGGGCTTCGACTTCTTTTAAGGTTTAAATCTTCATTCTTCGGGGTCCCTCATTGCAGGAGCGTAAACTAACTTCTCGTTGTCGACAATTTGACTTATTTCTCGCTTTTTTTAATGCTCGAGTCCCGGCTAGCTCAGCTCCCAAGTACGGTCACAGGCTTCATAAAACAATTATTTTACGTCTTTCTGGGAGCAATGCTTCAATCATGCGGCAGTTTTCTCCAGTTTCCCCCGGTCATGCTTAAACTTTACAGATGTCATGACAGACCTTGTTCTGCCGTCTATTCCGAAGGGTGTTATAAAGCCCTGTTGTTAATTTTAGGAAGATCTAATAAAGCAAGCAGGCAGAGGCGATCATCATTTATGTCCGCTGTTAACTTTGTGTGCATAACAATAAAAAAAAATCAGTGTCTTTAGGTAAACAATAAGGTAGTAAAAAGAGCTGGGGGAATCACGAGAAAGTAAACAAAAGTGCCAAATTCACATGCATTGGCATTATGCAGGTTAAACGGCAATTTCGAAACGAAATTCCAAATAAGGCAAGAAAACATTGAATCAACAGATTTAAGCATTTATAGGCACATGCCTAAACTTACATGGCCTGATTTATCATATTCAGTGATGACTGATGTTCTTCAAATGTTGGGATAGATCATCTCTGTCACCATGTTATGTGGTCAACCTGGAGGTGGACCAGAGTTATTGGTAATTTCCGTGAGGCGTTTTCGAATCTACTTTCCGTTTAGACCGCCAGGTGCTGTGAATATTTGCTTAGCTTCTGTAAACTGTCAAATGAACCCACCCTGACAGTACTGTGTCCTAGCCGCGAGGTTCCGTTGATTTTGCGTCGCCATTACTCCATTCGCCCCTACGCTGACTGGGCCGGGCCGTAGAAGCTGTGTGCTAGTTGGTCAAGTCAACTGTCAAGTTTAGACCACAAAATCAACCCCCCCCCACCTCCTGCAGACTAACGTGCAGAGAGTGAAGCCAATCAATCAGAGATAGGCCTTTGATTGTTTCGGCGAAAGGCACTGTAAGTTTAGGGTGAACATAGTGTAGCCCAGTGCCGGCTAGCTGTGCCGATTTCGAAACAGAGGTGACATTTAGAAGGTTGTCAGATTTAAGGTAGCAAATATTTTGGCTGACTTATTTTGGGTTGATATATCAATAGGATCATTGCTAATTGTTGTCAGTTGCACCTTAATAAGTACACTATTGCAACAAATTAACATGTGACTGTTATATGTTTTTTTTTTAAATAGGGCTACAGTCAAACCCGATTAATTCAAACTCTACGTTGTATCGAACTATTTGTGAACAAACTAGTAGCTGCAATGAAAATGCATAGCGAAAAATGCGGTTACATTGAATGAAAATTGCAGCATCTCCCAATAGTTCAAACTGCCAAGAGTGCCATTTTGCTCTTGAAGCTGGCTTTCCCCCAATGCGGGCATCACGTTGGGGTAAGCCAGCTAGCAGAGAAAGGTGGCTTTTTTTTTTCTTTTGGGCAACCGCGTAAACCGCGCAGAAGAAGAAATCAATTATATTTTGCGTAGGAAGCGGGGAGAGAATGAGCCGGTGAGATCTTGAAAAACGAAGCGGCCACTGAATAGCTGTGTAGAGCGTCCCTCATGACGTACAGACGCTACTTCAAGAGTAAACTTTTCTAAATGTGGCGTGCTTGTTTGATGTCAAATTCATTAAAGCTTTTATATAAAACTACCCGCTATATCGAACTGGTAGACAGTTTCCTGCGAGTTCGATATAAACAGGTTTGACTTAAGGCGGCGGTCCCACGGCTGCCATCTTGAACAAGCCATTAGTTCAACCCCTAGATGGCGGCACTCATCCGTGTGACCAGAAAACTGGCTCGTGGCAGTGGTGTTGATCTTCTGCTCTTAATTTCCTCCTTTCTGCTGCTTGCCGTTTCACATTCAGTGCATGTTCTGTAACAGCCTTTGTTGCCACCGTGAGACCACTCTTAATGCATGAGAAGAAGAGGATGGTAAGATGTAAGATTATGTTTATACTTGCAGCGTTACCTCGGAGGCGGGGCTTCTCTATCCGAAGAAAAGTTCAACTGGGCCATGGATAAAGCGAAGTCGGAATTTCGCTGCTGCACCCTGTTGGTCTGGTGTCTCTACAAGGACGAGGACCTGGCCAACAGGAGCGTGATGGGCCAGCCTTCCAGGCGCAACCTAAAGTATCGCGCCGTGAAAAGAAAGCCCATCACACCAGCCGAAGTGGATGCAATCAAAGGTGCGTACCTTGCTGCATGTCCCTTCCCAGCTCCAAACTATGCAGCAATTGGCAGGTTTGCATTGACATTATATAGGTTTTATAGACCACTCGGAGCTGACATGTTGAGGGTTTTGCTATTTTGGATGTGTTAATGGCACTATACCTTGTCTTGCCTAGCATGAACTAACTGCATAGGCTGTGTAAGCTCAAGCGGGTAGCCTTGACTGGAGCAGCCGCTGCATGAGCACTTGTAGAGCCGCCGACATGTGATCCAAAGCATTTAGCTCGCGCTCTTTAACAGGCACGCCAAACAATAGTCCAGGCTAAGGTGACACAAAGTATAGTCTGCATTTGTCTTATTTTAGTGGTATTGGGGAAATAGATTGCTTTACTGTTCACATGGAAAAAATAAAAACACATAAAATATACGAGGGACAGACACACGCAGTTCTCTCAGTGAGCAACTACATTTAAATGATGCCCATTACACTATGATGAACCGCTTGGTCACAGAGAAAATTAAGTGAAAACGAAAATACAAAAAAGATACTAGAAAAAGAAAAAAGTAAAGATAGCTGAATTTAACTTCCTGAAAAGGATGAAGAAGAAACTAGAGGAGATGTTTTTTTATGACAACTCCGGCTCTAGGAAATTCATCTCTGATGACGATAACGACATCGAGGGCTCGGAAAGATTGTCTGTGGCAGTTTTGATCTTAAATGCTTCGATTATCTCTCGGCCATACTTCTCCTTGTGTGAGCCTAGCACGGTAGTGCTTTCATAGCTAGGAGAGCAAACTTGGCAGGTGCGGGCATGGACAACAATCGGATGGTAGGAGTCGGATGACGCCTTGTTGACTTCGAGAAAGTGTTCTCTAGGGCGAACGTTCAGGCATCGCCCCGTCTGGCCGATGTATTGGCTGTCACAACTGAGCGGAATAGAATAAATTGGCTTCTTTTGGCATTTGACGTATTTGTTAAAGTGTGTGATGGTGAATTTTGGTGGACGACTTTCGTTATTTACCCTTTGGCACATTTGTTTCAGCTTCATCCGACATGTGAATAGCACCTTCGTGTAAAAGCGGGCAGCGAGACTCTTCAAGCGATCAAGCGATGGGCAGTATTATGCACACATAGAATACAGGCCGGGCGTGTGTGGCTGTGTCTTTTGTTGTTAGATGATCGACGGTGGGGGTTGTAATGAGATGATGCTGAAGGGTAGTACGGAGGAGGTGTGCTGGATACCCGGCCTGGAGAAGGCGGTCATGCTGACGTTGGGCGCTTGGTGATGAGAGGTGGGGACAGGATTTTGAACGAGAAGAGGCAAAGAGGGTTCCAATAATTCCAAGCTTTACCGATTTAGAGTGGTTGCTGCAGAAAGGGAGGACCGGTTTTTTGGATGACTGCTGAAAACTCCAGCATATTTCATTTCATTTCATTTATTATCCCTTAAAGGCCCCGCCAGGGGCATTACATAAGGGGGGGGGGCAATACAAAGAAGCACACAAGTAGAACTTTTATACAATAAAAACAAAAAAACAAAACATAGAAACAAGATGTGGCTGAGCACTCGCCATAGGTAGGAGCATCGCATTGATTACATATTAAATATAGACGATACAGCATGTCTGAAGAGGTCGGGGTAACTGATGAGCACTACATGGTTTGGTAGATTGTTCCACTCTATTATGGCAAGGGGAAAAAATGAGCTGTTAAAAGTGACAGTGGAACCATGGATGCGACGTACACTAAGGAAGTTAAAAAGTCGTCGGGATGAACGATGCGGTTCTAACAGTAGAGACTGTCTGAGCAGAGGGTGGTAATAAAAAATCTTCCGGAAAAGACAGATGCGTGATATTCTTCGGCGAGAAATGAGAGTGGGCAGGCATAAGGAAGCCTTCATGGCCGACACACTGGCAGTGTGTTCATAAAGAGAAAAAATGAATCGGGCAGCACGATTCTGAATAGACTCTAAGGTGTTAGTGAGGTAAATCTGGTGTGGGTACCAAATGGCAGCAGCATACTCAATCTTCGGATGAACAACAGTTTCGTAGGCCAGCTGGCGCAAAGCTGGAGGGGCTCAGTGCAGACAGCGTCAAATGTAACCAAGCGTTCTGGAAGCTTCGACATGTATGGAGTCAATGTGGAGGGTCCAAGACATACGGGAAGAAAAATGAACGCCAAGGTATTTGTACGATTGAACACACTCAATTGTTGATGAGCCTAGAGAATATTTGAAAAGAGATGGGGAATACATAAAATTGAAAGAATAAAACACAGAGGACAAGCACAGGACAACCACTTTCTTTCATTTAGCAACGACGTTTATTTTGGGCAGAGACATTGCACCCTGAACGAGACCCTGACTAATTTTGATAACGGGGAAGTCTAACTGGGAGATGGAAAGGGTGATATGGGGGACGGATAGGAAAACCGGAAGATGGAAAGGTGATAGAGAGGAAGGAAAGCTGGGAGATGGAAGGGTGTTAGGAGATGGAACGAGAGAACCACGAGGCACGGACATAAGTACCGTGATGGTGTGTATTTACGGGGAGTTGCGATATTTTTCAAGTTCAGGCCTGATGAATTCTAATTCCCGTCTTGATACGGTTACTGAGGCCGATGAAACGTTGTCTTCTCCGTTCTGAATGAGAAAGGATTCGATGATTTCACGTCCGTGGCGATTGCGGTGTCCCCCTCTTGTCTTGGTTCCTGCGAAGTCAGGCACGCATCCAATACATTCGTTCGCGTGAACCGCGATCGGACGAATGGGGTTGTCGGTTCTTGAAGTGGCTTCGTTTTCGTGCTCTCTTAAGCGGTCATTGATACATCGCCCGGTTTGTCCTATGTACTCGGCTCCGCATTTGAGGGGGATGGAGTAAACTTTTTCTGTACAGCAGAGGGGGACACCGCAATCGCCACGGACGTAAAGTCATCGAATCCTTTCTCATTCAGAACGCAGAAAACAACGTTTCATCGGCCTCTGTAACCTTATCAAGACGGGAATTAGAATTCAACAGGCCTGAACTTGAAAAATATCGCAACTCCCCGTAAATACACACCATCACGGTAGTTATGTCCGTGCCTCGTGGTTCTCCCGTTCCATTTCCTATAACCCTTCCATCTCCCAGCTTTCCTTCATCCCTATCACCTTTCCATCTTCCGGTTTTCCTATCCGTCCCCCATATCACCCTTTCCATCTCCCAGTTAGCCTTCCCCGTTATCAACCTTAGTCGGGGTCTCGTTCAGGGTGCAATGTCTCTGCCCAAAATAAACGTCGTTGCTAAATGAAAGAAAGTGGTTGTCTTCTGCTTGTCCTCTGTGTTTTATTCTTTCAATTTTATGTATTCATGTTCAACCCGCTCGCCTTCACCAGTCCAGATGGAGAATGTTTTCGAGAAAAATGCCTTTAGGATGAAGATGCCTTTAGGATGAAGATGAAGCCTTAAATCCAGATACTGAAGTCCCCCTTCTGTTGGTTATTCACTCGTAAACCTAAGACCCGACGAGCAGGAATCGAATGCTTCACAAATGGCCCTCGAGGAGATGGAGGTAGGATAAATAACAAGATAGTTATCTATGTATCGATACACGCGGCATTTGGGGCCAAAATATTCAGTCGTGACTTAACTGCATGAGAAACACTTCACTGAGTATTGGGGCTAGGCAGGAGCCTATACAAACACCCTTCTTTTGTCTTAATATTTTGCCGTTGTATTCAACGAGAGTTGATTGAAGGTATAAGGCAAGGAGGTCTGTGAAATCCTTAACGGAGATCCCTGAGGTATATTAAAACTTACATAGACCGTGTTCATGGATCGCATCAGACACAGAATTCAAGAGAATTCGGGGGTCTAGACTGTAGTGAAGCTCTTCTATGTCTAAAGAAAGCATGGAGAGTGGCTCGGTGGTGGAGTGTGGCAGCCAATACATCGGCCAGACGGGGGCGATGCCTGAACGTTCGCCTTAGAGAACACTTTCTCGAAGTCAACAAGGTGTCATCCGACTCCTACCATCCGATTGTTGTCCAGGCCCGCACCTGCCAAGATTGCTCTCCTAGCTATGAAAACACTACCGTGCTAGGCTCACACAAGGACAAGTATGGCCGAGAGATAATCGAAGCATTTAAGATCAAAACTACCACACACAATGTTTCCGAGCCCTCGATGTCGTTATCGACCTCAGAGATGGATTTCCTAGCGCCGGAGTTGTCATAGAAAACATCTCCTCTAATTTCTTCTTCTTCTTCCTTTTCAGAAAGTTAAATTCAGCTATCTTTCTTTTTTTTCTAGTTTATTTTTGTATTTTCGTCTTCACTTAATTTTCTCTGTTACCAAGCGGTTCATCATAGTGTAATGGACATCATTTAAATGCAGTTGCTCGTTGAAGGAACTGTGTGTGTCTGTCCCTCGTATATTTTTTGTGTATTTATTCTTTCCGTGTGAACTGTACTCCATCCAACACGCTCTGCTACGTGTACCAGATTGCTTCACTATTCGAGTTGGCTCATTGTTTTCATGTTATGAAGAGACAAAAGATGACTGCATGGAAAGGTGAATAATGAGAGTGCATAACAATGTTGCAATGATGATATTGCAGCTTTCTTTTTCATGTATATAGGATAGCATAACCTGCTTAGGGCTTTGACTTAGCTTCTACTAACAATGTGGGATCACGTGCCATTGTTAGGGCTTTTTGTTACAGCCCATCTGCAGAGGCTGCTCGGCTGGCCCTCTGAAGAGGCCAGCCGGGCAGCCTCTGCAGACACCAGCCGGCCGGGTTCAGGGGAGCGGTAGCTGTGCGCTACTGTGGTGGCTTGTGGCAGCACCGCTCTGTGGGGTGGTGTTCTTTAAAATTATCCTTTGCTCTGCCCGTGTCACAGCCATTTTAAGAGACGTTCTGCAAAGGGAATTTCTTTGGCGTTTTTCGTGGTTACAGACAATGCCGGCTCCACTCCATGGGACTGTTAATGCTTTTGCATAAAAAAGAAACACTTTCCAGTCTCCATTTTCTTCATTTCAGAAGTTTTGTTTCAGTGATTACAATGCTAATAAAATATTCAAATACTATTGCAGGTTTTATTTCCGAGGGTATACTGTAAACGACTGATTTTCCGCGGGCTCAATATTTTGTGATTTAGGTCAAAGCTGAAGTTTTGGAATAATTCGCTTGTTCTAATTTTTGCGATGCGGTGGGATCTCAATATAGATTCCAATGTGATTACATTTTACCGAAATTGTTCGCGGGACATATTTTTCGCAAATTGTAGGTGATTCGCGAAAATTAAGTCCTCGCGAAAATTAATTCGTTTACAGTATATACCTCAGTCTTTGGAGCAGGGCTGCAAAAAGAAATGACCCTTTTTTGAATTTTGACAACCTCAGCTGATTTTGAACTCTTTTAGCTCTGTCAATTGGCTGACATGTTTACTTTCTTGGAGCCGCCAAGAGAGTGATTCAGGGAAAGAGGGTAGCACTGTGTGCCCAATAATGAAAGAGCACATTATGTAGTGTTCTGAAAGGAATACTAAACCGAAATCTGAATTTCAGCTAAGAAGACAGTAGGAGTGCTCAATTAGAAGCTACGAACCCTATGACACCAATTTTATAACAATAGAGATCGATATGTCGAACGGATGGCTGTATGTCTGGCAAAAAAAAACACAATTAATCGAAGCTGACATCACGTTACCGGGCTTCTCAGCCTTGTCCTCCGTCCCCAGGCAAGCTTCGGAGGAAGTCTCTGACGCGACGTCAGACAGCCTGCCAGCCTCGCTAATTTGCATCTTTCTTTTCCAAAAATGCAGCCATTCGTTCAGGATATTGTTGTAAAAGTGATGTCTTGGGGTTTGCAACTTCCCAGTGAACGGTCCTATGGACTTTTTGTGAAATAAACATTTCGGTTCAGTATCCCTTCCCTTTACAGGGCCTCTTCAATGATTTTTTGATTGGTCTGAAACTTGCGACGAGGCTACCCTCAGACAAAATGGTAACACAAAGAAACCATCTTTTTTTCTTCCCGCCAAATTCACATTGTTTCGGAAGTTATGAGCGAAATATTATGACAAATTCAAGCAAAACTAAGGATTTTTTCATACATAATATGACCCCTCCAATGGTGGGACGGTTGTGCCACTCCTTGGGGAGCGCGTCAACTAGGGGCTGACGTCGTTGTTTCCAGTTTTCAAACTCTATTTGTTTACTTTATCGCTCTCAAATCTTGATGCAAGAAAAGGAGACGCTCAAAGAATAGTCAAATATGGAAGAAACAAGGAACCCTAATTAGGTTCCTTCTTTCTTCATTTTTTTGCTTTTTTTGGGTGGACCATAAGGTACTTCTGAAATGGATCCGTAATGTATCATAAATATTATTCCTTTAACTGGTTTTCACCTCCCAGCTAGGCGGGCTTTAAGAAGAAAGTTGGGATTAACCTGAGTTCCATAAAACCCATTGAAAATTACGAAATATCGGGGCTTATCTGAAAATGAAGGCCTGCCCATAATGCATTCAATATAATGGAGATTTTTTATGTCGCTTAGAATCCACAATAATGTATCTAGAAAATAATCACCAGGCTAATAATGAAGCTCTCTATAATTTTGACAAGCCTCCATGATACCCTGCTATCTTTAGACATTATTTTTGTTATTTCCTTCCTTTTTTTTATTCAGTGAAAAAGCCGTTCTGTCTTTTTCTGACAGTTGTTCAAAAATACAATCCCCCAAAAGATTTGGAATTTCCTGTGTTTGATGAGATTGTCTCTTCTATTTCCGCAGTTGTCTCATCTCACTATGTGAAGAAGCGCAAGACGACTGTGCCCAATGACGACCGTATTGGCAAAGCCCGCTGTCATCTTTCGAACTTCTAAAGCAAGAAGAATTGTCCTTCGAAGACCAAAAATTGCCCAGAGGTGCCCCTGACACCTCCTGTGCCCCTGGGGTCTCCTAATGAAACTTAAGCTTTTAAAGCCTTATATTTTTTTTAGTACAGGTGTTTTTTCAGGAAGGTTTTTCTTCTTTTGATTCTTTGAAAAGACAGTACCGTAATATCCCGAGAGATAGCCGACCTAAAATTGAAAGTAAACCGGGTGAAACTAAGGCGTAGACTCACTTTCTGTGTGCAATAAAAAAAGTTTTAAAAAATGCTAGTTTTAGATTTTGTGACCGGCGAAACGTGTAATCACAGGGAGGGTCGATAAACCAAAGACAACTGCCCTCAGTCAGCAACGTTCGCCTATCTCCTGCCGTGGTTAAGTAACACAATTTCTGCCGTCACCGTTGGCCAGGGCCTTGCAATTAGTAGAAGTGGACTATCTGTGTTTTTTTTTTAAAAAATAAAAAAATCATGCCAAAAATAGGGGTGGGTTATCTTTCGGGGTGGGACATCTCTTGGAATATTACGGTAGCTGCCTGGTTTTTGTAGAAAAAAAACTGATGGCAGTAGTAGTTAGGGCAATCACAGCCATTAAGTTAACTTAAATAATTCGGGTCACTGGTGTTGCTCCCATCCTGTTTACTTTTCTTGTAATTAACCACAGGTAGTTGTGATCGAGTGTTATAAGTGCCCTGTAGTACTTTAAAGATTAAAAAAATGACAGCACCTTTGCAGGGTGGAGACTAAAGATTTGAATGTAAACATTAGACGGTAGTCTGACTGGTTGGGGGAAATAATTATTAAAACGACGACCAACCAATCCCTAAATCAGAAGCCCAACGTTTTTTTCTTAAGTTTTTGATATAGGCATTATTTTAAAATGCATAATCACATTATATATACAGTAAAGTTCTGAAAGGACGCCCTCCCAAAATAAGTGGTGAAAAACATGGGGTGCGCTATCTTTGAAGACGCCACAGCAAAACTTTATCAAAAACCGGCTACAAGCTACGTGACGCGGAAACTTATACCGCAGATCGCGGACACCGCAAATTCGGGTTTTACAACGCGATAAACACGCGGGAACCTGCTACACACTCGCCTGCCACAGGAACCGATATCGCACGCGCAGATTGCGGACAAAAAGAAAGGAATCCGTTACAAACTCGTATGTTACGGGAACAAATACTGCAGATCGCGAACGCCGCTAAATCATATTTTACGATGCAATATAGAACACGCGGGACCAACTCTCGTGGAATGGAGATCGCAGAGAAAAACGCGAGAATCCGCTTTAAACTCGTTTGTCTGGTGTTCCGGTACAGCAAATTGTGCGGTTGATGCGATTCCCGTCGGACATTGCGTGACGTCAACGGGAATCGGGGGGTGGGCAATGTTTCGGTTTTTTTATATTACAGATATTTAGCCAGACAAACGGGATGGGGAGCCCCTCGGGGGCGGGCATTCTCTCTGAACTTTACGGTACATATATATATATATACACATATATACAGGATACCATTGAAGGGTTAGCTCATTCAGGTGTCTTTGTTGGAGAGAACCCAGGGTCGCAGTTCTTTCATGTATATGCAGTAACTTCCTTCCTGACTTCCCCTGTGAAAGCAACACTGCTCACGAAATCGTGCACGACAGAGAAGAAAGAATGAGTGCGGTTGCAAGTACAAATAAAGGGAACAGTGAGTTTTTACTATGTGTTTTATTTGTGTGGGCTAATTCGATTTCAGATGCAGGCTAGTCCATATCAATTTCAGCATACGCTGGACCGATACTTGACGCGGATAACTTCCGTGTCTAGTATCAAGTCAAGCATACCGTGTACCGAATCAATTGCTGCACACGGTATACACAACACGGTTCAATATACGGTATGCAGTAACCCAGTTCAGAATACGGTATGCGCTGGCAATACGATTTGGTCACGGTATGCATATTTTACGGTAAGATTCCCGGTTCGATAATCCAGTCTGAATGTTACTGTGTTAAATTTCATACCGTTTTTTTCGGTAGGGTCGTTATTCTGAAATGTTCATTATTCTGAAGTATGTTCTAGTGAAATAATTTTGCATTACAACTATAGTCGGTTAAAAGTTAAGAAGGTAGCGGCAAAGGCCCCTCAAAAGGAATCATATATCCCTCCGCCACCTCCGCATCCAATTGGGTCCCATCGTTTCCATGACGTGTGGCCAACGCGCGAGGAGGGTCTTGCTTAGCATTGTGGAAGCCACGAGAGGGACATCAGAGTTCCCCCCCCCCCGATGGAAGCAGATACGACTTTCGGGGATTAGCTTCCCCCTCCGATGGATACAAAGGCTGCTTTCAGGGGCCCGGTTCCCCCTCGAATAAATACAAAGGTCGCTTTCTTAAAAAAGTGGGATCGGAGACAAGTTGAATCCATTGAACCGGAACAAGGAGTGTTTCCAGTGAACTGTTCTTTCGACTGTGGAGAGATTTGAAACGGGAGCTTCACGCTTGTGGGAGGAGCTTCTCCCACCTTCTTGAGTAGTAACAGACTATAGTGATAGAACGAATGTGCCGAACTTCAAATTCAGCAAAGTTCGGCAAATGCCAAACTTTTTGAAGGAAATTTCGTCAAAAATTCGGCAAATGTCTGCGCACGAGCGACAACGCGACGGGGCCATGGATTGCATATGGACGCCGTGCAGTCATAGGGTTACCATCCTGCAGTGTAGTACAACCAGTGGTTACGGCGAGGTGTGAAGTAGGCAACGCGGTAAATGAGCGTTTGTGAGCGATTGTGGTTATCTTCAGCGTTATCTGCCTCAAGAATTGAAGATCAACCAGTAATTTACGCAGTCCACTGCGCAGGTGGCAAATGATGCAGTACATTCGGGATAACGTGATTTTCCTTCGGCATTTGCCGTGATGCAACGAGGTAGTTGAAACATTGGCCGACAATTACTTTAAAGCACTCCTCGCAATTACAGAAATTCTGTTTCCGGCTTAGAAGGAGTGTGTGCCAAAACAAAATAACATTGATTTTTCAATTAGCGTTGTTTTGCGATTTTATATACCTGCATAAAACTAAACAGAACTATAATGCTCGACGTTGCACATCCGGCATGCCTAACTTTCCCTATCTTTCTAAACGTTTGTGTGTGTCCTAACACCAGAAACCGGTATATTAAAGGTTAAAAAAAGACGTGAATATGGAACGCACACTTTCATGCAAAGCTGTTGTCAAGTGACTCAAATAAAACTAAACTTGGATATTTGCAATATTATTATTATCTCAGCAACTTTTATTATTATCTCAGCAACAGTTGCATTCGTTTTCATGCGCGCACAGACTGTTGACTGTCAGAGAAAGCAAGAAAGCAGCGTTATTGCCTTCATTTTAGCCTTGTACACACACATGCAGCCTTGCACTTATAAAGCCTCAAAACCAAAACTTTCTTAGGGTGATTTTTGACTGCGCCACTGCGCGACGTTCGCTTCTACCCAACCTCGTTGTCATGCCACTTCTGTAAAGAGTCATTAAAATTGCCAGTAAACACAAAAACGACACCGATAGAGAAATCTTGTAGAATATCACCTTATTTAGTAATAACTGTGTCAATATGCAATACATGTTGCACTTAAGTTAAGAAAAAAAAACATAAAAACTTTTTCGCCAGGAAAAACTAAATATCAAGGTTAAGTCTGCTAACAATGTATTTTTGCCGAATCTTCGCCGAATCTTTAGAAAAGTTTGGCAAAAGTTCGGCTTTGCCGAATCTTAGAATTCGGCAAAAAATCAGCCCATCACAAATTACAACCACAGGCAGTTAGCATGGGATTTTTTAGAAGTTCATTAATCTGAAAAGTTTGTTAAAGTGATGTTCGCTGTACCGAGATTTGACTGTAAAAGACGTCGAGTGATCAGGTCGCGAGGTGAGGGGGACATGCGTCGACTGTACGCATTGCTCTCAGCAAAGGGACGAAACTACTCTGCGCCACTGTTGAGCATCTGCTGCAGCCCCAGAGTTGTGTTTTACACTGTGCTATTCGAATGTAGCTGTGCAGCCTCAACCGTTTTTATTTTATGTGCCAGTCTGCAGGCACAGATTCCTCGTCTACTTTATCTATGTCCCAGTACGCCAATATCCCGAAAACGGAAGTCACGGTGAGCAGTTTGAACAGCCTTGGGATCTCCAAGCCGGTAACTCATACTCAAGTCGTTGTTTGGTTAGTGTATGATAAAAAATACACAAAAATTAAAATTTTTCCTGTAACCTCTTTATAATCTTGACTGCATTTAGTGCAAATTATCATCATGGGCTTGAATGATCTCTCCATTTGTGCGTTTTGTTCTAATAACTATTATAGCTAGTGTGAGAGGTGAAATCTTAGCTGTTGGGGTTCAGGTAGTAACCTAAAACATCCACATTGGAGAGAACATTTTGAGCTTTCGTAGTTTTAAGACGCATTTGAACTCACTGGACCAAGTTCTGTCGGTCATGAAGCACTTGGGATATGAACTTGCAAGTCTCCACAATTGGTCATGTCGAAAGGTGGCTTGAACTAGTCTGAATAAAGTACTTGTTGCTACTCTCCCTTGTGCTTTTCTACATATACTATCTCCCTTTATGCAAAGCACCCTGTTTTTTTTTATCTTGATATTTGTCTTCCTCACTGTTTGCCTTTTTATTTGAGTTACCAACTCACTAAAGTTACTATAAAAAACAGATTTGTTGAACAAGAAATATATGCCTGTCTATGTAGCTAATTAGGAAGAATCGTTTTTGCATTTTATTATTCATAAAAGTTACAAGTGCTTATAACAACAATTATGATTCTAAGCTTCCCTTGGTCGTTCGTACTATTTCACACCCTTGAATTGATTTTATTATCTATACAACTGAAATTCTACATATCAGGTTATTTTATTGATAATACTGAAGGACTTACAGCACATTGCTTGCTCAGTCATAGTCACCCGAGACATTAAAATAGAAACAACCCCACAACACGTTCTTAAACACTGTCTTTTGTATTTCAAATATTGTTGAATAGCTTCATCATTTACTTTTCCACAGCCCTGGTTAGCTTTGTGTGTAAGCTTGTTTAGTTGATTTGTACCGTGAGCAGCCAACTTTGCACGAAATGCAGCTCGTACAAACCCAGTGTAGACCCATTATGAAAAATGGCAATTTAGGCTGGGCCGTTTAAACCAAGCCAAGACCACATTCCTAAAAATAATTGCAAAAGTCTGTTTGCAGCTGCACAAAATATCCGGAACACCTAAGCACAAGACCTCAGCACAAGCTTAGTGGGCCTTGAATGTGATTATTGTCAGTGCTGCGTTTGAAATAAGAATCACAGTGCCCTTATATCTGTCCTTTCAGTAAATTTTACATGATCTAGTTCCTTAAGCATCTGTCCGTTTGCAACATGTCAGGATTACAACATTGTCATGTGTAAATGATTTTTAATAATTTTAACGACCACATTTTTTTTTCAAGGATAGTTTTACAATCTAAGGACAGCGACCATCCAGTGGTAGTTTTCAGCACTTCAGAGACGTCTGGAGGCAAGTTGGCTCACCAGAAAGAAAACTTCGTTATCATAGTCTTAGAACAATTATTGGCTACAATAAGAGGATGACGACCATTCCGAGGTAGTTTTTATCATTTCAGAGACGTCTGGAGACAGGTTGGCTCACCAGATGGGAAACTTCGTTGTCATAGCACCGTCTAAGACCAATTATTGGCTACAATAGGAGGATGACGACCATTCTGAGGTAGTTTTCATCATTTCAGAGACGTCAGGAGACAGGTTTGCTCACCAGAAAGGAAACTTCGTTGTCATAGGACCGTCTAAGACCAATTATTGGCTACAATAGGAGGATGACGACCATTCTGAGGTAGTTTTCATCATTTCGGAGACGTCAGGAGACAGGTTTGCTCACCAGAAAGGAAACTTCGTTGTCATAGGACCGTCTAAGACCAATTATTGGCTACAATAGGAGGATGACGACCATTCTGAGGTAGTTTTCATCATTTCAGAGACGTCTGGAGGCAGGTTGGCTCACCAGAAAAAAAATCTTCATTGTCATAGCACCGTCTAAGCCCAATTATTGGCTACAATAGGAGGATGACGACAATTCCGAGGTAGTTTTCATCAATTCAGAGACGTCTGGAGGCAGGTTTGCTCATCAGAAAGGAAACCTTGTTGTCATAGCACCATCTCAGACCAATTATTGGCTACAATAGGAGGATGACGACCATTCCGAGGTAGTTTTCATCATTTCAGAGACGTCTGGAGGCAGGTTGGCTCGCCAGAAAGGAAACTTCGTTGTCATAGAACCGTCTAAGACAAATTATTGGCTACAATAGGAGGATGACGACCATTCCGAGGCAGTTTTCATCACTTCAGAGACGTCTGGAGGCAGGTTAGCTAACCAGATAGAAAACTTCGTTGTCATAACGCCGTCCAAGACCAATTATTGACTACAATAAGAGGATGACGACCATTCCAAGGTAGTTTTCATCATTTCAGAGATGTCTGGAGATAGGTTGGCTCACCAGATAGGAAACGTCGTTGTCATAGCACCGTCTAAGACCAATTATTGGCTACAATAGGAGGATGACGACCATTCCGAGGTAGTTTTCATCATTTCAGAGACGTCTGGAGGCAGGTTGGCTCACTAGAAAGGAAACTTCGTTGGCATTAGGGTGACCACCCGTCCCGCGACTCGCGGGACTGTCCCGCATTGAGGGCTCGTGTCCCGCATCCAGCAAGAAATACTGAAATCTTCAAAATGTCTCGCATTTCACACTGTCGTAAAATTCACTACGCATCTCATGGCGCTGCCGAACAACGGGGCACGGGGAAGCGTGGAGGTCGCTGGTGAACGTGCGAATTGCGATGGTACACCCATAGAGTTATGGGTACACCATTTTCTATCCAAGCATTGCCATTTGCGACCGCCATTCAGGCAGACGAACTGAAGCGCTTGAATGTGCCGTTGTGCCTCTCTTCCCTTTGTGGCAAAATATTGCGAGAACATTTCTCGCCAAAAGTTGAAAATAAATTATTGCAATTATTTTGAAATCGCGCTGTGTCAATGCAAACAAGTTGCCGGAAAAAGATTTCTGTTCTTGGAGAAGACGATTACACCAGGCAAAAAGGGGCTGCAACTCACAACAGTCAAAAACAGCAACATAAAAAAGGTTCAAAATTTGTGTAGGAGCATGTTGGTAAAAATAAGAATCGACAGAAAACAAGAAGCCGTGAAAGATTTACTGCTTCTTTCCTTTTGATGCATTGAGTTCTGCTGCAGACGATTTTATGTTTTCAACTTAGATATATTTATTAACATACGTGGCATTAAAGCATAAATTATATCACTGGGAGTGAAAATTATTTGAGCTTAACTGCTGCAATACAATTTGCAGCTGTATAATATGTTTTCGGACAAGACAGGATATTAAACGTGTTAACAGATCCACATTTCGAGGCGTGTGCAGTGGCGTACCGACTTGTTTTTGAGTGGGACGGGGAGCGGTGCCCTTAGTACCCCTTGGGCGCCGCCGGCCAGTTTTTGCCCTGCCCAGTGGTGGCTGTTTCAGGGGGGGGGGGGCAAAACACAAGCCTTGCCCCCCATTCTGAGAACTGGGGGAGGAGGGCGACCCCCCCCCCCCGGTTGTTACGCCCATGGGCGTGTAAATAAATTAAATCAAATAGTTATTTTTGCATGATGCTTTTTAACCTGCAATTGCGGGACAAGGAGGGGGAAAGACTTCCTCCTTCTGCCCGTCTCGTGTTAAAAAGCATCATTGCTAAATTCCACCCGCTCGACTGCGCACTTAAGTTCTGTTTTGCAGTTGCCAGTTGAAATATAATACCGTTCTTATCATTTAACCCCTGGGATAGCGTGTCCCGCATTGCGCTAGTAGGAAGGTGGTCACCCTAGTTGGCATAGCACCGTCTAAGACCACTTATTGGCTACAATAGGAGGATGACGACCATTCCGAGGTAGTTTTCATCACTTCAGAGACGTCTGGAGGCAGGTTGGCACACCAGATAGAAACCTTCGTTGTCATAACACCGTCTAAGACCAATTATTGGCTACAATAAGAGGATGACGACCATTCCGAGGTAGTTTTCATCATTTCAAAAACGTCTGGAGGCAGGTTGCCTCAACAGATAGGAAACTTCGTTGTCATAGCACTGTCTAAGACCACTTATTGGCTCCAATCGGAGGAGGACGACCATTCCAAGGTAGTTTTCATCATTTCAGAGACGTCTGGAGACTGGTTAGCTCACCAGAAAGGAAACTTCGTTGTCATAGCACCGTCTAAAACCAATTATTGGCTACAATCGGAGGCCGACCACTATTCTGGGGTATTTCTCAGCACGTTGGAGCCATCTGGAGGCAAGTGTAGTCACAAAATCGAAAAGTAGATTGTAATAGCACCATTCAAGACCAATGATTGACTATGATCTGAGGGCGACGACAATACTGTGATATTCTTCAACATTTAAGTTTCTTGTGGAGATCCCCCATTGCCTTGCGGAAGTGTCTCAACACCTTCCTGAACGAGGCTGAGACAACAGTTCAAGCCCTTGCAGCCTCTACAGGCATTTAACAGGCCTACACTGAGGATTTTTCTCACTGTGGCAGTTGCAAGTATGGGGGGGAGGTTACAGATTCCAAAAAGCACTGGCCTAAAACAAGAACCTGGTGTGCAGTAAGAAAACATACTTCAGAAATGGCAAAGCAGAACCTAGCATCCTTGCTTTCTGGTGGGAGCAAGAGATGTGTAAACTATGCACAAAGAAAAAACAAAAAAAATAAATATAAGGGTACTTATATTTATTCCCTCTCGCTATAGAAATATTTATGATCAAAGCTTTCCCAGGCCCAAGCATGTCATGCATTATTACATAGGCAAAGCCTTGGTTGATTTGCAAATCATTTGTCACATCATCTACTGTCACTCGTCTCTCAGACAAAATGAGTTCACAAGCACGGTCAACATCATTATCAGTCGTCGACATGAATGGCCATTGGCTCCTTTATGACTGCCACTCGTGCATTCTTCATAGAACTGCTGTATCCATCCAAACGCATTTCTTTTCGACAAAATATTTACATTTCCATGATACTGTGCACAAAGCTTTTTTTTATGGATATTGGCGCTGTGGACACCCCTTCATATCACGAGAACAATGACTGATTCATTTGTACAAATTAAGCATCGGGCAGCCATTCTTACTAGCACCTCAGTCCCAACTGAACTGATTTAACACATTCAAGCCTGCACAGCAGTCACTGGACAGACGGCAACCTTGTATGAAAAGTGCCGATAAGACAGTGAGGCCAACAGAAGGTGTAAGTTGACCGAAGTGAAATAAGTTTTTAATTACCCTCGTACGACATGGATCCTTCGTAGCGTCGGCATTCTGGCTCCAACCATACTTATTCATTATTTAGTTTACTTCATGAGCCAATTTTAGTAACGGAATACATATAGCATTTACACCAATACACTCTTTGTGGTCCCACAATCTAGTACATATGTGATATGCAGGGTGTTTTTTTTTTAATTGCCAGCTTTGTTTTAAAAAAAATGTAAAGTTACATTAAAGCGGCTTGCGCAGGTGAGGTATAGGGCCAAGGGGACATAGTATAGGAGGCCAATTGTAACCATCAGTCGGCTAATTAAGTAAAATTCGTTAATTAACTTTTTAATGAGTGAAGATAGATATGCAGTTTCAATTAGAAACTTTCACAGGGTCATCGAAGGACACTATATAAACTCTTTATCGAAGGATATAACACAGGGGCACTATATTACAGCGGTCCATGAAAACGCTCAATTTGGACGCGTTTCTAGGTTTCGATTTCTTATCGCGGTGAATCTCTGCGCCCACGGTCCTCCTCCACAGTGGCAGAGACGTGCAACACAGTTGCGCCCAACTTCTCTTCATGGTACAAGGTAGGCGATGGAGTGGCTTCGCGCCGCGACTACCGGGGGGGGGGGGGCAGGACCGCGGGCGCTGAGGTGCCCTCGGATAAGTAAGCGAAACCTAGAAACCCATCCAAAGTGAGCGCTTCATAGAACGCCGTAAAATGCTGCCCATGCTTTATGTTCTAAAAAGAGTTGATTTAGTGGTTTTCAATGACGCTTAGCAAGATTCTAATTGGAACCATGCGTCTATTTTTTTTATTTAAAAAGTAAATTAACGAATTTTAAATAATTAGTCGACTGATCGTTACAATTAGCCCCAATACTCTATTCCCCTGACTCTATAACTCACCTGGACAAACTGGATAATTGTAACTTTCACTGCGTTTTTTAAACAAATCTGTTAAGTTTTGAGAAAAAAAAAACACCTGGCATATCTTTGCATAGGTTAAAACGTTCCTACTTTCACTTTATTATGATCATAAAAGTCAAAAGAAAATGGTTTAATCTTCACAGAGTGATGAGTCAGTCAGCTATAAAATTAGACAGTTTGTGTCTCCACTGAAGAGAGAAAACTTTCCATATGCAGCATGACTGCAAACTTGGGGTCTTTACATGCAACCTTGTAATTTGACCTTCTGATCTTCTTTGTGCTGCATCAGTCCTTAATCTGTTAGCTCATAAATTTTTTTAGATTAGTTAGTTCAAAAAGTAAGCTGCGTTAGGCTCTGGTTTCTCACTTGTTTTAAATAGTCAGTGTTTTACGTAAAGTTTCCGCAATTGGTAAAGTTCCATCTTTTTATGGCAGTCGTGCATTTCACTCCTCTGGTTCTATTATGTTGTTCTAATTTCTATGCCTGGGTGTTGAGGGTTTTTCTAAGCGTCTGTTCTGTCTTTTAGCAAACAAATACAAGCTGTGCCTTAGACCTAGACATTGTAGATAGTTTCTTTTCTATCATTTCACCTGCTCTGCCTCACATCTCTACCATGAAAATCAACACTATGATTATCACATTAAGCTTAGGTCATTTACGACCTACATGAATTTCCAAAATAAACCATTCAAATTCCCAAATCAACCTTTATAAGCATTTCATGTTTTTGTTGGTACCTGAATTATTTCCTTCAGAATTTCGATGAGCAAATGCTGGAATAAGCAAGGCATGAGTCTAGGGCTGAGGTCCAGTTGCTTGCCAAGGATAATTTAACCATACATATTTGAATGAAAATTTCAAGTGCAGCCCCACAACTAAAATACTGGCTGTTTTTATGATGCCTACTTCACCACACAACATGTGTGCATTGCAACAAAGCACGCCCCAAATCTAAGAGTAAATATTGTACTCAATTCTGATATCGATTTAGATATATCGAAGTGCAGATACGATTACTGAACGATTATTAACGTCTACGATACTGCAGAATGTGTGATAACATGTGTACCTAGAGGGGCATGGCGTATGAGCTGTGTCACAGTACACTGCCTGTCTACCTAGTTGAACGAAAGACGGCGGCGGTCTTTGAAGTTCGAAAACTCTCACTAGGTCATCACATCGTGTCTACGAGAACAGTCATCTCTTTGCACCACCCGCCACAGCCTGCGCTAATACAGTGCTGAGTAAATCTCCAATCTTCGTCGTTATGACTTCTTGTCGCCGCTACAAAGTGCGGTAACGAGATAAGTTTCAATTGTAGAACGACACAGTTTTCCGAAGCTAAGATTTTACTCGGAAGACAAAGAAACTTTCTTGAAGATTGTCCCAACGCTCTAAAAAGAAAATAAATGGCCTTTTCGTTGCGTCATTGTCTAAATTCGTCGTGTACCGCAATTTAATGAGAACGAAAGAATGTGGCTACAATCGGTTATCGCCGAGATCATGTACTGCGGCTATTCAACGCGCTGATTGGAAAAAAAAAGGAAATACGTTGAAAGTAAAAAGCAGACGTTTACAACACCCTGTAACGCCGAATTAGAGCGCAGCTCTTAAAGGGACACTGAAACCCCTCAAAAATTATTTTTCATTTTTTGCCAGGCACTTTATTATGATGTCGGAGGACTACCCAATTATTATTTTACAACAAAGTAGCATATATTTTTATTAAAGCCAAAAGACGCAACTACCCGAAACCAAAACCAGCGCACAGAGGTCGGAGAAGTGGAGAGGAGCGAGTGAGTGGCGGAATTCACGTGGCTACACCCGACCGTGAGCTTTTTTTTTCCTCTGCGTAGCAGACGACATGTGGCGTAGCGGGAACTGTTTGCCGTGTGATTCTTTTGCAGTCATGTTTGTTCCGCTCGCTGTTCTGTACTTCAAGATGAGTTGTTTTGTATATTGAGGAGTTGGAGATGAGTAGTGAGTGCCCATGGTAAATTTCCGTTATCGGCTCGGAAAAAATACACGGAAAAGATGATGCGTGAAGAGCCGGCTCACATGTCCTGCGTCCGAAAAAAAAGTTACATTGTGCGACAAAGTTTCCGAAAGATCAACGGGATCGGAACCAATGGCTGGCTGCAATTCCCGTGGAACATTTACGGACACCCCGGAAAGCGGACGCTACCTGATTTATATGCTCCATGCATTTTGTGAAAAGTTTTTGCATTGAGTTCGCAGGTTTCGAAAAGGAAATCCCATAACATTTAGTTCCGCGACGTTTCATCCACAAAGTTTGTTTGTTATTTGTTTTTGTTTGTTTCTTCAGTGATATATAATTGTAAAAAAAAAAATGTAAACATCGCCAAACTTCTGAAAAAAAAAAGTATGGTTTCACTGGGGATCGAACCCGTTCCTGCCGCGTGTGAAGCGGAAGTCTTTCCACTGAGCCACTTGGGGAACTCTTATCAGTCATAATACAGCGGGTAAACTGGAAGTTGGAAAGTTTGCTGCTGATTTTCCTCTAGGAAAACCACTCCCAGGTCGAAGTCGAAGCCCCAGGTATTGGCGAAATTCGCACCTATTAAAGAAATCGTACGCGACCATATTCAACTCGAAGTGCACACTTCGTGGGGTGCTTGACGTCTGCGCGAGCGATGTCTTCGGCCACGAGAAAGGAGCGACAGCTTGGCGACGTCTTCGTGCAAATCGGCTTGGTGGTCGTGCGTGTCGTCCGGGATGAATTCCAATTCTTTTGATCAGTCCCAAATTTCTCTTTTAAAGGCAGACAGAATTCGCCGGTACCGCGAACGACAGTTCTGAAGTAGAGGTTCCAAGCCCGTCGTCCGCTGCCAACTCCGTCCCCGCAAGTCCCACGATACGCGGAACGACGCACGCACAGAATGCTTCCGGTTCTCTGTGCAACTTTTTTTCAATCAACGTATTTGCAGCTTTTTAGAAGCCAAAAAAAAATTGTTTTTATATTTATTTCTATTTTTAATATTGAATGTGTTCCTTCAGTGACCTACGACTTTGATTAAATTTGGTGGTCGAGTCGAAACCTTAGAAAACGGCCAGTGACCACGGAAAAGAGAGTGAGCGAGACTCAAATCGGCCAGTTCTTGATCGGCGGTTTTCGGGCGGAAAGAAACCGAATTTCGAGCCGCAAATTGTGTTCTGGGTAGTTGGGCTCTCATATGTCATGTACTATCACGATCAATATGAGTGCGAATACCGCTCCGTGTGGCCCGCGGTACTATCAGTGGCCTCTGTCGACTGCTCTTTGAAGTACACGTGCACCTTGGTTTCAAGACATTTTGTCTCTAGCGATCGCCGCACCACTCTGCACTTCCGGTTCGTCTGCTGGGAAAAACGGTTGTGGAGCAATCATAGAGTCTGTCCACAGCGTCACTTCTGAGAGATCCGACTTAAAAGCTCCCTTGAAGTAGGCACATAGTCGAGCGCCCAGCAACCCAGCAAATGTTCGATAATTTAGATCACTCCGATTTACAAAAGAGATTTATACAACGTATTTACAGTTACACATCGAGAGGGCTCTTGAAGGTTGATGATGTACCGACCAGTGCCGACCAACGGTTCCAACTATCCTCGGCTCGCGCCGGTCGTCCTCACTTCTTCTTCCCTTCTTAACACATGCTCTTGTCTCTCTTGTGAGGTGTGTAGTCGAGAGCGTATTCACAATTAGCAAGAAATGTCCTCGATATTTAATATCGGTCGGCGAAACCGCGAAACTGTTCACCAATGACGAGTATTTTTCGCTAGCAATGTGCACCAGCAAAAATAACTTGTATAAACATCTTAAGGTTCATCCTTTTGTTTAGGAAGTTTTAGTAGAATATTCCCCTGACTCCGATAACAATACCCGATACTTCGCCGACGACTTTAAGCATACATAAATTGTTATCGGAGGATTCAAAACAATCAACTAAGCTTTCTAAAAGCTTCATCTGCTGGACAAGCTGATAATTGACATTTATATTAAAAATATCGCAAAAAAGACGGGACAAAAATACGAAGAAGTGCTTGTCCTGTGTGCTGCTTCGCCCTTTTTGTCCCGTCTTTTTTCCACTATATTTAAAATCAACTAAGACTGCCTATTATTTACTTCTCGTGAGTTTTGCGATAGCAAAGGACCACCAACTCGCACAGCCAAGAGCGCGGTTCGAGCGTGGGTGACACCTTTCATCACAAAAAAACAGCGCGAAAGAAACGACGATGACTTAAAGAAACAGACGGGGCGTCCTCGTCGTTTTTTTTTTTGCGCTGTTTTCTATGATGAATTCCCACCAACTCGCCCAAATATACATTCTTTTAAATTATACCCTTCGCTCCTTAGCATTGTAAAAGCAACATGACACAGCATAAAGTTCAGTGTCGCTGCGGGTTATCGTGCGATAACCAGACCACTACTTTGCAGCTCGAACGGATTTGTCAGGGGAATAATCTACTAAAACTTCCTAATCAAAAGGATGACCCTAAAATATTTATACAAATATTTTTGCGGGCGCAGATTGCTAGTGAAAAATGCTCTTCGTCATTGGTGAACAGTTTCGCGGTTTCGCCGACTGTTTTTCGTTGGCAGACGACCCGGAAGTGCAGAGTGGTGCAGCGATCGCTAGAGACAATACGTCTCGAAACCAAGGTGCACGTGTACTTTAAAGAGAAGTCGACAGGGGGCAGTGATCGTACCGCATGACACGCGGAGCGGTGTTCGAACTCATATTGATCGTGGTAGTACAACTAAAAACTTTGGCGAGCATAAATACCCTGTCAGTGTGCGTTTAAAGAAGACGAGGGAAGGGTACTAAAGGGAGGGTATGCCCCTCCTCCCCCTCTTCACCCACTCATCCTCCCTGCTACTCCTTCCCTCCTCCTCATCCTCCTTCACCTCCCCCTCCCCTCATCCTTCAAGCTCCTCTCTCCTCCTCCTTCCTCTCTCCTCCTCCTTCCTTCCTCCTCCCCTCCCCCTCGTCCTCATCCTGCGCATGGCATCATGGGTAGTGTCCGCATAATGCACCGTGTAGTTACGCCGACTCCGCTCAAGCTGGAAGTGGGTGCCTTAGAGCTGCGCTTTAAAATAAAAAGGGTTGTAAATAGCAATATGTTACAGATATGCGCAAATAAGTGCATACGTATAAGCACGTTGCAATAAAAACCAACGGGAAGATGGACGTGAGCCGTGCTTGAGCGGCACATCAGCGTACCTTCCTCGGTTAGGGCTAACACACACTGAGAGTGGAGAGCCAACTTGAAAACGGGTCGACAAACACTTCACACAATATTTTGCATCCTTGTCACAATCGAAGGTCATTCTGTTGAGGCTCTCACGCTGCTGTAGCCTAAAACACTTTGTGCAACAAATTTCGCCCACCTTGTAGACCGCCACGAACCAGCCGACATGTTTTAAATCCAGGATTAATAAACGACCCAGTAAAGTACCCGATGTTGAGCGCTTACTATAGGCGTGGCTTAGTGCTAGGTTTAGCAATAAGTGATTTTGGTGCAACAAAACGAAACCGAAACTCGGCTTATGTTCCCTGCTAAGCTCTGATTTGCGCTAATCGGTATTGGTGCAACTGGCCCTAAGTCTCAGACCGCCGCACTTTGCTGTCCAAGAAGGAACCCAAAACAGGATGTAGAAGATGCTGGAAAGGCCGCCGGAGGCAGTCTTTGCAACGTCGTCTGCTCTCCACCCCTTATCTGGGAAGCAGCTTTACCGCATTGCACGCAGAGAAGCCGTTGTGGCATGGCGATAGGGGCGTTCGGACCGCTAATGACAACATGCCGGCGGAGATGACGGAGAGAGCCTAGATTTAATAGAGAGAGCAGTAAGTGCGCCTGCATTTGATTGTCGCCTGGCCAGAGTAGCGAGCAAACTGGGCAACAAAAGAGGGACATAACAGATAATACAGATGACCCAGGCTTTCAATTTGCAACAAAATATTTATTGGCTTTACTTGCTTCCCAAAGCTCCACGAGGGTGTGACAAAGAGGTAGGGGGAGAGGACGGTGAATGATAGAAGCAGGGGGCTATATGCCTATGCCAGCATCTAAGCCTATGCACCGGGAGGCGGTCTGCTGAGTGTCAAGTGACATGACGCCATTATGTGGCTACACTGTTTGCTTTTTGAAGCCTACATTTTACCTTTCTCTTGCCTTAGTGAAGGCACCTGTATTTTTTTTTTTTTTTAAATCTGAATTTTATTGTTACATTCAAGGAAATGAACTAGGTTGTTTCACTTCTATTTTCTGTTAGTTCACTCAATCTATCATTTAATTTGCGCCTGTGCAAGTGCAATTGCTAGGAGGCAGACAAAAAGCCAACAGTTGTTTGCTTGACAAGGTCTTCTCTTTCATCTTCTTCACAAAGCGAGCTACTAAAGCAGCGAAGAAATAACTATCATATCTCACAGAGATAAAAACACGGAAAAAAACAACAACAAAATGAACACTTGTTGGTATGGCGTTGTTGTTAAAACACTTGGTTTGGGAACCATGTGTTTTATTTGAATATAGGACACATGGTCGTGCACCATGGAAGTGGAAGTTCGAGAACAACAATAATATACATCCGCCCGCTCTGCGAAGAAATGCTGCATGTAAAGCATTCATACATTGTTAGTTTTAGCAGGAGGTTGCATTTTTCGAAATGTGCTCTCGCTGCACAAGCATTTATATAGCAGACGCATCTGAGGGTTTTTTACTCATGCGATAGTTATATTTTAATTAGGAATATTTATTGGAAGATTTGTACCTAACAATCCATCTTATTTGATAATAGCACACCAGAAGCTACTATTGCACAAAGATCTCACAGGCGGTCATGATCCTTTCAGGCAGCGGCATTTCACCGGTAAGTTGCACCCCCCCCCCCGACTTTCTGTCATGTGTGCTTGCCTCTAATGGCCGTTTCAGAAATTTTCATCAGGAGCTGTAGCTTTGACAGCATCTGTTGCAACCACAATGTCTCCAACGACCACAGTGTGTTACTTGGACACGAGTTTGACAACTTCAACAATATACTTTTCGCTAATTACCCAAGCACCAAAGTGAATGCTGGTGTAGAGGCTTGCAGCGACAGCATCGTCTTTCCCGCAACACTTTCCCTCGAGCCGCAGAGGAGGCTGGCACGCACCGGGGATACCCGACACCAGCTCGGGGGGCCCGGATGCGGGCCAGACGGCCAGACCTCCATGTAGACTAAACAACTCGGGTCGCCCCCGCGGCAAGAGAGGAGAGAGGAGAGGAGTGCAGACGCCTTCCGAGCAGCGCCCGGTTAGTACTGGTGAACACCCCTCGTAGTTGTAATGTCGTCATTCTTGTGTGGTCCCTCAGAAAAAAAAAACGAGTTCAGTAGAGCATTATTTGTATCTACATTGGTGACCCGGTATTCTTTAAACAACCTTTTCTCGACGACCACGCCGAAACATCGGCGCGGCAGGAACAGCAGCAGTAACCATCCTCCGTGGCATCAGTGGCTCTGAAACTTCCACCGTTTTGGCCGGCTGACCCTGCGCTATGGTTTGCCCAGGTGAAAGCCTAGGTCAGCACCCGGAGGATTACGGCACAAAAGACGAAGTTTCACCACATCATCACTGCACTGTCACCAACTGAGGCAACTGAAGTCCGGGACCTCATCCTGACTCCTCCCGATGACGACCCGTTAGACAAACTGAAGCTCGAACTGATACGACGCACTTCGGCATCAGAACAGAAGCGTCTCCAACAACTCCTGACATCCGAAGATCTTGGAGACAGGAAACCATCCCAGATGCTTCGCCGCATGACTCAACTGTTCGGAGAAAAGGCGAGCAACGTGGACGACTCCATCCTACGCCAGCTTTTCCTGCAGCGCCTCACCGCCAACGTATGCATGGTTTTGGTGGCGGCTCCACTTGACGACCTCGCGGCTCCACTTCACGACCTCGCAGCTCTCGCGGACAATGTGCTCGAGGTGGCGTCGCCCACAGTCTCCAACATCCAGGCTCCTCACAAGGCACAACAGGCGACTGTGGGTGCAACCTCTCCTTCCCCGTCTAGCGCCGAATTCTGCACGCTCCAATCGGAAATCCGCAACCTGACAACGGCCATTGCTGCGCTCCAAACCGAACGTGGTAGATCTCCGGAACGCCGTTCGGGTTACCGTAGCCGGTCTCGTTCACGGTCATCTTCCACCACCATTTTTTTGGTACCACCGCCGCTTCGGCGATAATGCCACTAAGTGCACCACACCCTGCCACTACACGGGAAACGGAACGGCGGCGCACTAGAGGCGGCAAGTGCCTCGGCCACTCCGGACAGCCGCCAACGCCTCTTTTACGTCCCCGACCGCGACACCGGGCTACGCTTCCTCGTGGATACCGCTGCCGAGGTCAGCATACTACCGGCAACACCTAAAGACAAGCGGATGTCCAGCGCCTCGCAGCTCCAAGCTGTGAACGGGACCCCAATTCCCACCTACGGTGAGCGTTCGCTAACCTTGAATCTCGGTCTCCGACAGACCTTCCGCTGGGGGTTCGTCGTCGCGGACGTGCAACATGCCATCATTGGTGCGGACTTCCTCCGACACTTCGGACTTTTGGTGGACATGGGACGAAGGCGTCTCCTCGACACGATGACTAACCTCTCCGTGTCGGGCGTATCATCTGCAGTGCCTTCTCCAGCACCGGCACATGTCATTCCTAACGCCCCAACACAATTCACAACCATCTTGCACAAGTTCCCGGAGTTGACGCGCACTGGCTGTGACGAACGCCCTGTGCAGCACAGCGTTTCTCATCATATTGAAACCACCGGAGCACCCGTCCATGCTCGACTGCGCCGTCTCGCCCCTGACAAGCTGCGGATTGCTCAACAGGAATTCCAGCACATGCTTGAATTGGGCGTCGTGCGACCGTCGTCGAGCTCATGGGCCTCACCACTGCACATGATACAAAAGAAAACAGCCGGAGACTGGAGACCATGCGGTGACTACCGCGCATTAAACCGCGTCACGGCTCTCGAGTGTTATCCGATCCCCCACATCCAAGACAAAACATCCAGCCTCGACGGAGCATGGATCTTTTCAAAGATTGATTTGGGGCACGCCTTTTAACCAAATCTCTGTCGCCCCGACGACGTGCCGAAGACCGCGATCATCACGCCATTCCGACCATACGAATTCCTTCCGGATGCCCGTCGGTCTTCGGAACGCCACCCAAACCTTTCAGAGGTCAGAGGTTTACTGACGACCCAAGCAGCACGGATTTTGGCCAAGCAATGGCCAATGTCTGGCGATGGTCTTTTGGCCAGTGGCCAGAGAATGGCAATTCATTGGCCAATTCTTGGCCAATGGCTGATGGCCAGTGGCCATTGGCCTATGGCCAGATCAAGGCCAGTCACCGGCCAGTCTCTGGCCACTGTCTGGCCACTTGACCAAGGACCATTGCCAGCCATTTTCCGATGACTAGCCAACTCTGTGCTGCTTGGGGAGGTACTCCGGGGACTAACCTTCTGCCGTGCCTATGTCGACGACCTCCTCATCGCAAGCTCCTCACCCGCCGAGCACGAACTACACCTCCGAGCTGTGTTCGAGCGTTTAAAGACCTACGGCATCATCATCAACACTGCCAATTGTCAGTTCGGTGTAGGTGAGCTGGAGTTCTTGGGACACTACATTGACCACCAAGGCATCCGCCCACTTCCCGCGAAGGTTGAGGTGATCCAGAACTTTCCTCGTCCGTCAACACGACGCCAGCTGCGGGAGTTCCTCGGAATCGTCAATTTTATCGGCGTTTTGTCCCCCACTGCGCAACAACCCTCCAACTGCTGCAAGAATTACTGAAAAATATCCACGGCGAGGCAACCGCTTTGACCTGGGATGCCACAGCGGAGCGCATGTTCACCAAAATCAAGGCAGACATCGCCGACGCAACCCTTTTGGTGTACCCCGAGGACAACGCTCCCCTGTGCGTCATGACGGACGCTTCGGACGTCGCGATTGGAGCGGTTCTTCAGCAATGGCAAAACAACATCTGGAAGACCATCTATTTTTTCTCCAAGACATTGTCACCCACCGAGCGCAGGTACAGCACCTTCGAACGAGAACTTCTCGCCGCGTATCTGACGCTTCGCCACTTTCGCCATCTCTTGGAGGGAAGAAGCTTCTTCATTCTCACTGACCACAAGCCACTGACCTTCGCAATACGATCGCTGTAGTCGGATAGCCAAGCCCACACAACTCGTGAGCTTCGCCAAATGTCGTACATCTCGGAGTTCATGACGGACGTGCGACACGTGAGCGGCCGCGACAACCCGGTGGCGGACGCCTTGTCACACCTCTGCATCGCCGTCGCTGAACGCCCAGTGCTGGGCTTCGCCGCCCTTGCTGCTGCTCAGAAAACAGACACCGAGCTCGGCCAACTGCGCACAGCTACGCACTCGATGGAGCTGCGCGAGGTACCACTGCCCATGCATGACGCAACTCTGTGGTGCGACATGTCGACGGGAGCGCCTCGTCCCTTTCTTCCCGCACACTTCCGTCAACTGGTGTTCGAGAAACTACACTCACAGTCGCACCCAGGCATACGGGGAACACAACATCTCGTCACTCTCGCTTCGTTTGGCCCGGTATGAATAGCGGTGTTCGTCAGTGGGCTCGAGAGTGCATATCCTGTCAGCGAGCTAAGATCCAGCGACATACCATTACACCTCTCTCCACCTTCGCGACTTCTGATGCAAGGTTCGACCAGGTCCACGTGGACATTGTCGGACCACTACCACCATCACAGGGCCAGAGGTACATCCTCACGTGCATCGATAGGTTCCCAAGCTGGCTGGGAGCTATTCCCATCGCGGACATTACTGCCGAAACCGTCGCTCGCGCTTTTGTGTCAATTTGGATTTCACGTTTCGGAGTACCGTCCATCATCACGAACGATCGCGGACGCCAGTTTGAATCATGAGCACATAACTGAAATGGTAGCCACAAGGCTAGCTCCCGCCCCCCTGTGAAAGTAGGGTGTTTTACGGGTGGCGGATCTAAGGTTTGGGAAGCCCGTGCTTTCTTGTGGCCCTTTCAGTATTCTCTTGACACTTCCGCTTGTACGGCGCGTGCTGACGGCTACTTGAAGTATCTTTTTGGTTCTAGCTTTTGTCTCAGCCCCAGTTTTCAAGGGCATAGGAGAATAGTTTCATTGATTGACCCTTAACTTGACACTCTAAGTCAAGCAGGTTGTCATGACCCTGCTCATCTCGTTTATTTGAGCTATATCTTCACGGTTTAATGTATCAGCTGTAGGTTGAAAGCTGGCTTTGAGGCTAGATGCCGAGTTATCAGGTTGTAATCCAGACTGAGGTGCCTGCAATTTGACTGATGCTTATTGTGCTGCAAGTATTTACTCACGTAAATACTTGCAGTATTTACGTATTTACTCATTACACATTCAAGAGCGGACGCGTCTCATTTCGGCTCCGCGTTTAAGTTGCCAAAACTACCCGAAAAATCCCTGGCCATGCTGCGTCTGTTCGTTTGAGAGGTCCACGCGTGCCCCGGGAACGTCGGCGGTACGTTTTTTTTTTATTTTCTACGTACGATTCCCATCGCTTTTGCACCTTGTTCCTGCCGCCAACGGGCGTTAGGCTTAGCGCCGCCGCCACTACCGACGCCCACTTCACGCCCAGCAAGCGCGGTCTCAGGCATCGGCGAGCGGCAACCGGGTATCGCAGTACCATCGGAGAGATCCGCGCGGACCTAAAGATCCCCGCCGGTGCGTGTTTCAACGTATTCGTGCTGTTATCAACGTTCTGGGCGCCAGTTTGCTGCCGCGGCCGCAGCAGCCACTGCTTCGACTCCAATTCGCCCGGTGAAGTATGGCACTGTCTCCGGTCTCTGGGACCTTGCTGCAAGCTGCTGGTGCTGTCTATTTGACGGTTTTTCTATCAATCCTGCCCGCCCGTTCTTGCAACTTCGTTGTTGAGACTTGGACAACCGACTTCCAACATGAACCGGATCCATCGCCACCCCAGCTACTTCAACCTTCGGATTTTCGTTTTTGGGACGTTAATCCAAACCTGGGCCTGACCGACTTTCAAGATTGGCAACCCGGTGACCTTGACTGGCAATCAGAAACATCGCCCTGTGCTTACATACGCCCACCGCCGCTGCAGTCACTGGGGCATGACACCGCTCGCCGTGCCATGTACTTACAAGTGCTTCTCGTCTAGGTTTTCCTATCAATCCTACCCGCCCGTTCTTGCAACTTCGTCGTTGAAACTCGGACAACCGACTTCCAACATGAACCGGATCCATCGCCACCCCAGCTACTTCAACCTTCGGATTTTCGTTTTTGGGACGCTAATCCAAACCTGGGCCTGACCGACTTTCAAGATTGGCAACCCAGTGACCTTGCCTGGCAATCAGGAACATCGCCCTGTGCTTATATACGCCCAACGCCGCTGCAGTCACTGGGGCATGACACCGCTCGCCGTGCCATGTACTACAAGTGCTTCTCGTCCAGGTTAGTTATTTTGGTAACTGTACCTGCATGAAAACTTCAGATCGTTTCTTGATTGCGGTGTCGTGCCCCTTTGACGCCAAAAATGTTCTGCTTGCAGTTACTAATTGCTACTTGTCGCAATTGCTCTTATTATTGTCGGGTGACGTGGAGTCGAATCCTGGCCCTGACAAGGTATGCAAATCATGCACCCAGACAAAACAATCGGAATTGACTGCAATCTTGGAAGTAAAGAACGATTAACCTGCGACATGATGCTCTAAAAACTGTATTGGCGCACAATTTGCGTCATGTCTGCGCCGAAAGGGAGCAGTTCCAGAAAAGGAAATTGAAAGTGTCTGGCACTTGACAGCGATGCCACTGAAAGTTAAGAAAGTACAGTTTTTTTTTCTTGATGCCTAAGTAGTATGTGCGAAGAGTAGAGTTGCGCGAATATTTTAATTTTCTAATAGTAGTTTCAAATAATACATCGCTATTCGCTTCAAAATGAACTGCAGTATTCATATATTTCGCAGTGTTTATTGCGGCGGGTTCGCACCCTTAGTGCGCTTCTCCTCAAGCCCAGGTGCACTGTGGAGAAGCAAGACCCGTGAAGCTGACACAGGGATCTCGCGACTCGCTTGGCCGCAGCTCAATCGCGCGCTTAGGCGAAAAGCACATCTTCAAACTAGTATGGTGCACGCGCACGCCTAATGTATTTAAAGGAAGAAAAAAAAACATAAACGTTTTTGGAGTGTTATGATTACATTGACGTAAATTCTTCAAAATTTAACTGTGGCTATTATGCAATGGTATATGTTAGAGCCCGTTAAACGTCAAGAAGGTAGGATGAGGGTAAGACGGGCCGGGGAGGAGGAAGCAAACAGAACACTAAAGAGAGAAGATTTCCCCCTCTCTTCTTTAGCGTTCCGTCTGCTTCCCGCTCCCCGGCCCGTCATACCCTCGCCCAGCCTTCTTGGGTTACAACGGACTGTAAGCAGCAATGTTCTAAAAACCTGTGCTCATTATTTGTGATTTTTTAAATTCAGAATTAAAGAAAATATTTTTATATAGGCAGAAAAGTTTGTAAATCCCCTCACTTATGTATGGCTCGGCTCCTTCATAGGTTTACTTTTATGTCAAATTTGTCATTTACTTGCCATCCCAATGTAGGTACTGGACGTTCTGAGGCTACAGTTTATAAATATAGCTAGATTAATTTTAATAACTTATAAGTGGGCAATTAGGAACAACCTTCGTGAGTCAAGCTGAATTTTTCATTAAGCATGGTGTAACAGTGATAAAAGATGTGCAGAAAGGTGCAAAACGTCTTCAATATTCAATTTAAAAAATATTCGACCGAAACAACTATTACTATTCACTTTGAATTTGCTTCGAACCCAAAATCTATTTATTTTTTTCACGCGCTAAACGAAGAGCTGTCGTTTGTTTTTTTGCGAGCGGTGCTCACATCGATCGCAATGAATATCTAGCGCTACTCGTGATCGGTTGGAGTAGCTATGGAAATCGCTTAGCTGCTCTATGAACAACAGCAAGTTGAATATGAGCGAGGGCAATGTGAGGCACTTTCAACACCTAAATGTCCGTTTGATGTTAAATTTCCGACAATTAGGTCACCGTGATAAAACCCGCTACAAAGTAGACGAAAGCATCTTTTTACGTTAAACACAGACCGAAGATGCCATCGTTACTAATAATAGCTTAATTGAGACATCTACAAAATTGCTGGCATATAATTGTTCAATAAATAAATATATGTACAGGCCAGGTCATCTGTAGGCATAATACTTTAGTCTCCCAACGCTCCAACAGCTACAGTCTTTTCAATGAGCTAACTTTCGAAGAGATTGTATAAAACGTTTTGACATGAAAGCTCAAAATTGTCTGCTTCAAAAATGGGAATCTCTGCTTCAAAACCTATTTTTCCCTGTTACAAGAGCTGCTCAAAATCACCACTTGTCAGTTCCACCACTGTATGTTCCTAGACTTCTCAAAAGCATTTGACAGGGTGTCTCATAACCACCTTATCGTGCAACGTCACAATTGATCCTTTTATTGTTGCCTGGATTTTCTAATTTTTTTCTTCAATCAAGTTCAATGCACTCTTATAAAAAAACCTCATATGATCAAGGTCCAACTTAACATTAGGAATTCCTTTAGAAAGCGTTCTCAGACCGCTTCTTTTCCTAATCTGTTTCAATGATCATCCTTTCCGTGTTTCGTCCACTATCTGCCCGTTCACAGATGACTAATTTACTGCAGCCACAGATGGCGATCATCACTTATTCTTGGAAACTGCCTTATTATTCATAGCGCATTGGTGTAATGAGTGGCTGTTGTCCTCGGGGATAAAGAAATGCAAATTGCTTACATTTCCTCACGTTTCATCACCATCTTTTTATGTCTACAGTATTAACGATACCATCATCAGCACATTCTTGTTTAATAAATGTGTTTGTCTTTATTCGAGAAGAAATTTGTCACAGATCACCCGCATTAGACCTACTATCGGCAAGGAAAACGGCGCACTTCACTTTCTCCTGGACAGTTTAATACTGGCACCTCCTAACATTAAATGCATTGCGTACCTCACCCATGTATGCCCCAAGTTAGAACATTCATCATATCTATGGTCTTCATGGCATACCTATGGCAGAACTATCTTGCTGATGAATTAAAACTTCTCCAAAAATGTTTTACAATTTAGTTATTCTGTCTACTCTTCTTATGCCAGTGTGATCTGCGCGAAGCACTCCGTGAAATATTTTTGAATTGCCGCGCCGGCATTCTTGCAACGCGAGCCCCGTGGCCCGCGCAGGGGGATAAAAAAAGAAGAAAAAGAGCGTGGGAGGACGACGGCCAGTGTTTTTTGGCAGAGCGGCGTTCGGAGATCCGGTGGTCACGGCGGGTAAAGCAAGACATCGGTGACCAGAAGGATTCGGGTGCAGAGGTGAACCCGTCGGGCTTTCAGACCCGAGGTTCGCCCCAGACCTCCACCAAGTCCTCTTGCCGTTGCCCAACAGCCATCTCCGACCGCGGCGGCGGTCATACCCTCACCACGGTCACCACGTGGGCCCTTCCAGAAGACGCTGGTCCTGTAAGGCTGAAGCCGAATCATCGTTCCAGACGTGACTACGCCCACGATACTCCACTGGCCCAGGACTGCCAGGCCACCAGCCGCATCACCACGAACCGGTGAAATCCTTTATGAACTGCGCTGCGGGTGTTTTTCTTAACCGTGTATTAGAACGATAGTGACACCGCGAGAGATAATTTTGTATTAAGGAACAATTTAAGAATTTGCGCAGTCCAACGTATCTCCTCTAGATCATTCTTGGCATATCTGTATTATTGTCCTTTTGTACTTTTTAATAGATTGATTTTTTGTCTTTTCCTTGAAAATGGCTTTTTCTTCTTTCCGTGGGATTAATTCCCAGGGTGTAATTTAATCAATATTCATAACGAAGTTTAGTCCCCGTCCCTCACAACCATAACAAATTGGCGTCCGCGAGAGGACGAAGCCATTTACACCATATTGTTGAAGAAAAAAGATAAATAAGAAAGAGACTATGAGTACCAAAGAATTGATCGGCTTTGGGGAGCGCTTGGGGTTACGTGACGTTGAGTTGAGGGCCTGGGTAGAGTCTGAACAGTCACAGGAAAAAGAGAAAGAAAGGCTCTCACGTGAAGACCGCGCAGCCGAGACTGAGGCGACAAAGGATAAGTTAGATGTTGAGCGCCGCAAGCCGAGTGCGAACGCGAAACTCTGCTACTGAAAGTCCGGTTGGCAGAGGGCGAGAGTCAAACCAGAGTAAAGGCAGCAGGCGACCGAGGTGCGGAGGGAAGCTCTTCATTGATAATTAATCCGCACAAGATGATCCCACCCTTTGATGAACGACGGGATGATCTAGATGCGTATTTAAAGCGCTTTGAACTCATCGCAGCGGGATACAATTGGCCGAGAGAAAAATGGGCCACAGCTCTGAGTATCTCTCTCAGCGGGGAGGCTTTGAAGGTCTTCGGTCGACTCGGTCCGGAGGATTTGATGGATTACGAGAAAATGAGGTTGGCTTTGCTGCAGCGGTATCGTTTCATCGCGGAGGGGTATAAGGAGAAGTTCCGTGAGAGCAAACCCCAGGACGGTGAAACCGGAAAAAAGTATGAGGCAAGAATTTCCAGTTTCTTTCATCGCTGGGTGGGACTATCCGACACGCCGTCTACCGTTGAAGGTCTACGAGACTTAGTAGTTACCGAGTTGTTTCTTAATAACTGCCACAGCCGACTAGCGCTGTTTCTCAGAGAGAGGAAATGTAAGACTTTCAGCGAGACGGCTGAGGTGGGGGACGGTTTCCTGGAAGCCCAACGACAACGCAACTTGCTCGTATTTGGGGAAAAGACTGAGTTGGGGGACACAATAGGAAAGGAAGTAAACACTAAAAACAAACCTCAGGTTAAATGCTTTCTGTGTGACAAACCGGGACACAAGGCATCAGACTGCCGTTCGAAACCGAAACAACTCTACTGCATGTACTGCCGTCGAACAGGTCACGATGCTAAGACCTGCACAAAGGGCAGCGACTCGAAGGAAGCTTTCTGTTGCGTGTCTATAGGAAGCAGAAAAAAACATTCGCACCAGGCCTTGGAACCTAATCCTAAAGTCGAAGAGGGCGATAGAAACGGTATCTATGTTGAGCGACAGGGGACCAAGACAGCGTATGACATGCCTGTTTTAAAGGTACACTTGAGGGCCAGGCTGTCTCCGTCTTAAGGGACACCGGTAGCAACACGATGGTGGTGCGCCGCTCGCTCGTCCCGAAGGCAGCACTCACGGGGACTACAGCCACGTTGCTGTTGGTAGATGGCCGTAGCATTGAGGTTCCTGAGGCGCAAGTGGATATCACCTCCCCCTTTTTCACGTTGACCGCAGTGGCCAAGTGCCTGGACGCTCCCCTGTATGATGTAATAGTCGGCAATGTTCCCGGCTTGCGCGACGCATCCTCTCCCGATACTCATTAGAAAGAACCGGCCAGGGCCTCTAGAACTAGGGGAAGAAAGCCCATGAATGACGACAAGCCAGAACATCTCGCATCCACTTTGATCCTGACCGGAGCAAGTGTTACTGGGCAACGCCGAAGAGCGCCCACCGTTGAAATTGGCGCCATGCAGGTGACCGCGAAGAAACCCGTGCTCACCGAGCGGGTGCTGGGCACCGTCCAGTGGTTCAACGTAAAGGACGGATACGGCTTTGTCAACCGCAACGACACGGCGGAAGACATCTTCGTCCACCAGACCGCCATCACGCGGAAACACCCGCAGAAGCTCACGCGGAGCGTTTACGAGGGTGAGACCGTCGAGTTTGACGTCGTCGTCGGTGAGAAGGGACGCGAGGCCGCCAATGTGACAGGTTTCGACGGCAAGTCCGTACAGTGCTTCCCTTACGCCACGGACAGAAGACGCTTCAAAGGGCGCTGGTTCCCGAGACGGAGTAATCGCCGACCAATGCCCAACCCGCGCCACGGTGTGCAGGCCTCTGACGACTTCCATGACGTTGTGCTCGTGCCGGACTCGCCGCGGCCGCAAACGCCACCGCCACGATGGCTGCAGCCTGGGAAATCCTGTTTACGCCGCTACTACCGCCGTTCCAGAGGTATTACCAGGAGCTCGCTACCCGCCGAAGACATGCGACCCCACTTCCAGTTTGAAGAGGAAGCCGAATACGAGGTCACCCGAGCCCAGCGGAGGCCACACCGACGCTTCTACGGGAGGTACTTCCGCAGGCGTGGCGGAAGGTCTAGGAGTGATCCACAGCGGTTCCACTTCGAGCAGGAGCCCAGGAACGCGCCGGGTTTGTGGCGCAAGCTGTTACCTAGGTCGACATGGGCGTCGCCTTCGAGGGCGTCCGCCGGACGTAACCAGGAAGTGAGCAAGGAACGCTCTTCGGCAGAAAGCGTTGAAAGCGCTCCGAAAAAAGACGAAAAACAAGAAGAGCTCTATGCGTCCGCAAAGGGAAAGGCTGATTCCAAGCATTCCTTGGAGAAGAAAAAAATTTTGCGAGAAAACGTCCCCGCCGCAGACCGTGGAGTCGGTCAGCCATCTGTGAAGGAAGCGACCTTGCAGCGGCAGAATGGTCCCTACCACGATTTTTGACGTGCGAAGTAAGAATGAAATCACCTTTTTTGCTTGTGTTTTCGACGGCACCTCGTGCATATTTGGTTCGGCTACCCATCTTTTCTTAGATGTGCGGAAAATTGAGAGGAGGTTTCGCGGCAAGTGAAAATTTTGTGACGAGTGACTTAAGCGCGATGTCGGGTATCATTAAATGAGGACGTACGCAGGGAAGGATGTTGAGCCTGGCCTTGCGAAAATAGTGCTTTCGTGTTGAACATATCAGAGGCTCAGAGAACGTAGATGCGGATTACATGAGCCGCCTAGTCTAGTTTACATAAAGTGGGGTTTACGTTCGGTGATGGATACATGCGGTCTGATTTAGTTGTCCTTCAAGTGTTTTCTGTATATGTTTATTAATATTTATTTATTTATTTATTTATTTATTTATTTGGTGATACTGCCAGCATTCTGTAGAACGCCCAGGCAGGAGGTGTACAAAAACAATATTCAAGAACAAGCGGAAGCAGTACAAACAAACAGACAGAGCCACTACTCAACAAAGTGCGAGAGTAGGGCTTCACTAAAAGTATCTATTGATCTCAAATTTACAACACTTTCAGGAAGCTTATTCCACTCACACGTGGTTCTAGGAAAAAAGGATGCTTTAAATAACGTGGTTCGACACAATGGTTCGACAAGTGTTAATTGGTGTTTGCCTCTCGTGGGCCTTGTTTCGTTAAATGAAGTGTAATCACAGAGACGCAGTCGCAAATTACCTTGTATCATATTATAAAGAAATATGATACAAGATGATGTGTAATCTTAATATGATATGTAATAATATGATGTGTAATCTTCGCGCACCTAACATAGTTTTTTTTTTCTGGAAAAAAAAAACTTGTAAATGGGGACTCTTGTGATGTGCGCGAAAGACTCCGTGTAATATTTTTGAATTGCCGCGCCGACATTCTTGCAACGCGAGCCCCGTGGCCCGCGCAGGGGGATAAAAAAAGAAGAGCGTGGGTGGACGACGGCCATTGTTGGTTGGCAGAGCGGCGTTCGGAGAACCGGTGGTCACGGTGGCTAAAGCAAGACATCGGTGACCAGAAGGATTCGGGCGCGGAGGTGAACCCGTCGGGCGTCCAAACCCGAGGCTCGCCCCAGACCTCCACCAAGTCCTCCTGCCGTTGCCCGACAGCCATCCCCGACAGCGGTGCCGGTCATACCCTCGCCACGGTCACCACGTCGGCCCTTCCAGAAGACGCTGGTCCTGGAAGGCTGAAGCCGAATCATCGTTCCAGACGTGACTACGCCCACGACACTCCACTGACCCAGGACTGCCACACCGCCAGCCGCATCGCCAAGAACCGGTGAAATCTTTGATGAACTGCGCTGCGGTTGTTTCTCTTAACCGTGTATTAGAACGATAGTGACACCGCGAGAGATAATTTTATATTAAGGGGAAATTTAGGAATTAGCGCGGTCCAACGTATCTCCTCTAGATCATTCTTGGCATATCTGTATTATTGTCCTTTTCATCTTTTTAATAGAGTGTTTTTTGTCTTTTCCAAGAAAAATGGCTTCGTCTTCTTTCCGTGGGATTAATTTCCAGGGTGTAATTTAATCAATATTCATAACGAAGTTTTGTCCCCGTCCCTCAGAACCATAACAGCCAGAGTCTCTGAGTTGCATTAAAGAGTGAATATCCTAGAACCAACGTTACTAGAACAACTCAGTCGGGAAACTACCTTAGGAGCCTGTTTTGAAAAATTGGCTATGATCCGTACTTGAGAACCGAACTGGACGAGATTGCATTAATGCCATTTCGATGGTAGAGTTCACTCTAGAAACTGCATGGTTGCACGTGCAGGATTAGCCGAGTCGCGCAAGGGCCGGTGGCGCCATCTCGCAGCGCCATTTTGCAGTAACTATATAAAGCAACTTTGATGTTTTTACTCGCCTCTAAAAGGCGGCACTGTAATCGTATCTAGTTTGGTCTCGGTGGACACGAGTGGTCCGGGTTTCGAGGTTTGGTTGCCCAACTGAGTGTTCTAGTAACGTTGCCGAGAGCTAACAATTAAGACAAAAAATATGTCGAAGAACCCTCTTTTACAAGTTATATCACATAATCGACAACTTAGGAACACATTGTTTCCATCTCCCATTTCATTTTTTTTCCAAGACGAGACAGTACTTGCAGCAATCAAGCAATCTTTGCGTCCACTGTGCAAACTCTTTGATAACCTTATCAATAACAGAAGAGAACTCTTTGCCCGACCACGTAGTGACTGCTAACAATATTTGGAATCAATGGTTCTAATAATATCACTCAAGCGATAAGATGCCCCTTGTTAATTTTTTGTATGTAACTTTTGCTAAGGGGGATATCGCCTCAGAATAAAAAAAAATTCAGGAAAACAGTTTTTTTTTCAAAAAGATTTATTTTTATGTTTATTAACTTCAAAAAAGTGGTTTCAGAAGCTTTTATTGATAAACACGCAGGATTTATCTCATAATAAATTATTTTCGACATATCCGAGTGTACAGAAAACAAGTTTTTTGCGCATTTTATTTAGCACTGCTTAATGCTCGCTTAACATAGCCAGAACATATCACCCTATTGGAAGTGATATTTATTCTAAGTTTAGCCCGCCGAAGCTTTCCAAGTTTAAAAGTATCAATGGCCAGGAGAACCCTATACATCCAAACAAAAAATACAGAAAATTTGGCATGAGCAATCTTAATGGTTGAGACCCGAAACACTGTTTACAATTGGTCCTGCCCAGTGAAGTGATATTGTATAATCATCGGTAACACCATTTCACAGTATCTTCCACTTCAGATGCTATTCCTGCTTTGCTGCTCTTCCTTAGTTTGTTTGCCTCTTAGTTCTTGCAGTTTATCTGTCAAGCAATGCTTGCTACAAAAGTTAGCTTACCTACAAGTGACACAAATTGATAGCTATTGCCAGGGGAACAACAAAGCCTCAAAGAGGAAGGTGCTCACAATGCTCCAGGTGAATTTCGCCTACCTCAAATTTATATAAAAGAAAGAAACTTAAAGTTGAAACTCCAAATGCATTTTTCTCAGTTTCACTTTTTAGCAGGAGATATGGTATTAGGAAATTTATCATTTAACATGTTGAAAGTGTGAATGTTTTATTCAGGGTGTCCTGGACTGAAATGTCTGAGGGACACATTAAGGTACTCATAATCTGAAAAAGCTAATTATTCATGACAAAACTAAATACCTTAAAACACGGAAATTTGTTAAAATCGCTTGCTTTTTCGGGTGATATTGTTTTTCTCTAGAATTGCATTTTCTACAATTAATGTTTGCTTTAACTTGCACTATGGGTTTTTCTTCGCATTAAACCAAACATTTTGTGGATTTTCTTTTTTTTTTAAATACATTTCCTAATAAACTGACTTTCTTCTGGAACTTGTTAAGCATAGTATGTCATAGAACTGGCCTACAATACTTAAACTTTAGATGTGATCAAACCAAATGGGGTTCAATTCACCCTGAAAGTTTAAATCAATTAGAGAGGATGGTTCGAAAATTGACCCTCCCAGGCCATGTCTCCCCTTACTTTTTTTATCTGTGTATATCATTCTTGAGTGTATGACTTGTAATGAGACTGAAGAAGACGAGGGGTGCAGTACGAGAAGAAGAGAAGGATGAAGATATAAGATCCAAAAGATGGTGACCGTTTTTTCATAATGTGGCTCCAGAGTTTTAATGTTTTGGAACACTACAAAATGGCACAGCCGACAGGATTGCAGTACTAAGTTGAAGGGGTGACATTCGAAGTTGAAAGCGACGACAGGGTAATTATACATTCCATGAAATGTCAACCGCAAGATGAAGAGCCTCTTGCGTTCCCGCTAGCGGTAAGCACTAGCACCTTCATTCAATATCCAGTTGACAAGTCAGGACAAAGCCTGGAAGATGGATAAGAAAAGGTCAAGGTCAAGATAAACATGCAACTGTCAGATTATCTGAAGTTCATCTTGGAAACTACTTGACCGAAGCCAACAAACCTGCAGTCTGAAGATGCAGGCCTTCTACTTGCAACGATGCTTGGATTACAACAACAAATGGTCCATCAATCCAAACTACTTCAGACAATTGCTTTGACAATGCAACCGGCGAACAAGCCACGTTTTAGGATAAAGCCCGACATCTTTGACGGAGCTACTAGCAACCCAGAATGCTGGATTAATTTCTATGAATATGCTTGCGGGCATAACAACTGGCAGACAGACAACGACAAAGTTAAGAACTTGTGTCTCTTTCTTGATGACATGGCCAAAACGTAGTACGAGCTTTGCGTGCTTTTGCACGAGCATGAGTTATGGCAGGAATGACGAGACAATTTTCTTTCCCCTCTTGGTAAGAAGCTACAAGCATGGGATCGTGCAATAGCCTACAAGTACAGAGAGGGAACTGCAATATCATACATTTTTGAGAAGAGGATACTTCAGCAGCTTTCAGATTCAAAGCTACCAGACTCTTCGCTGGTTTCTTTAAACATTCATGGGATGACGAAGGACCAGATGTGTGCATACATCTTGGCATAACTGCCAAGATGTATGCAACAACTATCTGAATTGAACCAACACACACAAGCTGTGGAAAGTTATTTAACTGCTCAGTTCCACCAAAGCCCAGCGTGCCATCACACAAAAGCACTGGAAGCTCTGTCACCAGGTCCACTAGACCATTTGGATGAAGGACTCCCTCCATTGATTGGATACAAAAGAAGACCACTCCCAACACCGTCAACATGTCCCAAGAGGGCAACGTCGAAGAGGCCAGAGGGGAAGATTGTGATGCCGCAAACTAATAAAAGAGGGTTTCGGTATCTGACCAATGACGCCAAGAGACACTGTTTCCTTGAAAAATGTTAACCTTTACATCTTGGTCGACGTAAATGGAAACAAGCTTGAAGCTTCAGTCGACTGTCGAGCAACTGTCGCTGTAATTAACGTGGACCATGTCAAGGATGCCGGCATATCTGATGAACACATTGAAATGGAGGGCTACGATGGTAAAAAGCTGGTGTACTGAAAATGGGCAGAAATTATCCATAAAAAACACACGAAGGTCAATGCACTGGTGATGCAGAATGATGCCAATTGGTATTGGTATTTTGTATTCATTACGTGCCCAAAAGACCGTGAAGGCTATCAACTCCTGTTGCCTTGACCAGTGATTGAGCAGCTTTGTTTGAACATCTACTGGACTGGAGAGGTCAGCATTGACAAAGTGCAAGTCTTCAGAGATGCACAGCCGACTCCAGAAAGAGGTCCCCGAAGACACAAATAAGCGGAGGAGGTCACACAGATCTAGCGGGAACTCGAATATATCTGAGATTTTCCAGAAGTGACTACAGCAATCGAGGTACCTTTTAAGCTAAGGGACATAATGTTTGTAATAAGGAAACCCTACAACATGTCAAGAAAGAGGAAGGTGTGGCTAAAGTCGGAGCAGAAGAAGATGCTGGACACGAAAAAAAATAACCCATCTACTTCAAGTTTCACATCACCAGTTACTATTGTTTCGAAAGAGGATGGGTCGTTTCATCTGTACAAGGATTACAGGATTATCAACTAACAAACATCTATTTTCGTCTCCTATGCCACGAATCGAAGCCATCATCGACGTGACTGGTGGCTGTAAGATGTTTTCGCTCATCGACTTATGCAAAGGCTTCTGGCAAGTCTCATTAGAGGAAGGATAAAGTACACAACTTTTGTGACTCAATTCGACATATACGAGTACAGCCGGATGTAGTTCGCGTGGAAATACTCTCCAGTCTTGTTTCAGAAAATGATGAATCTTGTCTTGAAGCACTTCATAGGAGTGTTCTGCAGTGTCTACATTCATGACATTATTGTCTGCCTGAGGACCGCCGAAGAACACATCCAACAGCTCACAAGGGTTCTTAAAGCTTTGGCTGCATATTTAAAGGTTAATTCTAAGGAAAGCGAGTACTTTCAGCTCAAGGTCATCTTCCTGGGTCGTACGTTTGGTGGCTTCACAAAGACGACAAGGCAGGAATTCGTCTATCGCATTTCAAATTTGTGAGGTCGTATAACGTTCATTCTCCGCGAGGTTTCCTCGGCTTGGCTGGTCATTTTCGGGCGTTCATAAAGGGCTACTCCAGAGAAAAGAAATGCCTCATGGAACTCACCAAGATGGAAAGATCATTTGAATGGACTGACCAGTGCAAGATTGCATACCAATATCTGATCACCGGTATTTCCAGTGATCCCGTGCTGACCCCACCAGGTAACAAACTACCATTTAAACTCAATACTGACTCCTCGCCATATGTAACATGAGCTGTGCTGTGTCATAGAGACACCACTCTACCCCTGAATAAACAAATCAAGGTTATCGGATACTACTCTTTCACCTTCTCGGAAACACAGATCAGCTACACACCCACTGAGAAAAAATCACTGGCTTTGTTGATGGCGATTTAATATTTTCATACTTACCTCGATGAAAATAATTTCAATTTTTACACCGACCATCAAGCGCTGACCTATCTTTTGTTTGATGGATGCAAAAGTGAAGCTGGCGAGATGGATAAACAAACTGCAACAGTTTAAGTTTTAAGTAAACCATCATCCTGGAAACATTCTGGCTGACACAAATGCATTGTCCCGGCAGGTTGTAGACCTCCCATTTGAGGAGGTTAATCTGCAAAGGGTATCTGAAGGAACAGAAAACCTCCAATTCGAAGACGGCAAACACACCGTTCCTGGCACACTCGTCCATAAGTTCTGTAGCTGTATCAAGATACTCCAGATGCAGATAGACATTATGGTTTTTGGTCCACTTACAACAAACTGGTACAAAGGTTCAGATGGAACCAAGTGAAGGAGGATTCTGGAAGTATGTTACAACTTGCTAAAAATGCCAACTCCATAAAGCCGAGTACCGTCCGCGAATTAACGAAATGGTTCTTCCGAAACACCCCTGAAAAGCCTTCGAGACTGTTCATCTGGATTTCGCTGATATAAAAAAGAGCACACACATCCAGAAAACTCGAGCACATTTGATCTTCATCGACCAGGGCACACGAAGGGTCGCCGCCCGTCCTGAAAAGGAAGATGCAAATAGTGTAATACGTCTTTTGGAGCGGGATGTATAAAATGGGAGGACCGTCTCTTTTGACAACGGACTTACTTGTCTTTGTAAACGAACGCCTCTGGGACTGGGCTCTACAGCGCAGAATCACCTTGCAAGGGTCTTCTTTCATACCATCCAGCAGCAAATGGCATGGCAGAGAGTGTAATCCGAGACCTCAAACAGTACGTAATTATGTCCCCAACCTTCAAAGGCGGCTGGAAACGTTGCCTCACAACAGAAGTGGCACATCACAACGTTCGCATACTGCCGCTGTTGGGTGCCGTTCTTATTATGCGGTCTTTGGAGAAGCTCCTAAATTGCCAGCGGACCACCAGTTGGGAATTTCTGAGAAACTGGAGCTGAGGGAACGAAAAAAAGCAGCTGACGAAGGGTTCAAGTATCGAGCCAGCATGAAGGAAAAACTTCAAGGCTCGCCAGGGCAGCAAGATATCCAACGTGCAGCTGGATGGCTTGGTCTTAGTTCGTAAAGGCCTCCTTGGGACAAACTCCAACTTCCTTGGCCCTTTTCGCGTTGCCATGATGTCCATCCAGCTAGGCATTTTGAAGACCATTGGATATTGAAATAGTGATGCCAACTCGAGTTTTCCACAATTGGCAATATTTTACTTTATTATCCCAGGAGGTATGAGTGTCAAAGTGTGGAGGTGTAAGGAGACCGAAAAAGTCAAGGACTCAAGTACAAGAAGAAGGAAAGAAAGAGGAGGTAAAATAAAACCAAAAGATGGTGACCATTCTTTTATAATGTGGCTCCTGATTTAGTATGTCTTAAAACACTACCTACATGACTTTTCTTGTTCTTGAGTGTAATGGTCACTCATTTGCTATCGCAAATATAGCAGCCTATCCCTTGTGTATTGCCCAGTTGTAAAACCCTCAAAGTAATAATGAAAAAAATGTAATTTCACGCGTGTTTACACATACAACCAGAGGTCTACATCAAAGCTATTAGTCAAGAGCTGGGAATAATGCTGATCTTGTTTATGCAGTGCTGACATTGTGCTTTGTTTGTGTCCTACGACTCTGATACAGTGGTGAATTAGTGCTAAATTAGGTTCATCAGCTCTGTGGTGTAGATGTAAACCGGCCCGTAATAACTTGTTTTTAGCTTAAAATTTATTTTTTGACATGTGTGCCCCTCCTAGACTGTTTAAAAAATATATTTTTTTTTCTTTTCAGTGTTTTTTTTAAGTTAAACAATAAAAAAGTGTGCGAGGAAAGGTGGACACTCTTCGCAGAGAGCCACTGCTATATGCGTGGTAAGACACGATTACACGACTGGGGGCTTCTACGTTTTGAGTTTTCTTTGCCCAAAGAATGTTTTCAACTCTTTCCGTGCCAGACAAGAACACACATTCCCAAGACGATTGATGCCCCTACATTCTTTATTTTTTGTAGGAACAACAGTTTTGGTGACGCAGAACGCTCTAAACCGATATCTGATGAGACTCAGGTCATAGTGTAAAGAAATATTTTCTGCCAAATTGGCACTCCTTTTCTAAGAGAGTAATTGTTTTCCTACCAAACATTCCATAATGCACTTTGTAGCATCCCTCACTTATTCCCTACGCTCTGCGATCACACACGCTTGAGGGCGAGCTCGACAAATATATAGATCCGGACCCACGGATAACCGCACCTGTAGCCCATCACATCTGCATCCAATTCACAATCCGCAAAATCTTATTTATTTTCATCCGCACCTGCCAGTTCACTGAAGAAAACCGTGGGTAGTTCTTGGGCATTTGGCGAATCCGCAGTGCTTTACTTAGTAAAATTCAGCACCCCCCTCTCCCTTGGAAGTTTATACCGTATCCAGTGGAACCTTCATTATACAACATATGTGGGAACGCGCGAAAGTGTCAAATAAAAAAACCGCGCGTCGTATAACCAAAAAAGCGATAAATACAGCACTTTGACAAACCCGCGTTTATTTATAGTAAAATGCAAAACGTTGCATAAACTGCGAATGCGTAATCAAGGTTCCACTCGATATGCAGTTTTATGGGATTTTTTATTTTGCCTATTATTGGGGCGATGATTTACACCAAAACATGTGCCCATACTGTAAGTGAAAAGTAGCATTATTATTACACAGCGTACTGTGCTAATTAATATTGGGAGGGGTGAGGGGGGACGTAAATATTTTTTGGCTGTGGTACTGTACCTCTTTACAAGATCTAGTGTGCCTTGTGTGGACTTCCAGATAATGGGTCTATTAATGTAGGGATCCAATTGGAACCAAGCAATATTTTTTTGGTGTAAGAGACACTGCATCTGTTTATGTTATGGTCTCTGTGGTTGTACGCTGTAGAATGTGGTAGATGCAAGCTGAGGGATATAGCCCTTGTTACGTTTCCGGCGGTTCGACGACGGAACGGCTGCCGAAGGAACAGACAGACTCTCTCTGTGCTGGAAGAACGACCTGTCTTTATTATAAAAGCAAACTGGCTTTTAAGGATTCTGCATCCCATCAGGAGAGGAAAAAAAGGAAGAAATGCAACCCAGCGCCGCTCCAACTAATCTTATCAGGAAGCGAAGCGAGCATAGCACCGCAATTGTTACAGCTCGGCCAATGCTACCCAGTTCGGAAGTTGGTCAACAGGCTGACGCCTCTTGAGTAACTGGAGACGTAGAATCGAAGCATTCCAAATGGCGAGAGCCGAGTTGCGGCTGTTTGACCTCTACATAGTCCCTGCTTCCTGGAGAAGTAGGAGACAGGCATGTAGCATGCTGAAGGCATTGGGAGACGAACGACTCCATGAAGTACGCTTGCGAGTCGTGGCAAGTGGCCAGGCTAGAAGGCCACAGCTGCCAGGTCTTGGAAGGGTAGCTCGGGCCAGGGTGCTCAAGCGTGACCGCCGCTCTGTTCTTGGGCAAGGGTGCTGAAGCGCGGACGCCGCTGTGCTTCCGAAGCTTCGGAGTGGCAGGACAGGAGGTTGCACGAAGAAGGCAGCCGGAAAGGACCCCGGTATTCGGGCAGTCTGCAGCTCTGGACGATAGCAGCAAGCCGAGGTGCTGAAATGACTTAGTAGACGAGCGGCAGAAACGACATCGGAAGCAATCCGGCGCCACAACTCAGCAAAGCCAAACCCCCTGAAATCATTAGGAGCGGAATAATGAAACGTACTTCCTCGACCAAGTTAATTGCAGTCATAAGCCTCAACACCGCAAAATCGCCGACTAAAATTTGAAGAAAAAAAAATTCCGTGGGGAATTTCTCGCAGAACTAGAGGAACACTAAGGAATGCGGCTCAGGCAATCGGCATTGGCGTGATTTTTGCCCTTCTTGTGCCGCACTGTGAATGTAAATTGTTGGAGTGCCAGGCTCCACCTCATTAAACGGCCGTTTTTGTTTGACATCTGATTAAGCCACACGAGAGGGCAGTGGTCAGTCTCGAAAATAAATGAAGATCCTTTGAGATAGCACGAGAGTTTATCGATAGCCCATACCATACAAGCACACTCTTTTTCTACTGTGCTGTATGCCTGTTCGCGTGTTGTTAGTTTTCTGCTGGCGTATACAACAGGATGCTCCTCGTCCTTCTCGTTTACCTGACTGAGAACTAAGCCCAAACCACGGTTGCTCGCGTCACACTGGACTATGAATGTGCGCGTGTAGTCTGGTGAAGCGAGGACAGGATCGCTCGCTAAAAGCTCCTTGATCCTCAGAAAGGCGTTCTTACGTTCCTCGGTCCAGCGCACGACATTTGGCTCTGCCTTGCGAAGAGCGCCTGTGAGAGGGCCGGCGACATGCGCAAAATTAGGAATGCAATTTCGGTAATAATCGGCTAAACCGATGAAAGAACGCATGTCCGTCTTTGTTTTCGGTAAAGGAAAATTCTTTATGGCCATAACATTTATTTCGGACGGGCGTCGCTTCCCTTTGCCCACAACGTGGCCTAGATACTAAACTTCAGCATTAGCGAAATGACATTTGGCCATTTTCAGAGTTAAGCCTGCTCTCTGTATTCTAGCGAATACCTCCTGTAGGTGCTGCAAGTGCTGCTACCAGCTGCGAGAAAAAATAGCCACGTCATCAAGGTAGGGAACTGCGAAAGGCTCTGCACCCTTGAGCACTTCGCTCATTAGCTTGGAAAAAACAAAGGGCGCGTTCTTAAGTCCAAAAGAAAGGACAAGCGGGTGGAACGGTCCGAGAGGGGTAATGAAAGCTGCCAGCCTACTAGCGTTCTCCGTCAGAGGCACTTGCCAATAGCCCCGTACGAGGTCTAGTGTTGACACGTACCGCGCCGCCGATACTTTTTCAAGGAGTGCTTCAACATTCGGGATGAGAAACACTTTTGTCTTAGTTATTGCGTTTAGTTTGCGGTAGTCTATGCATGGCCGCGGTTCTTTACCGGCGCTCTCGACGATGAGCATAGGAGAGATGTAGTCACTTTCTCCAGGCTCAATTATACCCAAGTCCAGCATGTTCTGGACTGATTCATACAACAGCTCTTCATGACGGGGTGAAATTCTGCGTACTCGCGTACGGAAAGGTTGGTCAGAGGTCAACCCGATGTCATGTTGTAACAGGTTAGTTTTACCTGGACGCGGGCTAAACAAGGCCCTGAACGAGTCTAGCACCTCTTTTAATTCTTCCTTCTGATCTGCATTCAACCTTGCACCTTCAGTTGTCTCCGTTAGTATGTCTTCCGTAGAAGGAAGCGAGCACGGGGATGGGAGTGGTGGGATTGGTATGGCAACTTCTTCAGGTTCATTTAGAGCGATACTAACGACCTCGGTGCGTTCGAGAAAAAGCTTCATTAAATTACAGTGATAAATTATCACCTCCTGCCGTTTGCCAGGAGACGTCACCAAGTAGTTAGTGTCTGAAATCTTTTGTTGCACGAACACCGGACCATCCCATGCTACTTCCAGCTTATTTGCTTTTGACGTCTTGAGAATAAGCACTTTGTCACCTTCTTTAAAAGTTCGTTTCCAAGCGTTCCTGTCGTAGTACTTTTTTGCGCGCTGCTTGGCTTGTTTCATGTTCAGTTCGACTAATTCCTGTGATTCTCGCAAGCGCTTCAACAGGGTGAGCACATACTCGACAACCGTTTTGTCGACGAATTTGTCTTCCCACTTGTCCTTCAACAAGGTTAACGGCGATCTTAGTGCGCGCCCCTAAACCAATTCAGCTGGAGTAAATACAGTCGCCTCGTGGCTGACAGAGCGCAATGCGAAAAGCATTGCCGGAAGAGCTGTTTCCCAATCCGCTTTCTTTTCGTAACAAAGCGCACGCAAAATACGCTTCATCACGGAGTGAAACTTCTCCACAGACTTGCTCTGCGGATGGTACACTGAGCTGTGGTGGATGGCTATGCAACATTTCTCTAGAAAGGTTGTGGTCAGCGCACTGGTGAAGACCGAACCCTGATCACATTGGATTTCGCTTGGAAATCCCACTCTCAAAAAGACGCCTAGCAGCGCGTTAACGATTGCCGAAGAGCTTAGGCCGGGTAAAACGACCGCTTCCGGGAATTTCGTTGCAGGACAAAGTAGCGTCAAAGTAGCGTTGCAGGACAAAGTAGCGAAGTAGCGTCACTTGTTGCCTGCTGCAGTTGGTGGCAACGGGCCAACAATGTCTACCACCAACCTACGCAATGGTTCACCAATTATGGGTACCTGAATCAAAGGTGCCTTGAGCTTTTCGTTTGGTCGACCGGTCCTTTGGCTAACATTGCACCAACGCACCCAGTTCTCAGAGTCTTTGAAGCACATCGGCCAGTAGTAGTCGTTTAGAAACCTGTTCTTGGCTTTGTTTATTCCTAAATGACCAGCCCAACTGTCACTGTGAACCAAGCCCAAAAGTGCTGTACGATACTTCTGCGGCACGACCAGCTGTTCGAAAGAACGGCCTTGCTTGTTCTTGAACATTCGGTACAAAAGACCGCCTTTCATAACAAAAGAAATGCTGCCTTTGCGTTTACACCCAATTTTTTCCCGGCACGATTGCAGTGACGCATCTTCTGCCTGTTCCTTTCTAAGCGCGTCTTTATCAACCTGCGCCAAAAGCTGAAAGTTTTCGCTGACTGGGCTTATCAGCTCGCGATTTGATTGAGAAGTTGCGGCCCCATCGTCGCGTTCTGGTTCAGACGCGGACGGAAGGGCGCTGACTGTCTCGCTGGCCTCATTGTCTTCTGATACCGCGACAGCATTCGTCATGGCAGCTTCCTGCATTCGCTTCGTGGGCGCCCTTGTTATCACCATGACGGGCTGTACGTCTAGCTCCATCCCTGCATTTTGTAACTCGCGCATTGACTTGTTGGAAAAAATGTAAAGAATTTTCTAAGGGAGCTTATCGGAAACGGCGGCTTCCGTCTGGAACTTGCCGAAGGCGCCTTCCAATACGACCTTCGCTACTGGCAAGCGCTTTGTGAAAAAGCGCTTAAGGTACAGGCGAGCTGGTGGATTCATGAAGCACTTTCTGTCTGGTTCGAGTGCCTGCCGTACCCATACACATTCACCTGTGAAATGTTCTGGCTGAACGAATGACGGGTGAACCACATCGAAAGTTGCACCCGTGTCTCGCAACACTTTGCAGCTGATGCCGTTCACAGTCATGTCGTATGTGTAAGGCAGAAGCAAGTCACTCTTTTCCGTAGCTTATTAACAGACACACTTGCTTGCCGGCAGCCCGCGGCGATATGTCCTGGGTGTTGGCACTTATAGCAAATCAACGGCCGCTTTTCTTCGAACTTTGAAGTTTTTACTTCATCTTTCTTGGCCGTTTGTGGCTGCTCTGCCTTCTCGGACGCGTTTGCCGAGCTTGTTTCCTTTGAGCCTTTTTAAAACTTTATGTACGTCCCAAAGGTTTCTTTTTCTGCAGTTCCTCCGAATTATCCAGCCTACGGGAGCAGTACTCGTCAGCTAGATTAGCTGCCATTTGCAAAGTAGTTACATTTGGCTTATCCTGAATCCACAGGTGCATCGGTTCCGAAAGAGTTCCATAGAACTGGTCAAGTGCAATCAGCTGAAAAACACTCTGTTTATTGTCATACACGTTCGCGCTTTTGAGCCATTCCTCCAGAAAGCTCATGGCTTTGTACGAAAACTCGGAATATGACTCCCCTTGCTGACGCCTTGTTTTACGAAACTTCAGTCTCAAGGCTTCCGTGGACAAACTATATCTTTGCCTAAGCTGAAGTTTCCCCTTGTCGTAGTCACGCGCCTCTTCGACAGTCATCCGTGCGATTACGTGTGCAGCCTCGTTTGGGAGCAACGTCAGGAGCTGTTGCGACCAAGTGTCCTTCCCAAACCCTGCATTTGTACATGTCCTTTCGAAGTTCACGAGGTACAGGCTGATGTCGTTGCCAACACAAAACGGCTGAATGAAACCTCGCATGTGGAAGTTTTCGCGGCGTGTGGTTACCACAGATGCGGTCGCACCTTCTTCAAGTTTGTGCAGTTGAAACACTTTTAACTTTAATTCAACTTCACGCTTTCTTAACTGAAAAGGGACCGCCTTCCAGCATTCCTCTATTTCGTCGTTTGCTGCCCCGCATTTGTATATTGCGTCAACAATTTCCTGCTTGCGCATTCCCTTTTGAACGGTTATGTCTAGCTCTTGAGCCAGCATAACGAGCTCGGGTTTCGTTAGCGACGTGAAATTCATGACTGCCTAGTCTTTGAAATGTCAAAGATCACACTACCACTAATTTCAACCAGCTAAGGCTCCCAATGATAGCAAGGAAATCGTGCGCGCACCAAATCGGGCACCAGGCCGCCGCCGACGTGCGCTCCATACCGCCGCCACCGCTGCTACCAGCTGTTACGTTTCCGGCGGTTCGACGACGGAATGGCTGCCGAAGGAACAGACAGACTCTCTTTGAGCTCGAAGAACAATCTCTCTTTATTATAAAAGCAAACTGGCTTTTAAGGATTCTTCATCCAATCAGGAGAGGAAAAAAAGAAAGAAATGCAACCCAGCGCCCCTCCAACTAATCTTATCAGGAAGCGAAGTGAGCATAGCACCGCAATTGTTACACCCTCAGTATGATGGAGATTCAAGTTTTAGGGCTGTAGGTTGTGGAATAAGCATTGATGAAAAACCTCAAAAGAGGAAAATGAGTTTAGCGTTGACAAGGAGGCTGTCATGTTAGTAACATGCTGCGCAATGATACGTAAGGTGGAGCAAGCTGCATGGCTCGGACAACCTGAAGTTGTACAATAACCCATTGGTCACCAAGGTATCTTAAGTGTGAGCTCCTGTGATTAATTTCAACGAGACGAAAAATATATATGTACCGTACATGACTTATATTGAAATTTGCCACTTCACAGAGGCACGTGATTGTTTGATTATGTCCTTTGCACGGAAATTGACTAATTATAACATTCAATCTTGATTCGTACATAACATAAGCAAGTGATATATGTAAGGGACATACTTCAAACCTACTTTAGGTGGACAACATCTCTGTACAGCGTCTGCTCTCTTCCCTACGTTACAACTAATGCACAGAGTATATAGTATGTGCAGTAAACCACAGTTACATTGATATTCTTGAAAGGCAGTAGATACCAAGGATTTGATTTTTCTCTTTGGTGTTCTGAGTGCATGCAATTAAGTATGTGTTTGTTCGTTTTTTTTATAGAAGCTGTGGTCGCAAGGCAAACATGACATTGAAGTCTTCCGAAGAAGGGACTATGAAGGCATTGCTTCTAGCGGCACCGGAGCAAGCGACACGGTGCGGGTGAGCCGCAAGTGTAACAGTTACACTGTAAAGAGGAAATATAGATATGTGTGCGACAAAGCACAGACACAAAATTTTCATGTAGCAATAATAGTTTAATTTAACTAAACAGTGCATCAACAGAGCCTGACCCAAGAAGGGGGAAACGGGGAACCGAACAATGTGTAGAGTCTAACAGAAACATGGAAGGCGACAAAAACAAATGGGGGCAACATGTTCAGATAGGACAATCATGTCATGCCTATTTTTTGTTTTCAATTAAATTTTCATAGGAGGTAGCAAAATATGTCTATGCAATTGAATTATCCTTACTTTTACAAAAAAACTTCCATGTTTTTGTTAAAATAAATTGTGTCTGAGGAGGTGGAATTATGATTTTCCCAATTGCGCTTAGACACTACTTTGAGCTCCAAAGGGTAATGAAACTTCCTACAACGTAAATATTTTTATGTATGCCCGAATTTTTTTTAAATATAGAAAAAGCATAAACAATATTTGTGACAATTAAAAAAAAACTGTCATCCTCAATTTTGTTTTTAAATTTTCCCTAATGAACACTTAGAAACATGTAATTCAGAGCTCACCAGGACATGGTGTATTCTATTGTTTTAAAATGAAGAAATAAGAGTTTTGCCAGGAGTTACTGTTGAAGGCGCTCTGTCTCAACAACTAGTGGTTACTCGAGCACCGTATCCACAGTGGCCATAGTTGGTCGCATTATCTCCGAGGTACCACAAAGCATTATACAAAACAATCTTGTTTCTTTTTATTTGTGATGTGCCTGGTAGTACCTATGAAAACTGAACTTCGTGGTGCATCATTCCTCAGGGGTGCTGTGCTTGGTTGATTGCTCTTGACTGTGCTAATGTCTCAGTGTATTTTTTTTAATTTGTGTAGCCTGCTGACAAAATGATTCAATTAATTTATCTAGACATCACTATACTTCGTTTGTAAGTGCAATGGATTGTAGCGGTTGTTGCAAGCTATCTCAGGCAATTTAGAGCATCAAGTTGCAACGCGTCGCAGCGCCCCTCTCCGATGTGACATTGAATTGACTTGTGTGGCTCGTAGCGTCGTCTGTGTTTTATTGTAGGGTATAACGAACATATGAACAGGAGACGTTAGGAATGTTACGCCCCAATTGATGTCCGGCATGGCGAGGGCAAAACCATAGCAGGCTGTGTCTATAAAGAAAATGATAAAGGGACAAAGAAGCGGAAAGCTAGGCAGCGTCATTGAAGCTACATTATGCCTTCGCGCAATTGGGGCCTCTGGTATTTTTAACGCCACCGCACTCTGGGTGATGTTTACACCACACTTGAAGGCTGAACTCTTTTAACACGATAGTATTGGGTCATTTCAGATGAGATTGAATAGTGGGTAAATGGTTGACAGTTTTTAGTTGTTTGATATTTTACATGTCATCCCCTAATTTACAGTATAAGGGTGTACAAAAACATTTTCGCATAAAAAAGTAAAATATCTAGACACAACAAGGTGTACATAATGAAGAGCTAGGTTGTCACTTGCATTCACGAGCACCACCGATGTGATCATATTTGCTAGTGAATACCTTAAGTATTAATATTGGGCAATTTTAGACTACACTACCCAAAAGCTTTCTGTAAGCAAAAATAGAGTCGTCACCAGTGCACATGAGCCAAGCCTAGACCTTGTCTGGATTGGCGCATGGCGATGATGCTATTTCTTTGACACCCGCAAATTTTGATTCTAGAACTTGCAATTAGAAGTTCAGTGATTTTGAAAAACAATGTCTGGGTTAGGCAGAGATGTCTTGAGAACACACATTCATCATTCATGCTCCTTTTTTGTTATATTTGATATTGAATACAAAATGTTTCCATATAGCAAGCAAATTTAAAAATCTCCTCGATTAGAATATTTGCAACAAATTCTTTGTTTAGATTCCACAGTTTATAAATATGAGTTACTTATTAAAATAACAGAGCTGAGGAAACTTCAAATAAAATCTCGGCGAAAACCTGCAGGGTTTCTATTTAAATATGGTATCGTAGTGAAAGGCTTGTAGAGTATATAAAATATTAAATTCGAAAATATTCCGCCAAAAAATTCATTTGCTTCAGATTCGTTTTGAACTCAAAATCCACTATATCTCAAACCTGTTTATATTGAACTCGTAAGGAAACGTCTACCAGTTCGATATAGCATGTAATTCGATTAAAAGTGTTAATGAATTTGACAATCAAAAATCCTTTTTCTCCTGACATATTACACAATGAAATAGTATTGCATCTTCTGCTGATTTTTCTTCATTGCATCAGCGAAAACAATATTTTTCTACGCTATCGCCGTACTACAAAATGCTGAGGCCGCTGCCTTCTATATTCGCGCATTAGCGCCGAACTATGCCGAGAGCACGGAGCACGTCTGCGCAAGAGCGCCTTCTCCTCCAGAGCGCCGTTTTGCTCTGCAAGTTTGCTTTCCCCTAGGGCACGCGGCTGCATTGGGGGGAAGCGAGCTAGCAGAGCAAGCTGGCTTTTTTTTCTTCAGGGTGGCTGCGTCAGCCGTCCGGAAGAAAAATATAATATTCTCGTTTGCGGAGGGAGTGGGGGAGGGAGCATGAAGCACCCTCTCCCCGCTCCCTCCGCAAACAATGTTTTTTTTCTTCCGGGCGGTCGACCAACACCTCCTAGAAGGGAAGGCCATCGGGGGCACGCGTCGAAGCAAAGGCAACGCTCATGGATCGACCGTCGTAACACGCTTTCAGTTACATACGCGTGTCTTATTAGCTAAACTGTAACGTGCACATAGAAACGGGTCTAGAAAACATTTTTTTTCTACACGGGAAAACATTACACCATTAAATAATCGGTAGGAAATGACATGAGGTATACGTGTAAGAGAAAATATTGAGCCATGCAATTATTGCTGTAGGAATGCATATTTTATACAAAAACACCTTGACAAAAAGACGAGACACGCGGTGATTAAACACAGCAAAACAGATCACAGTTAAAATTAAGGTAGACATAGTCAACTCGAACACGGCTAGACAAGGGTCACCTACGATCATGTAAGCGTGCAGTCACTGAATTCTTGCATTATACCCCGGCCACATGGCAAAAGTAATGTAATTTCGATCGAATGACATTATGGGGTTGACAAATCAGCTCGCGACGGTTGTATAATCACTCAAGACCACGAACTGATTAAATCCCATATTATTTGATAAAAATATCTTAACTTCTCCGTGTGTCTGGGGTACTAAACTTACTACGGCAGCTAATTTATTTCGTCTATGGATCTCGAGCTGCCTTGAAACATAATATGAATTATATTGTATACAATAATACTATTATTTTAATACAGTTAAGTTTCTAGTATATATGTAATAAAAAATTAAAATAACATTAGTATGAATAAAAAGATAAGCTCAAAAAACGCATTTTGTGTAATCACACAAACTTGTTATTACCTTCCAGTGAAAACTTGAATGTTACCACGCATATTTACAGATGTCGACACAACTGCACACGGAAAGAGACAAAGAACAAAATTTCATTCTATAACAAAATTAAAAAAAAACGACTGCAGTGCTTTACTTGCGTCCGACATGACCAAGAAAGCCCATAAATAAATTGTTCCTCACCTGTCAATCGTATCGATAAGTCGCCAATATCTGGCAGGAAAACATTTGAACACAAACTCCAAGAAGTCTCTCTGTTCAGAGAGAGGTTTATGGATAATGGACCAGTGTCTTTGTTGGCTTGTTTCCACACATGCCACTCAAACCGTAGCAGGACTTGTTCCGCGAATACACGTGAATGCCGTAGTATAGAACGAACACAAAAAACTACCCTAGACTGCGGTGACGACAGACAAACGACGGGAAGAAGGATCAAAAGAACCACACATGAGACCAGCCGCAGTAGTTTAGAGGCTTAACTTTGTCGGCCCATCTCTTCCTCGAGTGCGCTCTCTGCGGCGATGACTGGCTCTTTTTTTGGTTCCCTTTCCTTCGGAAAGTCTCAGCGTTCCTTTTTAGACAGTCAGCAGCTCACACACGACGTAAATTTACCAGAATCTGAGCCAGTATGAGGGAAGAAAATGTCTCACCGCACCGGTTCATTCGAAAAGTGTGAGGATCTGCGGGACTGCATGTAGTCCCACGGTCACGGGGATAATCATACCATAGAATACCGCGCATCCGCCAATACCACACTAAGCACCCACTCTCAAATTTTTAACATCTAAGAAAATATGCACAGTACACTGATATGTAAAATTGATGACGGGACAAGCGCCCATCCCCCATTTTTTCGCGATTATTTCTCTAACTCTATTGAGTGAGCGCTTCCTCGGTATTTTACGGTAAATATAAAATTAATACTTTCAACCTTAGTAGCATGTTGTATATTACGTTTATATTATATATATAATAAGTTGGACAAGATTGCGCTTTTAGAACATATATTAATGTCAGATAAACGCGCTCAAACACCACCGCGCCGATCGACAAAAAACTTTTTTTCACGTCGATGCCAGATATTTTATCACGTAGTTGCGCCAAGGCCTTCCTTCTCCAACATTGTGACGTAACCACTCGGAACGCAATGGCCTTCTTTCTTGGAAGTGCTGGGTCGACGTGTCCGCCCGGAAAAAAAAAAACAAACAAAAAAACAACCTGCGTGCTTTGCAAGCTGGCTCTCCCCCAATGCGTCTGCCGCGTTAGGGGAGGGCCAGCTTGCAGGGCAAATTGGCGATCATGGCAGTTAGATTTGTCGGTAGCGGCAGCTATTTTTGTTCGATGTAACCATAGTTTTGTCTATATATAATTGCTGTAACATTACTGTGCACGAAGATTGTTCGATACAAGAGATAATTCAAAGTAAACGGGTTCGATATAGTCGGGTTTGACTGTACACACATGCCTGCAAAACATAGTTCCTTAATAATGTGCAAACTTTTTTTTCTCTTGATGTAACAATGGGTTTAGGTCAGCTAGGGTCAGGACAAAGCAGCCTCGGCCTTCAACAACACAATCAATGGTGCTATCACCCTATTGCCAGGAAAGACTAAATAATTATGTGCCTAGCCCTACTCTTGCTCCTCACCAGGGTCCTGGTTGCTGGAAATTGGGGCAAGCAATCTTTCCAACTTTCGGCATTTACCGTGTTTAGATGGCAGGACCTGTTGATGGTGATGTCATTTTTTGTAGTACCTAATACCGACGGCATGTGCTCACGAGAAAAATACATAGAAATATCCGGTTACCAAATGGCACCGCAGTGCAGTCAATGTCAAGAGCGTGTACCGGAGGACGCTCTTCCACATACACCCAACAGAACAGAAACAAGTTTCTGGAACAAAATTGTCAGATCTCATCACCTTAAACAATGCACACATGAAGGAATGCTATATAATGTTATTCACTGAAGTTTGACTCTCATTGCTACATGAAAGAGTATTACATATCTGTTCTTTGTCGCTGCATGTTTATGCTTACTGTTAATGGTGTACTTGCCAAATAGGATTCCGTGTTCACTTTTTCATTTTTCACTTGAAATAAATTTACATCTTTTTGTTTGCTCCTGCCATGAATTAAGGTGTGTTTCTGTAGCCCCTGCCAACAGAAGAGGCCGGCTGATTGAAGAGAAATTGAATAAGCCAAAAGGCAACCTGCAATCTACTGGGTAGAGGAACATGAGGGACACTAAATAAAGTATGCTCCAGAGTAACCACACGTATGTTATATTGTGGATTAAAATTATTGTATTTAAATTATTTGGAGCTTTGCTTCGAATTTCAAGGAAGGCTTTCTGTCCTCCAGAAATTTTGAAGTGGTCCATGGCAGAGCGGTCTCACTCAATCTTCTGGTGGTGCCCACAAGATGATCGGGGAGTGGAGTGCCTAAAGTTGCATTCACACTTCCAAGTTCCGGTGGTTGCGCGACTGCTTTTTGGTCGCAGAAGCAAGCGGTTTCAACTCCAAACTGGTCGCCTTTGCAATCATGACCATCTCTTAGTGACCAAAATGCTGTCGCGCAACCGCTCTGACTTGCAAGTGTGAACACACCTTGAGTGTAACCTCTAGTGACAGTCATTGGCCTGTCCATCTTTGCCAAGCTTTTGCTATGGACACCAAGGCAGCATGGCCACCAACCGAATGCCATTGTTGGCCACTGGCGTCCTGCCGGTGCCACAATATCAGGTCGGTGGGCGACCCAAAGCGGCTTTCGGCCACTAGCGTTCTGCTGGTGCTACAATGTCATATCGGTGGCCAACCCAAATACGCCCTCGGCCACTGGCGTTCTCCGGGTGCCACTATATTGCCACGCTCGTCGGCGAGCGACCGCGTCCGTGGCCGCGTGGTTATTGCGCATCACTGTCGCGAGGAAAGTGTAGGTTCGATTCCAGTCAGTGGAATGCTTTTTTATTTATTCTTTCAACATTTCGTTCTCGTGAGTTCGAGAACATTCTCGTCTGATCGAGTTCCGAAAGTTCCAGTTGCCGAACATTCTAGGCCCATTGTTCCAGAAGCCAACGCGCCTACATAAGGGGCTCCGCGTGGCGATCTGCAGTCAGTCTCGCCCCAGCGTTCGACTCTGCTGTTACGCCGACTTCGACGCCCTTGACGCTCTATTATTATATTTTGTACCCTTTTATTTTTGGCACAAGCTCGCCACAATAAACGTTCATTTCTTCCTGTTTATTTATTGTGTTTTGGTCACCACCCGTGACAATATCATCTCGGTGGCCAACCCAAAACTGCCCTCGGCCACTGGTGTACTCCCAGTGCCACTATATCATCTCGGTGGCCGACCCAAAGGCGCCCTCGGCAACTTGCGTCCTGCCGGTGCCATGATATCATTTAGGTGACCGACACAAAGCCGCCCAGTCACTGGCGTCCTGCCGGTGCCACGACCTCAGGTAGGTGGCCGACCCATATCCGCCCTTGGCCACCGGTGTTCTGTGAGTGCCACGATATCATCTCGATGGCCGACCCAAATCTGCCCTCGGCCACTGGTGTTCTGTGGGTGCCACGATATCATCTCGGTGGCCGACCCAAATCCGCCCTCGGCCACTGGTGTTCTGTGAGTGCCACGATATCATCTCGATGGCCGACCCAAATCTGCCCTCGGCCACTGGTGTTCTGTGGGTGCCACGATATCATCTCGGTGGCCGACCCAAATCCGCCCTCGGCCACCGGTGTTCTGTGGGTGCCACGATAACATCTCGGGGGCCGACCCAAATCCGCCCTCGGCCACTGGTGTTCTGTGGGTGCAACGATATCATCTCGGTGGCCGACCCAAAGCCGCCCTCGGCCACAGTCGTTCTGTGGGTGCCACAATATCATCTCGGTGGCCTACCCAAATCCGCTCTAGGCCACTGGTGTTCTGTGGGTGCCACGATTTCACCTCGGTGGCCGACCCAAATCCGCCCTCGGCCACTGGTGTTCTGTGGGTGCCAAGATATCATTTCGGTGACCGACCCCAATCCGCCCTCGGCCACTGGTGGTCTGTGGGTGCAACGATATCATCTCTGTGGCCGACCCAAAGCCGCCCTCGGCCACTGGCGTCCTGCCGGTGTCATGATATCATTCCGGTGACCGACCCAAAGCCGGACGGCCACTGGCGTGCTGCCGGTGCCACGACCTCAGGTAAGTGGCCGACCCAAATCCGCCCTCGGCACTAGTGTTCTGTGGGTGCCACGATATCATCTCGGTGGACGACCCAAATCCGCCCTCGGCCACAGGTGTTCTTTGGGTGCCACCATATCATCTCGGAGGCTGACCCAAATCTGCCCTCGGCCACTGGTGTTCTGTGGGTGCCACGATATCATCTCCGTGGCCGACTCAAATCCGCCCTAGGCCACTGGTGTTCTGTGGGTGCCACGATATCATCTCGGTGGCCGACCCAATTCCGCCCTTGGCCACTGGTGTTTTGTGGGTGCCACGATATCATCTCGGTGGCCGACCCAAATCCGCCCTAGGCCACTGGTGTTATGTGGGTGCCACGATATCATCTCGGTGGCCGACCCAAATCCGCCCATGGCCATTTGTGTTCTGTGGGTGCCACGATATCATCTCGGTGGCCGACCCAAATCCGCCCTCGGCCACTGGTGTTCTGTGGGTGCCACGATATCATCTCGGCGGCCGACCGAAATCCGTCCTTGGCCACTGGTGTTCTGTGGGTGCCACGATATCATCTCGCTGGCCGACCCACATCTGCCCTCGGCCACTGGTGTTCTGTGGGTGCCACGATATAATCTCGGTGGTCGACCCAAATCAGCCCTCGGCCACTGGTGTTCTGTGTGTGCAATGATATAATCTCGGTGGCCGACCCAAATCCGCCCTCGGCAACAGGTGTTATGTCGGTGCCACGACATCATCTCGGTGGCCGACCCAAATCCGCCCTAGGCCACTGGTGTTCTGCCGGTGCCACCATGCCAGCTCAATGACCGACCCAATACCGCCCTCTGCCCTTAGTTTTCTGCCGGTGCCCGGCCACTGGTGCTGAACCGATGCCTGAGCCCCGGTGCTCGGCCATAGGGCCCGGCCCTCCCGAAGCCCGGGCAGGTGGGCCTTTCTTATGCCGAGGGACCATAACGAGATCGGCACCGACCGTTTTGGCCGGGCAATGGCTGATGAAAAATGGCTTGGCCATGGGGATATGACCATCCTTCGGCCGGGCTCCCAGTTCTACTTGGGTCGTCAACGGGAGAGGTGGACGCAGTTCGCAGAGAACCAAAAGCTACGGGGTGTCACCCGCGGAACAGCCGGCGTGGTGGACACAAAGGCAACGGCGCTCCGAAGTTCTCATCGTGCGGAAGAGGTCCGCACTCCCGGTCTTCGTGCCCGGTAAGAGGAGCGGTCTGCCACAAGTGCGGCAAGCGAGGACACTTCGCCGCAGCGTGCTTCATGCCGTCTAAGGTAGCCGTCGACCAGGCTGAGAGAAAAGGGACTACGAAGCACGTGACCGTTTTTGGTACTTTAGCCAGCAGTAGCGCGACCGCTCGTACGGTACAAGTGTTTGTAAACGATACATATGTTACCGCTAAAGTCGATACCGGAGCTGAAGTTTGGGTGATCCCGACATCATTTCCAGGATTACCAAGGCAGCTAGGGAGTTGCGATGTCATCTTAAAAGGCCCAGGAAACGATGAGTTGGGAGTAAAGGACAGTTTGTTTCCACCATCTCATGGAAACGCAGTTCCACTCGACGAACTGTCTTTGTCGTAGACTCCGTGAAGTTCGTCATCCTGGGTTTACCAGCCATTGAAGCCTTAGGAATAGTGAAGTTTGTGGACAAAGTCTCGGTGGAAAAAGGCTTTCCTTCGCTGTTTCAAGGTTTTGGAACCTTGAAAGGCGAATACTGCGTTCATCTTAAACCGGACAGTGTGCCTTACGCCGTCCACACCGCCCTTCGTATTCCCATCCCGTTGCGAGAGGCCGTAGAAAAGGAACTTGACAAAATGAAGATGAAAGGGGTCATTAGAAAAGTCGAGGGCCCAACAGAGTGGTGTGCGGATATAGTGCCTGTCTTAAAGCTGTCAGGTGGCGTACGCTATTGCGTTGACTTAACTCAACTAAACAAAAAACGTGAAACGAGAACGTTTTGTACTTCCCAAGATTGACGAGACTATTGCATTGCTTAGTGGGGCAGTAGTATGTTTGAAACTTGATGCTAACTCGGGATTCCATCAAGAGAAATTAGCAAAGGAATACCAGCAGTTAACAACGTTCATAACGCCGTACAGTCGTTACTGCTTCGAACGATTGCCGTTTGGTATAACATCGGCTCCTGAGTATTTCCAAAAACGCATGAACGAAATTCTTGATGGAATGTCGGGTGTAGTAAATAGGATGAACGATGTGCTAGTATTTGGGTCGAATCAGCAAGAGCATGACGAGCGTTTACATCGCACTATTCAGCGTCTTTACAAATCCGGCAGAACTCTGAACAAAAAGAAATGCAAATTCAGCGTGAAAGAACTGTCTTTTCTTGGTTGCTTGGTCAGCAAGGACAGCATACGGCCAGATCCCGCAAAGGTCCGCGCGATAGTTGATATGAAGGCGCCGACAAAAGTAGCGGAGGTGCGCAGACTCTTGGGTCTCGCTAATCACTGTTCGCAGTTTATTCACAATCTGGCTGATAAGACAGCGCCGCTGCGTCAGTTGCTACAAAAGAATAGAGACTGGATTTGGACTGACGCTCAGGAGAAGGCGATGGAGTGCCTGAAAAAGGCTATCTTTTCAGATAGTTGCATGGCAAAGTATGACCCAAAGTATGCGACGATTTTATCGGCGGATGCCTCGTCATACGGATTAGGTGCCGTTCTGCTACAGCTACAGCCCAACAACGAGCAAAGGCCCGTCGTTTTCGTTTCTAGGGCTCTGACACCTGCTGAAATGCGATATGCGCAAATTGAAAAAAGAAACCTTGGCTTTGAATTGGGCCGCAGAACGCCTCGCAAGCTTTTTGAGGGGGTTGCATTTCACAGTGAAAACTGACCATAAACCATTAGTCACCTTACTGGGAAAGTCTCCACTGGAGTTGCTTCCACCGCGCATTCAGTGGTTTCGCATGAGCTGGATGTGTTTTAGCTTTGATGTGGAATATGTGCCCGGAAAGAATCTCGTGACGTCTGATGCATTATCGCGTGCGCCTTTACGAGAGCAGCGAACAGCAAAATTCCTACCGGTAGAAGAAGTCAGCAGTTTTGTTGCAGGCTCCTTGTCAGAATTGGGCGAGTCAGATAGCTTCAGATCCTTTGCCGAAGAGCAGGCATGCGATGAGGTTTGCCAACGACTAATTCGCTGCCTTCGTGAAGGCTGGCCCAGCCTAGCTTCGTTACCTGCAGAGTTAAAGCCTTGCTGGCAGAACGTGGAAAGCTGAGTGTTTGCAAAGGCGTCCTCCTGAAAGGAAGCCGCCTCGTGGTTCCACAGTCACTACGAAGCATGGTCTTGATACAGCTTCATGAAGGGCATCAAGAAATTGTCCGGTGCAGGGCGAGAGCGCTTGAGTCCGTCTGGTGGCCGGGCTTATGCTCACAACTTGATTCAATTGTCACGAACTGCCGTGTTTGTGCTGAGTACCGTGATCAGCCAGCAGAGCCTATGATACCAACTAGGACTCCGTCTAGGCCGTGGGAACAGGTGGCCGCGGACATCTTTCAGATGAAAGGAAGCAACTTCCTCTTGGTGGTAGATAATTTTTCGCGTTTTGCAGAGCTGTGTCGCCTAGAATCCCTCACTAGTCCCCATGTTCTCGAACACATTAAAAGTGTTTTTTCGAGACATGGTATTCCTGAAGTTGTAGTGTCGGATAATAGCAAACAATTTGGAAACCAGGAGTTTGACCAGTTCTCGAGAGAATACCGGTTTAGACAAATCACATCTAGCCCGAGGTTTCCGCAGGCGAACGGTGAAGTTGAGACGACGGTAAAACAATTAAAGGACTACTATTAAAGTCAAACGATCCCTTTTTGGCTTTATTAGCCTACAGGGACACCCCGAGAAAACTAGGCAGCGCGCCAGCGGAGCTGCTCATGCGTCGGCAACTCCGGACCACGCTCCAACTCCACCCAAAGGAACTGGCGCCTAGTACGCAAAACCTGAAGGAGGTCCGTCGAAAAGAAACTCTCCTTAGGGACACAAAACGTCGTTCCTACAATAGGCGCCGTGCGGCCCGCCACCTGCCACAGTTGAAGCCCGGTGAGGGGGTCTGTGTGAAAGACCGCAGACAGAAGGGCGTAATCCTTAAGCCGGCGAGTCGGCCGCGGTCGTATATGGTGGAGTTGGAAAATGGGGGCAGAATCGAACGGAATCGAAGAGCCCTGGTCCAACTTAAGCAGGACAGGGAAAGTGTTCAAAACAGTGACGACTGCTATGAGTTTCCGGAGGGGGAAACTGACGGCGGCGTGAGTGCAGAATGCTGGAGTCGTGCCAGTTTCATTGGCCAAAACAGTTCGCTTCAAGGACACAAGCCTAATGTTACGTTGCCAGCGGTTCCTCCGGAGTATGTGACGCGATCTGGTCAGACAGTACGCAAGCCTGAGTGGTACGCAGTTTCGAAATGCCGCGTATTTGATTCATGTTTGTTTTAAAGGCTAAATAGCTTCTTTGTTCTGTATGCCGTGCATTTGATTGTCTGTTTTGAGCGTACCTTTTTTTGGCTCTCGCTTGTTCAGGAGGTGGTTTAGTTGATTCATGACTGTTTTATTGTTCGCAGCGTTTTTTTGTTTGTAAACAATTGGTGCCTCAGCCTCCAAAAAGGGAGGATGTAGTGTTATCGCTCCTGCGGTATAGCCCAAGACGCGCTTGGCTATTAGTCATCGCGCTCTACCGTCTGCTTCGAGATGACTAGCCATAGGAATGCTGCGCCCGGTTATCGTCATGTGACCTGATACGTGTGTATATATGTTGGAGTGGCAATAAACAGGGCACTTGTTGGTCTCGGCCCGAAGTTGGAAGTCTTGCGTTCATCCCGGCAGCGAACGGGACACCCTCTTAGTGCCAAGTCGAGATCGGCGCTTTTTTGGCAATTTGCTCAGAGTAGTACCCCTTTTTATCGCTTAGCTTCTTGGTGCGCCAACTAAAATCTTTCTACGCAAACACCTGTCCTCCGCTGATACACTACCCTCATGCTAAGTATATGAATTCGAGCCCAGTTGACACGGCTTGATCATGAAAGTTGAAAAATTTTTCCATTGCAGTAGTAGTTTTTAAGGCGCAGCTCTTAGGCGCCCGTTTCCGGCTTGAGCGGCGTCGGTGTCGGCGTCGGCGTCGCCGGTGCCGTCGCCGTCGGCGTAACCGCGCGGTGCATTATGGGTAAATTTCCCCCCTAAATCTAGCAGAAACATTTCACAGCAAGATCTAGCGGAAACATTTCCCCGCTAAATCTAGCGAAAAAATTTCCCCGCTAAATCTAGCGGTAAACCAGCGGCAACAGTTCCCCGCTATATCTAGCGGAATAGTTTCCAAAGCTAAATCTAGCGGAAAAATGTCCCCGCTAAATCTAGCGGAAAAATTTCTCTGGGTGGTCACCTGACCTGGGAGGTCGCGTGACCCCCCCCCCCGAAGGTCACGCGACGCCGCGAGGTCACGTGACACCACCAGGTCACGTGAACCCCCCCCCCCCCAAGGTCACACGACCTCAGGGGGGGGGGGAAGGGTACTGAGGGGGGGGGGACCCCCTCAGTAGCCTTCCTTACTCCTCAAGAGCTGTGCTCTAATTTGGCATTACAGGGAGTTGTAAACTGCTTTCATTTTTTTATTGTCTTTACAGTTGAATGTAAATATTCGGCCGAAATCTCTCAGGTTGCGCCGAGTGAGGATAAACAAATGCGTTTATCATTTTCCCTAATTAGATACCTATCATTTCAAGGCGTACATGTCCGTGTCCTTGGTGGAGACTATGACTGTGGCACTAAGAGAGCAGTTTTTTTTTTTAAGTACAAGTACGAAGTATAAAAATAATAGTATATATGTCCTAATGACGAAAAAAAATATGCTAGTCATTGTAATGTATCTCTGCCAAGTACTTGAGTGTGATTTGTTTTAGAGCGCAGCTCTTAGGCGCCTGTTTCCGGCTTGAGCGGCGTCGGCGTCGGCGTAACTGCAAGGCCACCCCGAGGTCACGTGACCACCCAAGGTCACGTGACCCCCCAGGTCACGTGACCGCCGAGGCCACGTGGCCCCCGAGGTCACGTGACCGCCGAGGCCACGTGGCCCCCGAGGTCATGTGACTCCCCCCCCCCCCCGAGGTCACGTGACCCCCCGCCAAGTGACTCCCTCTGAGGTCACGTGACCGCCCCAAGCTCACGTGACCCCCCCCCCCCCCCCCCGAGGTCACGTGAACCCCCCTCCACGCCTTCCCCCCTCAAGAGCTGCGCTCTAATTCGGCGTTACAGGGAGTTGTAAACGGCTTTCACTTTTTTGTTTTCAGCTACCTAGGTGCCTCAAGGTTGTGGTAGGGTTGCCTTGCTGCATGCCACCCAAAATTCCTATCGGCCACCACGACCAGAGGCCGCTGCTGACCACCCAGACGAAAATAACGTCTGGGGCGTTCAAGAGCGCACGAAGGAACAGGCGCGCAAGGCAATAAAAGAGTGGGACACGCCCACAGAAAGGAGAGACGGACCGAGGGCCCGGCTAGCTCAGTCGGTAGAAGATGAGACTCTTAATCTCAGGGTCGTGGGTTCGGGCCCCACGTTGGGCGCCATGTGATAGGGTTGCCTTACTGCATTCCCATCCGGGAGGAACAACACGAAGCCGGGAATCCAAAACAAGAAACTACATTTATTAAAGTAACATCAACGGTTGTTAGTAATAAAGTATAACAATGTATAACGTTAGGCCTACGCGTCGCCATGCCCTCGGTCCGTCTCTCCTTTCTGTGGGCGTGTCCCACTCTTTTATAGCTTTGCGCGCCTGTTCCTTCGTGCGCTCTTGAACGCCCCAGACGTTCTTTTCGTCTGGGTGGTCAGCAGCGGCCTCTGGTCGTGGTGGCCGACCCTCGCTCCCACAAGGTCTGGAAATCCTAGTGGCTACAAGCTTGGACTCAATCGTCTTCTGTGGTCTGGCCAGGACCATGGGGGAGGTAATCTCAGCAACCAGAGCATCGCAGCATCTCCCTGCCAGTGACTTTTGATTAGTGTCACGACAGGGGAGTCCTCGTGCCACCAGGTGTTAGGTATGCCACTCGAAATAAGCATTCTTCTTACCTATTTCTTAAGTGAAACAGCAAGAGCACTGCTAAGCCTAAAATGCAAGACATTCAAATCTTGGGTTGGATGGAGTTCCAATTACAAAAAGGAGTGTGCATACATGATTAACACGTGAATTTAAAGCCCGCGGACGTAGGTTCGGCGGTGTCACAGAATTAACTTCCCGCAGATGGCTTCGCTCGTGCTATACCTAAACAAATTGTTTATATAATCATTGTGTTACGTTGGTGTCATAACTCTTACGTCCCTATCGCACCCAGCGCTCAGGAGATGTAAAATAAAAAAAAGAACTTGCCTTTTGTAAGCTCTAGAAAGATTATAAATTGAACAGTGCATAGCACGTTCAACTTAAGAAAAGAATTCAGGGCAGGCCAATATTCATGGTTCACATATGTGTAATTGCTCTTTAATGAAGTGGAAACAGCTTACGTTGTGGCCCACTACAGGCTTCATATTACTGATAAGAAGTGTTATGGTGTTTTAAACAGCTCGCACCAAGTATTCTCTTGAAATGCATAGGTTCATGAAAATTATTATGTGGATGTTTGCAGACAGTCATGGTGAGACCAATATTTAATGTCAGGTGTTCCACTTATTCAGAGTTTTGTTGAGCCTGCAAATATTGTAGGTCGTAAATTATTTTTTTATGGTATGCAATAGGCAGAATCATTGGTGATGACTAGCTCTACCTTGGGGAACTTTATATGTTTAGTACGGCAACATGGTTTTGCAAAACTAAGTATTTATATTATTGAACTCCGGCACTAACCTTGCCTCTAGAAAGTTTTCCTATTATTTACGATACTGTGATTAAAATCTGTGAATAGTTTATCTAGCACTACGCAAGATATTTCCAGTTCATCAACTTTCTCTCAATGCATTCGAGAGAGCCAAACCCTGTAATGTACGGATGGAGCTTACCGAATGACGCGGCTGGCACTTTGTTTCAATCCATAAGAAACAGTCGGCACTGTAGCAGTAATAATGACTTGTCACTTGATTATGTATCAAGTGTGTTGTTGCAGATCAAACTGCTTTTTTCGTCTACACTCTTTTTGGTAGACTCATTCACTTAACTTCCTCTCGAGACTGCAGCGCTTGGTTGTCCGAAGTAATATGCATAAATATAGCCGCAACAGGTTTTTTTTGAGTGTGCGTCAAACACATATTCTTTATATTGAATGTGCCAACTGTAATCATGACCATATCCATAATTGTATCCACATTCTACCTAAGAATTTTTATTTTGACATTTGAGTTTTCGACAGTACTTTTCTTCACATCTATGCTTCTTGAGCTGTACTCAAGCCCATAGATATTGTACTTCACTATTACATTTATACATAAAATTGTTGATGCCAAGTGAGAATTCAAGGTACCGAATCTGTCATGTGAGTTAAGGGGGGAAACAACCCAGAAAAGACAACTTCAGTACCGCTTGCTCGATTTGAATCAAATTTCCAGTGGAAGTTTATATGAGTAGCAAGACCATCCAAGGCAAATTTCATTGTCCTATGTCAATTCTGAAACTTGTTCTAAATGTTAGCATATGGAAGTAAGTGTATTCGCTTAGAAAACAATCGTTTTAACATAAAATAAAAATTTGTGATTTTAGGTGTAATATAGTCATAAGAATATCCCTACAGAAACCCAGCTAGTTATTTTGCTATTCTGTGTTTTTTTATAGGTATAACTTCATGAAAAGATTACAATTGGCATTTATGGCATTTTTCTAAAATCAACTTTTTTTGCGGAAATTGTTTTTTCTGTGTAGTTTCCTTCTTAAGAACCAAGAAAAAGCTCAACAGAGGAAATTTTGTTTAACAGGGATGTGTGGACACCAGAATAGCACGTGCCATGCCGAAAAAATGCAAACTCTTTTAGATATGTAAGAATGACAGTGCTGCGCCATTTCTTATATCTCACAAAAAAATTAGTGGCATACAGTGTTCTTTATGAATGTTCAAACTGTCAAAATCAAAGCCTAAAAATTTTATCCAAGGACGTTTCTTACTACAAATGTATTTAAAGGTTCGAGTCACCGACTCATGCATGACTATGTGGCAAACATTTATTTTCATGTGCATTATGGTTCACAAGGTCTAGTGTGCACTGATTCATTGTATTTATGCTAAAACTGGGAGGGGTTCTCTGGGTATGAATAAAGAGGTAAAGATTTCTTGAAATTAAAATATCTGAGAACGGACAACAGAAATTATATTAAAGCGGTATCTTATATTTTATTTTATTTGTCTTATCTTTTATTTTCACTTAATTTTATGTGGGGCATTTAGTTTTTTAGAGCGTAGCACTTAGGTGCCATTTTCGCGGCGTCGCCATCGGCATGACTGCCCCGCTAAACTTGGCAGAAAATTAAATTAATAATGAGGTCATGGGACGTTAACCTTTCTGCTAAATCTAGCGTATAAACTAAATTTGTTAATGGTTAATGTGACACAAAGTGATGTGACGTCTGTTTCCCCGCTACATTTAGTGGGAAAACTAAAATGGTGTTGAGGTCACGTGACATTAATTTGCCAGCTAAATTTAGGGAACTAATTTTCCTGCTAAATTTTATGAAAGTTTCCGCTAAATGGGAGGAAGCAAAATCGGAGGATAGGAGAGGAAGGAGGGGCACAGCCTCCCCTCCATAGCCTCCGATCCTTCTCCTGAAGAGCTGTGCTCTAATTTCGCATTACAGCTAATTGTAAACGTCTTTCCTTTTAGAGCGCAGCTCTTAGGGGCCCGTTTCCGGCTTGAGCGGCATCGCCGTCGGCGTTGGCGTTGCCGTCGGCGTCGGCGTTGCCGTCGGCGTCGGCGTCGCCGTCGCCGTCGTCGTAACCGCTAGGTCACGTCACCCCCCCCCCCCGGTCACGTGATGCCCCGAGGGCACGTGACAATCCTGAGGTCATATGACCCCCTCAGGTCACGTGACCCCCCTCAGGTCACTTGACCCCTGAGGCCACGCGACCCCCCGAGGTCACGTGACCCCCCTCCCCCGAGGTCACGTAACCCCCCTGATGTCACACAACCTCCCCCCCCCCCTGAGGTCACGTGACCTCAAGGAGTCACCTATCCCTCAGTACGCTACCATCCTCCTCCTCAAGAGCTGCGCTTTATCCGGCATTACAGGGAATTGTAAACGGCTTTCATTTTTTTATCTAATGTTTATTCTATTTTTATATCGCAGCTGCGCTCGCAGCACAAATCTGGGTTGCGCTGATCCTTTACGCACAAGTAGGGGAATCCTGAGCGGCAAAAGTGGGAGTTTGGTCTGACATATCAAGGAACACCTTTGTTCAGTTTTGAATTTGTAAATATCATCTTTTGAGCAAAGTAAAGCTGTGCTGCATGCAATTCTTCTAGAAATAAATGGTTGCTACCAAATTTACCATGTAACTACATTTCGCCACTGCTCTTAGTACTCTTCCAGGACCTCGAACAAGACCTTATTGGTGTGCAAACATCATGCTTGTTTAAAACCACACGCTGATGTAGAGTCTCGCTTACCTCCAGCATTGGCAAGCTGGATGTCCACGAGTCTCTCCCGAACGATGCAAGGGGGGAAGGAATCATACAATCATATTGCACGAGGGGATATTCAACAGGGTGCTTTTCGAATGCTTCACAATTTTTCTTTAAAGAGCCGTAAAAGCTACTTTTATGCGGTCTGTGCACATGAGTTATATGTCCAGGCGGACATGGTATAAAGGGCTAATTGTAACGATGAGTCGGCTTATTAAAAAGAGGTGCCAGACTTCTTTCAGAAAACTAGATGGAGGTTGATTCAAGCGTGGTTTTTTTCCCGTGAATCTGAATATCACGTTTGTTTTCCACAAAGATATAACTAAGCGTGAGAAAACAAGAGTAACATCCGACCAGTAGTGATGTCGTAAGGAGATATTTCAGCTGCCAAGCGTGTGTCGCATGAGGGCCGCTCGTCCAGCCGCAAGCTTTCAAGTTATATTCTCACGCACTGGCACCAGTCGTGACGTCCTTTTATCCCCTTTTCAAAAATAGTGTATGCGTGCTTAGATTTGATAGGCGCTGAAGAGCGTGAGTGGAGATTTCGAAAGCTTCTTTTTTGACGTCAATCTCTGGGAAAGGGTGCTTTCAGCGGTACTTTGAAAATGATTTTATGCAGCCTCAATTCACCAAATTATAAAATAATTTTGATATTTAAGATCCTGGAGGTATAAAAAAGACGATTTAACTTTGCTTTTCTCAAATAAAAAAAAACACGTTAGCTTCTCTTAAAGTATAATATGTTCCTTATTTTTTTAATTAGTGAAAGTAGACCCATGGTTCCAATCAGAAACTTGAAAACATCATCGGAAAACACTAAATCAACTTTGTTTGTGAAGATATAAGACAGGAGCAGCATTTTACGGTGTTTTAAAAAGAAGAAAATGCTAAATTTTGTCGCGTTCCAGACTTCAGTTTCTTATCAGAGCGCATCTATGCACCCGCAGTCCTGCTGCGCGGTGGCTGCAGTGCGAAGCCTCCCCCTCGCCCCTCTTGCAGGATGGAGGGATGCAAGTCACACGTGTGTTGTGCGTCTAAACCCCTGGCGAACAGGACCGTGGGCACAGATATGCGTTCTGATAAAAAAACGGAAAAATAGAAACAGATCCAACTGAAGCATTCTTACATAACGTGGAAAATGCTACCCCTGCGTTGTGTCCTTCTAAAAAGAGTTGATTTAGTGGTTTTTGCCGATTCTCAGCTAATTTCCAATTGAAACCATGTGTTCATTTTCAATACTTAAAAAGTTGATTAAAAATATTCTTTAATTATCCGACTGGTCGTTACCATTGGGCCCCTATACTACGTAACCCTGCCAGTATAACTCATCTACACAAACCGCATAAGTGTAGGTTTCACGATTTTTGAAAACAAATATGTAAAGCTTAAAAAAATAGCCCCGCATAGCAGTGAAAAAGCGATACAAGCATGTTGGAGCCAAATGGCTCCACCATGGCGGTATAGCCTTTTCGCTGGTATACGTTGTCCAATAATACGACACGCTTGTATGGTTCTGACCACCTACATCGTTCCGCCGTGATCCACTATGCTGGAGCCACCTTTTCGCTGGTATAGGATTTCCCATATTACGGTTCCGCTTGTATGAGGCTTTTTCCTTCGTCTTTCTGTCATCAAGATTTTCCAAAAGGGAGGTGTGGAAGAAAGACTCTTTTGGAAATGAGAACATAAATCGTTGAGCGTTTTATCAATCACTATTTTATTATACCCAGATACATGCTCCAAAGCTGCTCAGGTGATCCGAGTAACGTTCTTTCGGACGCAGAAATTATATTGGCGACTTAAGTCTAATAATTCTTTTCTTGACACATTCCTGCGGAAAGACAAAATCAGTACTGAAGGTTACGACACTTGCGTTTACGCATGATTGCGTTTACGCTATCCCTGAATGATCACACTCTCAGTGAAGTTAATCAATTCTTGGATGAGAGAAGGAGTTAGAGGAACCAACTACATCGGCGTGTACCACGGTATTTGAATACCTCCTAGCTGACAAGGCGTCATGATTACGTCATCGTTAGTGGATCCCCAATGCTCCAAACGCGATAAACACTTAAGCCGGCCAAGACCCCGCAGGTGGCGGAGTCTTGGAGTCGGTGCGTGCTGGTGTCGTGCTGGCTGTGAGACTATGCACCACGGGTTGGTGGTGAGGCTGACGCAGGGTAGACGGCGCTGCCGTGAGCCGCTAGTGATGACGTATGACTGGCAGATATCGTTTTATTCTAAATGGCATCGGTTGTGCAAAGCGTGTCCTCGAACACAAAGTCTCGTTTACGATATTGCGCAACATGTGTCACAACCAGACCGACGCGAGTGTAATACGCTATCGTCGTAGCGCTGCTGTCGTTGCTGCGCGGCCTGTTGAGCACGTTTCTCGGATTTTTCTCGTCATTTTTTTTCTAAACCCTAGCTCTCCATTTCGTGCCTGATCGGCACTTTGGTTATGCCCTTCAGCGCACAGGTTGGTGGTGATGATCATACGTTTGTTTCACATTGACTGCGTCAAAAGCTGATCTGAAAGGGTGATCCCGCTTGCGAAATGCTGAGCGGCAGGATCCTGAAGGTACCTGAGCAGCGATTCCCAGAGTTTGGGGCGGTGGCCTTAAGGGGTGGAGGGGTCCGGGCTGACCCAGGCGCGTAACGAGGTAGACAGTGAACCCTGTTTCATGTTGTCCAAGGCGCGAGTACAACGCTCCAAGTATAGCAAGCAATCAACACGTACTAGAACAGGCAAAAGGGCTGTTGTATGTCCGGTGGCTGAGGTGTCGTTTGTGCTCACCGCTCTTCACTACTGTAGTAGGCTGAATCCCTGATCGTGAGCCCGTCTGTGGCACCACTGGCGGATATTGCTTTAGACAAGGCGATACACACAAGTCTATGGGAAAAACACACACTAGTAGGCATGTTGAAGCTTCTACGCGGTGCTCGAACGCGAGTATTGTATGGTGTGCTGCGGGCATTATACCGGGTGTTTGGAGGCTATATCGGTATTTGTCAAGCGTTCGAATGCTAATTACAAATATCGAATGTGCCGGAGCACCCACGGCTGAGCTGCCAAGCTTGTGCTCGTATTGAAGTAAACAAAGGAACTTGCCGATGAATGTCGAACAGATGAATGTCGAAAAAGTTCCATGTTGTCAGCGGCTTTTCGGGGATAAGCGACTTCCGCGTAGCAAAGTCCTCAAGCTTGTCGTCTGCTAAACCCAACTTTTCGAAACCGCCACCGACTGCGTGGTAACATTAGGTAAATGTCGTCTCATTGAGTTGCACATTTCTCGCCGAGAGGAGTCACTCTCGACCAAAATACGTATATTTAAAGGAACTGCGGCTGCCAATGTTAATGTTTGTACATACACTATTTGACAAGCTTCCCGAAAAGCAGCCAAAAGGTTTCAGAGACGACAACAGCTGAGAAAGGGGAAAAACGGCACTTTTTATCATTTGTTTCGATCGACTCCCAAGCAATTTGTGGTGTCAATATGTGGCCGCCGGTGGCGACACTTGGCACCAGCTGCCAAGGCGCTCGGCTCTTCCTCCTTGTGTCCAGTAGGATATGCCCTTGTTTTAGTTAAATATGTAGTGTTCGCTATACATGGCAAACAAGCTCGTAATAAACGTCAACTTCTCCACTTAAAAAAAAGTGACTTCACGTTTTCATATGCCCAGCCGCAAAGGTGGCTGGCTTGTTCTTGTTGATCTTCGCAAAAAATAACGGCTGTCCCACGTATCTTTGTCATGCGTGCCAATAAGCGGTGTGGCAGGCCAGTTTGCAGTGCCTCCCTATTGTGTTGCAGGATCGTTCTGTTTGTCTTGAATTGTGTTGGAAAGTCGTCAATAAGAATCAAAGACGGTTAACCATTTCTCTGACTGATGCTGCGGGAAGGGGCGAACTTTCTTGGTGTTTTGCGCACCAGAGGAAAGTGTCTGTATTTGTGCTTTTTCCTTCTTCCTTCGGTAAATATCTTAGCTGCGCCAATGTGCCGTTTAGGAGTAGTTTCGTTATTCGTGCAAATCTCGTGTGTTCTGTTTTCTGGAGCTTGGATGACGACGCCTTTCGAAACTTTTGTTCCACTTCTCTAGTTTCTTGTCCAGAAATGGTCGTTCTGAGGTCCCTAACGTTTCGTCAAAACTCGTTTAGTAAAATTACATTTCGTGGGCGACACTCTTATGGGCTAAAGTTTCATCAACACACCTTCATTGACACGAACATTTGTTTTCAACTCCCATTACGCGAATTGCAGGCTGCAGGGATATTTCTTCGCGCGTGTAATACTGGGGTGTGGCCAGCCCGTTTAAACCGCTTCGCGGCGAAACTTTCTGGCGGTTCATTACGAAAAAGGTTTGACCATTTGACCCACCCATACACTTCGTTTGGGCGACAGCATGGTGCAGCTTACTATATAAAAAAAGTTGATCTAACCTATCGTTCAAACTATTCGTATATGAAATAATTTTTCTATGAGACATCGCTTGTCAATGAAACGCGGCGTGTAGATGAAACAGCCTGTCGTTGAAACGTCGTTCGATGAACTTATTGCCACCGGTTCTGATCTAGGTGTCTTTCCTTAGAGTTTCTCGCAGTTTGCTGCTTTGCCGGTTTTAATTGCACAAGATCGGTTATTGATGGTCTAAACAGGTCGAACCTTGAACAAAATTACTCTTGTGTCATTATGTTGGAGATGTTGAGTTAGTTATGATAGGCGGAGTCGTCCAATATGCTACCACTATGTTATGATATGCCTCTTTTATGGTCATCTCCGAATTCAGACCTGCGTTGACAGACTTCCTAAACGTTCCCACAAATGTTTCTGCCCCACCGTAAATTGGGGGAGGGTTCAGGGATGGGAATGACTACTACACTCCGTTTCTTGTCAAGAAATCGCAGAATGGCTTGATTTGTAATTAATTGCATTGTTTGCGAAATCTTTTGTGGCAGTCCATAGGTTGAAAATGGAGGTATACGCGCTCCTATGGTGGCTTCTGAAGTTGTCGAATGCCCTTTCTCTATGCACAGATCATAGCCAGGAAGTTTCTTCCTTAACATGTTGTTCCTAAATCTGCATGCAGTGGTCGCTATTTTTTTGGGTAGGAGGGGGGGGGGGGGGCGGATGTGTGCAAATTTTGGGATTCTCACTGCTCACTCCAGGGCGCGGTCAAAAATTTTGCACCATTGTTTTCATGTAATGATTCAAAAACGGCCACCACACAAAGTGTCGCTCACGTCTTTTCATCTTTGTCGTCCCCGAAGGATCTTGATGCAAGTCCTTCAAATTGTGTTTTGGGTAGCTCCAAGGTAAAAACAAAACGATGTGTTTTCGTGTTTTTCTGCTGATTTGTACATGTATCAGTGGGTTTGCATAAAAGGTTGCGCAATGGACACATGATTTTGTCCATTCTTGACGATTGCAATTTTGTAGCGCCCTTGTGAGATATTGTTAGTTTTGACAGCATATCTGTCACTTCATTATTATCCGTTGACGCATACTTTATGTTGAAGTCATACCCTAACAAGATGGGTTCATAGAGATCCCTTCCTGGGATTTAAAAAAAAATCGATACTAAATGTTTGCGGTCAATCCAAAGGGTGAAGTGGAGTCCAAGCAAATAAAGTTGAACTTACTTTATGCCTCGAGCGAAGCTCAGCGATTGTTTGTCAATCTGAGAGTAGTTTCGCCTACCTTTGGAAAGCGTTCTTGACATGAACGCGAGGGCAACATTCCAAAATGCACCTATGTACGGCGAGTTCCGAAGTAGTTTTTAGAAGACGCATAGGAAGAAAGCTTATGCTGGGGGCATTCCAAATGTCACTCTCTTCACCTCATATAGTCCTTTGTGTATTGATTACTGAGAAATTTATTGATTTTTCCACCAATAGAATCTGGAAGTAGGCTTTGATTTACAGCTTGGAGAACATCTTTCCATGAGTAATCTTCACAACTAGATTATCATTCTTTGGTGGCCGCTACTGGTCTTGCTGCAAGGATGGGTTGAGTATGACCTCGTAATCTCCATATATGCGCACGTGTCTATATACCTTCATCATTGCAGTGATTGGAGTCGCTCACTCACGTCTCATCACAGGAGTGATTACCTGCTCTTACGCAAAACAATCAAACTCCTCTTTAATATTTTGTCCGAGGGCGTATAGAACTGACCTTGTTCTGAGAAACATTCATTGAGCAACTTCATTTGCGCCGTTTTGCGGCATAGTACTTCAGTTCTTTCGGACCATCAAAGATAGAATCGTGTAACTGTAGCACACATGCGAGAGTTAATGTTTATTCACTCATGTTGTGTACTTCCTTCCAGTATACCTGAGAATCTTGAAGCCATGCCCGACCTAGTATGGGAGGTACTCCATTCTTTACCACTTGTATATTATGGCGCTTGACTTTCCTGTTGTACCGCATTTTTCCTTTAATCATTCCCTCTGGAACTTTGGGCTTGCCTGTGATTACTTCAGCGTTATCCCCCAAAATTTTATTTGAATGTCTAGAAAAAAGTTTTTAAAGTTGTACAAGTTTATTAGAGTAACTCGTGAGACTATGTCGTTCTATATCTGTAGAGATCTGCTGCGAAGCGGACAGGAATTGTTTTATTGCGTAGCGGACGCATTACGCCTGCAGGTAGAGTATCTACGGGGTTGTTTATGTGTCACTAACCGTTGTTGTGAATATTGCGTTAATTAAACTCCGTCCTCCCCCCTGCTCACTTCCCCAAAATTTAAATTTTCTTACCATTTCGGCACTGACTGAGACGATCAATTTCTTCTTACTACTACAAAAAATATCTTACTATGGTATCTTAGTTTTGCCCTTTTATATGAAAGTATAATTTCTACACGTAAATGGATTTAGTACTAGTATTTATTTCTAGATTTTTATTTTTTAGAAATATATTAATAGACCGTCATTTATTGTGAAGACATAAAATATATCCTAAGCATAAAATAATGTAGGTCATATATTATATAAAACAAAACAACATAGAGAACAACCTTAATATACTCCGTGAATGGTCCCTTTTAGTTAGGCAATGAAGAAAACCGTCGCGTCCAGTAACATTTTGTGATATCCTTTTTTTGTGCGGAGCGTATTAATAGGCCGATGCCTTGTGTGAACCGCGAGGGAACTTGATAGATTTCTGGTGTACTGAGTAAAATATACGCACCTCAAAATTACTGATGTGATGCCTTATTACCTCTTTCTCTCCGGAGAACTGTTAGAATGAGAAGAAAAAACACTCACAGAAATATTAGATTTCAGATAAGTTACTTGTGTTGCTTAGTAGTTTTTACCCCGAAGATTCTGGAGCGTTCTAATTATCTAATAAATAGAAAAAAGTCGCCTCGATAGAAACATTATTTGAGTGAGTAGGAACATAGATATACACTTATTTATATGTCCCTAGAGAAGTTTGATAAATTTTGTTATCTACATTGATATGGTCCTGTTCTTATTGACGTCTTTTTGTGTTTTCTTTAATAATTCTCGTTGTCTAACCGAGTGATAACGCGTAACGTGAATATTTTAGAAAACATTAATGCGGGAAGGTTGCGTCAGCCATTTGTGTCCGCTAACGTCTTTGACAACTTAAGAAGCACAGGCGTGTTCAATTGTGATCATGCTTGTTGAGTCTTCATTTGCCCTTCACCGCTCATGCCAGATAAAGCCACAATAGGATTGACTGTGGAGCATTAACTAGAGACTTACCACGTCCGGCCTTTCCCACACTCTACATGACTGCACTGGGAACAAATTCCTATTGGTATTCTAGAGGCGTTGCTGGACCCCTTCACCAGTTGAAACTCTTTTTTTCTTCTTTGTAACCACAATTTAGTTCAAATCGTTTCAAAGGCATTATAGTTAAAACAACGCACTCTCAGGTTCAATTGCCGTTACATATGCCCACCAAACAGTTTTGTTTGGGAAATTTTAATATTATTATTAAGTGGCTGCCACCTTTTTATCCCAAAATTGTACAAGATCTAAAAATGTTACTAAGAGAATGCGTCATCCCATACAAAAATGGCCCATGGACATTTATCGAAAGTTTCATAGTGAGCTATTGCCGTTTATGGTAGTCTATGATCAACCATAAGAAACCACGAAGCACGCTATAGCCAGAAACAAAATAATATGTCTTTAAGGTGATAGAAACTCGACCATTTAGGTTTCTACACCCGGCTCTAAATAAATATGTTTCTAGAACGCTATAAACCCGCGACAATTTACTTTACGTTAGCGAGCTATAAAAAATGTATGTGCCTTATGTTATAGAATCAAGAAAATTCAGGACAGTTTAGCCGGCTATAGGGAGGCGCATGCCCCTAAATCTAAAATTTGGGAACCATTTAATTTTTGTTAGCCTACTCATTGGAGCTCTATGTCACCAATGTTGTAGGCATCCGACCTTTTAGTCTGTTCTAGTCGGCTATAGAAGGATGAATTTCGCTGTACCTATACTCCGTTTCAGATTAAGCGTGCAACGCTGTCAAAGCTACTGGCGCGAGCGCGTGGCTTCACCTATGGTTTTGTTTGCGCGAGAACGCGTGCAAATGATGAACGAGATCAAGCCCCATGCTCGCGCCAAAAGCTTTGAGAGCGTTGCACACTAAGTATGAAACAGAGTATATAGCCCCACGACCATTTAATTTCCTTTAGCATGCTCAATGGTGTCGTACGTCGCCTAAGCTATATACCCGGAATCTTCTTAGCAATGCAGACGTCGGACAGTGGACGAGAGCCTTCCATGCGCTAGCTCCGGGCGAGCGAGCGCATCCCATTAAATTGTGTGATATTTTTATTTTTAACCGGCTATAGAGAACTATGTGTTAAATCTCTGGATATTATTTCATTGCATTATTTTATCCAGTTTTGAAGCGTCTGTGGTCTATTGGCCCGCGGACGAAATTTCGTCCTTAAATTGCAGTTTTGCACAAGTGCCCTCTGCGTGTAGGAATAATTGTTAGTACGACGTTCTGCCTCCTGGGTGCTCTCCCTTCGCATCGCCGTACCTCGGTGTTGACGTCATCTAAGTCTTTCGTTTTCATTAGCTCTAAATATCTCTTTTGACCTCCTTAAGTTTATATTTTATCTTTTGTAAGTATGTGCATTTTGTTATGTGTACTGTATTTTCCTACTTAAAGTTGTTTACGTTCATTTCGTCGTTCTTGACGCGGGCTTCAGCGATCGTCAAGCCGCTGCTTCCGTCGCTACCGAGGTGACTACTACTTTTGTCATGACACTCTATCGCGCTCGAAACTCGTTTCTTTGACGTAAGTGCAGTCTCGAGAGAGCTGTTTTGAATGTCAGTGCACATATCATTTTCGTAGGCAGAGCAACGACTTAGCAATTATGACGCGAGAGTCGATAGCTCCTCGATCTGGCCGACCGCACTAGTAGTAGTACAATTCTATACGTTAAGCCTAAAAATAAATTAATACGAAGACATGTGTTTATCACGAGAACACCTGTTTCTGATATAGTTTGGTTTCTGGTATCCACTTCGGGTTTTTATTTTCCAATATCGATTCTCTTTCTTCGAAAATTGCTGTCATTCGCTGCTAGATGTGACATAGGAGCGAGATTGCTAGCCTAACCTATCCTATCCTATCCTACTCAGATATTTAAAAAAAAACACGTGTTTCTGACATTTTAAAACATTTTGTTTCGATAATCAACAATCGATCAATAAATTGCTCATCGACCGATGATCGACCATCGGACGATAGGGAATCATCGGCCGATAGCCGATGGACGCACTCATTGCTTGACGCAATGTATTTGACGTCATCCCGCGTGACATCTGCGAATTTTAATTCTCCTCTTAGAAGCACGTTCTCGTTGTTTGTCTATGGTATAAATTGAAATTCTAAGTTTTGGCGCCTACATCTCCATTCGAGTTCGTTCAGTTAATCTTTCGGCTGAAAATGTCATCTTCGCTACAGTTTTCCTCAAGTTTTGCAACTCGCGCTTGTAAATACTTTATATCTGCATTGTGTGTTTTAGTTGTGGCATGATTTTGTCGTTCCGTTCGGACATCATCAGCATAAATTTTGCAATGCTGTCGACGGTTCTCTTAAGGCTTATGAGAAGTTTAAGTGTTCGGCTGATAGGTAGAAGCGAATGCCCCTGCAATATATTTTCCGATTGTTTTTTTTTTTTCCTTGGAGGAATGACTTCTTTACTAGTTTTTTTTTTTTTTTTAACACGTCACGCATTTCTATTCTTGTCTAGTACATGCTTCCGTGTTTTTTAGCGCCGTTGAGATATTTCACTGCCCGACCGGAAATTACAATTATAGGGACATCCAGAGCAGGTTGCGACAGCTTCATAAGCAGGTGATTTACAGCATGGCAAACATTGGTCATGCGTGGTACTAGATACACTGTGTGGCTCTATGGCAGCCGTAGCGCCATCAGAACGCTAAATCAGCGACCGCCTCCTCTCTGATTGAACACGCTGAAGGCCGAGCACTCACGCAGCGCTTGTCTCGTCACTCATGAAACAAGAGTACTTGCCAAATGCTCAGCAGCTTTAGTGTCTGTGTGAACACGAGCGCTAGCGGAAAACAGAAGCAGCGCTCGTATACTGTCTCAGGGAACGGTGCTTGGTCTGTTACTTTTTTTCATCTACTTCAACGATCTTCTTCTTCAGGTATCTTCACCCATGTGCCTATTTGCCGACGACTGTGTCCTTTACTAGAAAATAACATCCCCTCATGACTCTTTAACCCTACAAAATGACCTCGACCTAGTTCAGAGCTTAACGTCAGCAAATGTCAATGCATGCGCTTCTCTCGTTCCTCTTTTCAAACCTCTCCTGTTAATTTTCTCAATGGCATTCCTCTTCAACCCACGGATATGTATAAATACCTCGGCGTTGTTCAAACTCCTAACCTCTCCTGGGAAAACCATATTAATTAAGTGGTGAGTTCCGCTAACAAAATCTTGGGTTTCCTTCATCGCAATTTCAGATCCGCCCATTCTCAACTAAAACGGCTCCTCTATCTTGCCCCAGTCCGGTGTAAATTAGAATACGCATCTTCAATCTGGCACCCTCATCAAGCTACATTAACAGACCACATTGAATTTGTTCAAAACCGTGCTGCGCGTTTTATTCAGTCTGATTATTCCTGTTTTTCCAGTGTTTCCCACATTAAATGAAATCTCTATCTCCCATTGCTTTTCACCCGTCGAAAAATATCCCGTCTCTGCCTTCTGCATACAGTTTTTTATTCGCCACTTTTAAATCAGTCTCTTCTTTCCCCACCGGCTTATCTTTCCTCCAGACTCGATCATTGCAATAAAATAGCCCGGCCAAAGTGTTTTTCCACAGCACATCCGCACGCCCCTCTTCCTGATGCAATTGTGAACTGGAATGACCTTCCCGAAGACATCATCGCCATTCAAGATCCCATCAGATTCTGAGAAGCAGTATCAACCATTGTACTTAACACCCACTCCCCTCTCTAACGCCTTATGGCCCTGAGGGTATTGTAAATAAATAAATAAATAAATAAATAAAATAAAGTGTACGGGAGTTCCAGCCGAAGGCTTAGGCAGCGTATGTCTTCTCACAGATAAAACAAGTGTGTCAGCAGAGGGTTGACACAGCTCTCATGCACACACTGATTCAACTGGAGTGACAAGAAGAACGCTTACGGAGCGCTCGTCTCTTCACAGAATTAACACGCGTGACGGAACGATGCTCACGCAGTGCTTGCCAGCTCACTGAATATACATGAGTGCTAGCTGGACGCTGACAAAGCACTTGTCTCCTCACTGATTGATCACAATTTCCAGGTCAAGGAAGACGCTGCGCTCAAATCCAAAATGATTGACCACGAGTTGCAGTCGAACGCTCACCCGGCGCTTCTATCCCCACTTATTAAAGACGTGTGACGGCAGAACGCAAACACAGCGTATGTCTGCTCACGGATTGAACACGAGTGAGAGCCGATTGCTTATGCGAAGCTCGTCCACAATAATATATTTATTTTACCCTACAATTATTGCGGAAGCTGAGGAAAATATTGTACACAAAATCGGCAGTCCTCAGTTTCCCCACACGTACGCAGTTGTTACAGAAAATGCCCAATTGTATAACGCAAGTACATGGCGAACATTAAAATAAAACAAGTAAACACAATACAAACTAATCAAAAACAGTAAGAAATGTTTACCTTGACGAAATAAAACAAAGTATTTTTTATTGTCATGTGTGCCACAAGATTTTTTATAAAAATTATAGTGCTGTACAGTGTTGGGTAATGTGGGCAATGTGCTTTAATTCATCTGAAGTCCATAATCTGCGCGTGATGCCTCTACAACTAATTCGACCCCATACTTCGTGATTGTTGATCTGATACTGAGCACGAGTTCCACCCAAATGCTTAAGCAGATGTCGCCTCCTCAGTGATTCGACACGACCGCCCTCCAACCACTGATGCAGCGCTCGTCTCCTCAATGATAGAACACTTGTGGCAGCCGAACGCCATGATTGAGTAGGGAGCAGTTACTCCCGCCGGTCATATCTTGTTAGAAGACTTGGAGCAACGCAGCGAAGCGCTTAGCTTCGGGGGCGTGCAAAACTGGCAATATCCACAATTTTCACCAAAGCGGTTTTCTTTTTCTATTTACTGCGGTGCTGATTTTGGGTACAGCCGTACACGATGAAGTTGCACAGCGGTGCAACACTTTCTTTTTCGCAGTGCAGGTATCTGTATAGTTTAATTTAACTTACAAATTGTATTAAAACAAATAAAACTGGCTCCTTGCTGATCATTATTAGCTTATCCGTTCTTGAGTTAAATTAAAATATAAGTGGGTGCACCTTATATTAGCTTTATTTTTCTCAAGGCATGCATATTTTAAATGACAAAATCGACGCGTCTAAGTTCAACAACCAAATATGGGAAGAACTACTTTGCGCAGTGACCGAAGGGGCAGAAATGGCGGCGCTGGGTTTGTAGCCAAATCGAAGCTGCATAATATTTTATTTTACTTTCTGTTTGTCATAGTAAAGGAGAAAGATTTTTTTTATAAAAGGTTATAAGAAGTAGAAGACCTTACCAATTGTGTACCATCCAATGATCTTATGACGCATCTCGTAAGATGATTCATCTGTAATAAAGTGGCAGGGCGATCACAATACCACCATATTCGTCTGTATATAAGAAGTGGTTCGAAGTGCACACGAGGAGTGTTATTGAAAATACTTTTTTTTCGGTACATCTGACCTATCGTTAAAATAAATTCAATTTATAAATGTTTTGGTGCATGTCACATTGTAGTAAGGCCCCAGACGCCAAATATTGCATTGATTCTTCAACTTAGTCTCGCATTCATTGTTATTCCCATATTAAATGTAGTTCGCCCACTATTGCAAGTGTAAGTGTATTGCTGAAAGGTAGAAATGCAAGAGGAGTATAGAAAAATCGGGTATTTTTTATTGCAAGAAATGAAGAAAAAAATGAAAGCCGTTTACAACTCCCTGTAACGCCGAATTAGAGCACAGCTCTAGAGGAGGAAGAGGAAAGCGTACAGAGGGGAAGGTATACACTTCCTCCCTCCACACATCATCACCCTGTCTGCTACTCCGTCCTCCAAGTTGCGTTCCGTCGCCTCACGAGGGTCACGTAACCTCACGGGATTCACGTGACCCCTATGAGGTCACGTGACAATGACGATGACAATGACGTCATCAGTGACGCCACCAGTGACGTCACTGTTTACGTCATCATCACTAGTGATGTCATCAGTAACATCATCAGTGACGATGACGATGTCGATGTCGATGACGTCACCTATGACGTCATCAGTGACGTCACGCGTCCCATAATGCACCGCGTGGTTACGCCGACGGCGACGGCGACGACGCCGACGCCGCTCAAGCTGGAAACGGGCGCATAAGAGCTGCGCTCTAATACACGTGGCCGAATTCAGCCCAAAATATAACACAAGCTGTCTGGTTAAAGGGAAGCTGAAGAGCTTTTCGAAAAAAATGAGTTAATGGTTGATTCTGACGTGTTAGTGCCTGCTGAGTCCAAATATCACAACCGTTTGACCCAAAATAATCCCTAAACGCGAAAAAAAGCGAAGAGATCAGAAGCGATCGCCGCAGCGGCACGCCATTGGCTAGTGACGCGTGACGCGCCACTACGTCATAAAAGGAGCATCTCGATTCTCGCTTGCTCCGTCGCTTGCGGAAGTAGCCGGGCGCCGGGTCTTCTGCTCTTGTATATCGGGTTCGGCTTCTGATTTTTCGAAATCTTTCGGTGGATCCGAAAGAGGAATGTGTCCAAACGACCCTAGACGTGACAAAGTACGCGTTCCAGCCGTTGGCAAAGTAGGAAAATGACCCCCCGCAGTAACAAACGCAGACACGAGGAACCGCTTGCGCGGGCGCCGACATAGCCGGCTTCATACCATCAGGAACGTACTGACTGCTACTTATTGTAACCTAAAACGTTGACAATAAACGGAGTGCTTTTGACCGGAGTCACGGGACGCCTCAAGCCGGATTAGCGTGACCCTCCCCAAAACGGTCGTCCGAGGACAAGAATTCTGCACACATCGGCCTTCGTGCTTGCCAGCTGCTGGACGCGTAAGCGTGCAGGCTGCATTGTTCTGAAGTGGTTTCAACTTTGAAGGGATAGTATAATCGGCTTTGGGCGACGGGAGAGCTTCCCCTGAGATGAGACGGGTGATAAAACAGGGCCACCGTTCTGCCACCGCCATGTCCTTGCGCACTATGCGAATAACTGCGCAGAAGGTCCATCCCTGTGATAGCGGTACCCTCCGCTGCGTTTAGTTTGTTTGCCACAAACTATTACGCCATTATAGCTTTAGAAAAATCGAAGATGTGTGCCCGGCAGCCCTTAATTTGATGTCAAAATCGTGAAAGCTTCCTGGACCTCTATATTCGCATAATTCTACCAAGATTTGTTGACTGCATCACACCACCACCAAGCACTATCATCGTCCGATCGCATTTCTATGGCACAAAGAAGAATTGCATAACACAATCTTTATAACGAAAACAATGCGTCCTTGTAAAAAGAACTCAATTCATCAAGAGAAGTTCACATGCTTTGTAATTTCCAAAAAGCTCTCTCTCCTGAAGCCCTCCTCTCCCAAGTGACTGGGTAGCCGTGTAGATTAAAGGCAAAAGAAAAAGAATCTTGGGCTACCCAAGATTGTTTTCTTTTGTTTCCCAGATTTCCCGGACAGGAGTCGGTCCGGAAAATATGGTCACTTCAACAATATAAGAAACCAACACTAAAACACTAATATAAGGCGGTTAACACAAGAAAGCCAGTGGAAACCCACTATTCGGCTAAATGATTGCGGCTTTTCTAGCACCCTGCAGAATTCTAATAACGTAATAGCTTTTTTCTAGAACAGTCGACCTACGATTCCTACCTAGTTACGTTTCCCCCTTTGCTTGTGACTTTTAATGCGCTGAATTGCCTTCTTACCTTCAAAGATGGTCGACAGAGCGTCGGGTTCAGGCGAGACTTCTTCAGACCCAAACCCATACGTATATAGTTTTCATATGCGCCGTCCGAAACACGTTTCGAACAATAAACGGTGTACTGCTTAAACCCACCCACCCCTTTAAAATCTCGGTGACGAAGTGGAAAAGACGGTAAGCGGGAAGAACAACTGCGACGAGCGCTGTTCGTGAAAGCTGGCGGCTACACATGAGTACGGCATCCTGCAACAGCACTAGTCAGTTGGTTCAGTGCCACGAGAATTCTGCAAACACGTGAACAAACAAGAGAACAATCAACACGTCATGCGATTGAGTGAATAGCATGACCGGTCAACGGATCAAAGCAAGCGCTATGCAGCGGCAGAACGACGACGGCTCGAAAAGACTCTAGAGCAGCCTACGAGGAAAGCGCGGCCAGCCGCGGCGGGTCCCCCAGTTGGTCCTTTTGTGGCGCCGGCTGACGGGCTTCCTCCTCTCTCCCCTTTCCCTCTGCTTCGGAGAGGCGTGGCTTCGGCGCTACTTTGAAGGCGCTTTTCCGGTTAATCCGCGCAGAAAATGACCAAACGAATACGCTATTCGTGATGGCTGAGGCCGCATTAACAAGGCTTAGGTGTTTTTATTCATATTTAAAACCGCTTCAGCTTCCCTTTAAAGGACACATGCAAAGGAAAATAACACTTTTTTAAACAGCTTAGATGGAAAAAGGATTTCTTAAAACGATTTTGCAACGAAGATAATAAGTTTTTAGAGCTATATTTATGGCGCTATACGAATTTGTAGTTGGCGCCCGCGGGAGCCGCCGCTGGTCACGTGATAGGCCCGCGCGCCGCCGCGCTGCGTTGGCGCCGCACGCTGAGCGTTGTGCGGACGCCGCTTCAACGCGTTTCTCCACGCCGCCGTCACTGCCGCCGCACAAGTTCGTCTGCTTCGGGGCGCCGCCGCCGTCTTCTGACCGGCGTGCAGGTCTATCACGTCTGCTTGCGCTTTTTCAGGAGTTTCCTTTGGGCTGTAAAAGCTACCTGTTAATCTTAGTTTTTTTGTTATACTTCAAACAATGATGAATAAGTTTCTTTTAGACGCCACACGAAGCTTCCGAAAGAGCACAAGCACCACGTGATAAATAAGGGCCATTCAAGTGAGAAATAAGGGCAACTTTTCCGCGGCGCCGGCGGCGCCAACTACAACTTCGTGTAGCGCCGTAAATATAGCTTTAAAAAAAAAATTTGCGTTTTAATATTCTTTTATGGCATCCTTTTTCATCTAAGCTGTTTAAAAAAATGTTTTTTTCCTTTGCATGTGTCCTTTAAGGCAACGAAGTTTCAGGGGGAACAATTATCTTACTTTAAAGCGATCACCGATTGTCTCAATTTTAAATAAAAAAATAGAGGTCCAAGGTGCCTACAAGAACCTAAGTAGAGATGATTATCGCAGCTCCCTCAAAGGGGCCTGAGTTTTTTATTGACAGTTTTTGAAAATGGTTTAGAACTTTTGAATCATCTATCTGTTAGCTGGTACAATCATACTTTATTTATTTATTTATTTATTTATTTGCCTACTCTCAAGGCCCGGAGGCATTACAGAGAGGAGTGGTACTATACAGTATAAAATCGTTGACTACTTTCTTGAAGTCTGTGGCTTCATTGATGGCAGAAATGAAGGCAGGAAGGTGGTTGCAATCGTTAGAAGTTCTTGGAATGAAGGAGTCAAAGTATAAGTTTGTTCGACATGATGGAGTCCCCTCCTTAAACTGATGGTCAGTGCGAGACGATATGTAGAATGCACGAAGATATAGCTCGTCTCGAAGAAGCGGGTTATGATGATAAATTTTGTGGAATAGGCATAGGCGAAGATACTTGCGACGAAGGGCAAGGTCAGGTAGATCCAGGGTTAATTTCATTGCGGAAACACTTGCATTACGAGAATAATTAGAAAGAATAAAACGAGCAGCGCGGTTTTGGATGGACTCGAGGATGTTTGATAAAGAAGCCTGCCCAGGTAACTGTGCAGCGTTTTTGCGCTGCCTGTTGGTGACGACGCCTCGTCTATCTTCTATGTGACGGTTGAGCTTCCCGCCTACACCAAACCGGCGCCATCGTCGACGTCGACTGAGCTCCCGCCGGGTTTAAACGCTTGGATTACACCGGACTCCTTCAGTGGGCAAGGAAGAGCGGCAGCTATGCGGTCGCTTGACAATCCTTTCTGCTTCGTTGTGCAGGTCATTAAATATCCCTCCTTACACTCTGGACGTTCTCGCAATGTGTGTGTGCCGCTCTCCCGATTCCCACTTATGCTTTCTATCATTATTCTTGAGTGTGTGAATGTTCTCAAGTTATTGCTATTGTATGGGAATGTTGAATTAAACCCCGGGCCAAACCAGAGTGAGGCAATTCTTGCTGCCATTGCTGCACTATCGACTAAAACCGACACACGGCATACTGAAATGATGGAAATGTTAACGGAGCTCACAACTAACCAACGTCAACTGGAACAAAAAGTGTCTGACCTAACTACAAGGCTCGCAGCAGTCGAATCTCTTGTCGAGTCTCTAGACGTACCCCAGGAAGTTCCCGATCTTTCTAACGTCGTAAGTGAGGCTGTTCGGGGTGAGGCTGTCGCACTGAATTCACGACTTGACGAGCTTGAAGATAGATCACGGCGTGACAATTTAATGTTTTATGGCCTCCCCGATAGCTCTAATGAAAATTGGTCACAAACGGAGACGCTCATCCGTAATATTCTTAACAGGATATTAGACTTGAATTTATCCGATGAAGCGATATCTCGTGCTCATAGTTGTAAAAATAGTTGTATAGTAATAGTCATAGTTGTCCCAGTAATAGTTGTCCCAGTCTCAGTTTTCATAGTCATAGTTCTGCCCATGTTGTAAAAAAAAACAATAGCCATCTCCTAACTCCGGTCTAAAAACATGCTTTTCGTGCAAGGCTGATCAAATTTTGAGGCGCCGGAGAAAAGCAGCCCTCCACGTTATTTCCTCATTTCAAACTCTTTTTTTTTTTTTTTTACACACACTACAGCGCACTATTGCAAACAACACTCTCTCCTCACACAGGAAAAATAAAGCAAACTTCAAACGAACCGCGCTGACTGACAACTCATTTTTTTTTTTTTTTTTACATAGGCTGTGTTCTTTTACTATTGCACTTTTGTTCGCGTTCCGCCCATTGAAAGCATTCGAGAAGAGCCCCAGTACGCGGTAGGTATCGCTGCGCCGCTGCGTTCTCCCACAACATAAATTTTGTCTGCTTTCATCGCCGTCACCTAGGCAACGAACGCACGGTACCGAACCTGAAGCCAGCAACAGCTGCCGCCATTTTACGAACGCCATTCGCTAGCCAATGCCGAACGCGGTGTGTAAGGTCGGTCACGTTTGCCGGCGTGCTACTGGCAAAAACGAGGAAGCTGAGTCACGCCGACGGCAATTGATCAAGCGAGAGAACAGTGGGACGACTGCAAAGGGGGCATTTATTGGGATGAAATGCGCGAAATAAGAATATAAATTTGTATTTGAATCACAACGCGCGATATCTAAGTTGGGGACCACATAGCTTTGCTGGGTCTTTCCTGTGAACTTTTTAGAGAGACACGGGGTGCCGCATTAAAAAACCAGCTCTGTTTGAAAAAATGTGGGCCCTGAAAAGGGCCGTTGAGACCGCTACCAGAACCTAACTGACGTAACGAGCAATTGACAAGCGGTTGGCGCATAAGTCGTCTTTATGCACGCAGGCGGGCGACGTGCTCAGCACACCGGATCACTCGAAGTCACAGGGGCCATCAGAATCATCGTCCTCTGCACTATAGGGAAGGTTCCTGTCCGTGTCGTGGCTGTAGATTCTGGCGACCGCGGCGACGAAAGACTGAAATCTATCACTGATTCCGCGCGCCTTCTCTCTCCTCCGAAACATGAACTTTGAAAGATGACCAATGAAATGGTGGCTCTCGCGCCTTCCAGATGGAAGAGGTTTTTTTTACTTGGGCCCCGGTGCCCTTCACCGTATCGGTGTGCGCACCAGCTTTCGGGCCTACAAAATGCAGCTTGCGGTTGAAGGTGAGGTGAGTCAAATGAGCGTCATCAGCAAGCTTGCGATAGCCAGCCCAACGGTCAGTGTTTATTCTTTTTCCAGGACGAACCCACTCGGCTCTTAGCCATTGCAGGGATTTAGCGTCACGGGTATCCACGGGAACAAAAAAGCAGCACCCGCTGCAGCGCTCCACAACGGCGAAAACCCAATGGCCGGGCCTTAAATACCTGCGATGGTACAAAGGACGCGTTGGAACGGAGGAGGGAGAGAGTCTTGTAGGGGACGAGGAAGAAGAGAGGCACACGGTGAGGCGCGAGGTACAAAAAAAATAAAAAAGTGGAAAGGGACGGCACGGCAGAAAATATTCATCGCGGAGTCAAGGACCCAGACATTCACGGCGGAGCCGGACCTGCATGATCGAGGCAACCGGCAACACAGCGGCGGTCGCCACAACCTGAGAGGCCCACCAAACAGAGAGACCAAGCAGATAACTATATTTATAAAACTCTTTCTCATGGCAGTGGGTGTTGTATGGTTTCTCGGTGAGCGAGCGGAGATGTAGCACGGTCCGTCAGCTTCAAAGTTTCAGCGTCACCTCACCCCCAAATTAGCGGGACCGCGACTGTTGCCAATTGGACCGTCACATGACTTCCGAAGCTTATAGCGAGTCGAAGCTTTTACCATCAGGTGGCACCCAATTTGAACGAAGACCACTTCACAGTCTGAACACTAGATGGCGCCTATTTCCGAAATTCGCTGGGTGTTTGCAAAGTTTTAGCGAGCTGGCCCCAAATTTTAACAGGGCCACTTTAAAGCCTTACGCAGGATCAAAATTAATCACGGTCCGCGAGCTTCAATATTCTACAGTCACCTCAACCCCACGAGGCTATGAGTCCGTGAACACCGTTTGAATCGCGCGCGCGCGCGAAATCACGTGATAGGAAGACGAGCAACGTCACACGACCATGGCCACATGACCTGCGTCAATGAAGCATCCTGTTTTTAACCGCATTACGAATGTCAGACCGACCTCCGACGCACGAGTGACATTCCGAGTCCCCACGCGACAGCTGAATAAACAAAAGCGACCGAGCGGAGCGTCGAAACAATGTATTTCATTCGCATATGAACAAAAAAGAAAATAGCATTCCGATCTCTCGAGACATATACGAAACCTCTGAATCCGTTCGACAACAAGCGATACATTTGCAGCGACGGGATTACGACGTTCCCTTTTGGACACAAGAGCGATTTAGGAAGCGAGCGATCTGCCTCCTCATCACACGCCTCGTAAATATTTTGGACTGTATCGCAATTGCTCGCGTTTCCCATCGGTGTGTCTTGAAACTTCTTGTGTACATTGTTGTATAATCCGATAGTGTACGAAATGCGGATCGTATCTCTTTTCTCATCTCACGCCCTGACCTTGTAAATATTTTTTTGTTTTTGGATTGTAACGTACGCGCTGCTCTGATATTCTATATATTTTTTTTTCCTCGGATGTATCTTGATACTGATTGTGCTGTACATTTTTGTGTCAAGTGTTTCCCGTGGTTTTTTTTTTCTCGCGTAGACTGATTTTAAAATCCGTATCTGTATTTATAAGTGTGCGTGTTTTTAGAGCGAATGATACTAATAAAACATGAAACATCATATCTGTCTCGTCTTTAGCGCGTATGAATGCGACCACGCTCCGGTCCATTTCCCACACAAGCTCCGTTCAGCAGCTGCAGATGACGATAAAATTAGCGAGAGATGACTTGAGTGCGATAGAGTTGACGCCATCTACCAAGCTGGCGCTAAAATTAGCGAGAGATGTCGCGTGATAGTGGTAAAAGTTCACGCCAGCGAAAGGATTCAGGTGCGCGCCATCTACAAACAGTTTCGGTAACTCACACGCAGTGCGCGCACGCGAAAATACGGATGCGCACACTTTGAAAAGACGCGCAATTCAACTTTTCAGCAACAGATGGCGCAAGGTCAGACCCACGACGCAAGATGTCACTCATGCCCTAACAACAAAGACGCTTTGCAACAAATGACACGCGCCATCTATGAACCGAGGTGTCAACTGCGCAGCGATTCAAATATCAGGTGACGTTGGTCACATGACCCAACGGGAAAACACACGACAATGCATTTCTCGTCACTAATCCCACGGCGACATATCTGTGTTGTCATCGTGACAGTGCATTTTCCCACCTGACAGACGACTCAATAATCCTGAACTCTACTTCCTGCATGATGGAATTGTGTAGATAGGCTTCGTCACATGACCTGAGGCAATGACGCGTTCAAATTCCGTGGAGGGTCGTTTGTTTGTTTTCACCCAGATTACGAAAGCCATTCCCGAGGTGACGAGTCTGCGCGAACACCGCTTGAATCGCGCGCGTGCGAAATCACGTGATAGGAAGACGAGCGACGTCACACGACCTGCGGCAATGAAGCATTTTGTTTTTAATCGCATTACAAAAGCCAAGTAGCGCGCGGGACATCACGTGATCTGAATGCACACACACACACACACACAAACAACTAACTCGACCTAAGCGGCCTTCGGAAACGATGCGCTTGTAGCTCAGGGGATAGCGCGTCGGGCTGGCGATCAAGAGGTGGCGAGTTCGATTCCACGTCGCGGAGCCTTTTTTATCGAATAAAAGAGGCATTTACCGCGTAGCGATTCAAATTCAAAACACGTGACCGTCATGTGACCGTAGCGCAGCGCCCTTCTTCGGATGCAGCACGAACCCCATCATGTGAGCGCCCTCTGTCGGACGCAGCACAAACGCTCTGCGACATGACGTGAGCGCCCTCTGTCGAACGAAGCTCGGACCCTGGTGACATCACGAGGTTGTTGACAGATGATGACCGCAGGTCTGCGGTTTGTGGTAAGTGACACGCTTCTGGCACGCGCTGGACACGTGACCTGACACGTGACGGGACCTCGCTGAGCACTGGCTAATGCCGTGTAGGCGGGGCCATCGATGCCCACTGCCTGCCATTGGTCACGGGGATGGAAGAGAGGGAAAGGGACCCGCCCTACTGCGCTGTGATTGGTTGGATTGGGTTTGGCCCCGCCCTCCTGAACTGTGATTGGTCGGATCGGGTTTGGCTCCGCCCCTTTGGGCGTTTGTTGTACTTCTGTGTGAGTTCGTACAGTTATTCTACTACTCACTATCTTTTAGAATCCCTGCCGCCGTGGTACAAAGGTGCGGTTTCTCGCTGGGTAACGACTGCCGTTCAGAAGTTCACCTCCGACTAAATCCTCAGGTCATCCTTTCTCCCATAGCGCCTCAAAAATTAGACAAAAGACTACATAACCACCGCGGACGGCGCCTTATTTGTATCGGAGTTAGCCCCCAACTCCCTGGCATTCAAAGACCGAATTATGCTGGACGCTGCGCCCGCGTTATCCTTCCCGCAGCTCCTGGTTGAGTGTGAAGGCTACTATACAATGCTTCTAAAGAGACACATCCGTAGCAGTAATATAGTGATGGCTTTCGTCTGCTTCGCCCTTACTTTGCCGCTACCGGCGTTAAAAAAAAAAAAGTTTTTGGACACGAAAGACAAACTTAGGGTAAAGAGCTTATAAACGCTCGCCACTTTTTTTTAATCATATATTCACGTAAAGATACTACGAGTACGCATGTAATAAAAACCAAAGTTTGGCCGGCGCAATGCTTTGTTTATAATCACCAATAATCTTCTTTGGTTATAATTATGGGTTATCTGAAGCGATCGGTGTCCTATTTTTGTTGCCTTTGTAGCCTAAACCGGACTGTGACTAAAACCGGTGTGGCTATGAGGTATGCTGTTTGTGAGCAGTCCGTGTACTGTACAGTTGCCTTTTTCTTGCAACTTCTGCCTTTAACCAACAAGGCCGTTTTGGAACGCTTGTTATAAAAGCCCTTTTTACTGCCATCTCGCACTCACTTTTCGTGCAAGATGGCAACAATCACCGAAAATTTGTTATTATGGCCCGGGCTAAAGGCTAAACTCCATGGATCGAATTATGCGACGAATACCTGACGAACGCCGCCCGACGGCACGCTCGCTTTGCGCGTGACGTAGCAGCAACTGTGCTGATGCCACGCGCAGAGCAAAAGCCGCCGGGCTAAATTCGTCGATTTTTCGCTGTATATTTGTCCCATGGAGTTCAGCCTTAAGTGCTATGTTTAAACTGAGCGAAACGAAGTCAGACAATTTGCTGTTTAAATGTCTGATCTGTATGCCGAAAGTCAAGCTGCTGAGCACATCGAGGACGTCGAACTCTAATTTGAAAAAGCACATTAAGAGTTATTCTTCAATGTCACTTACCTTTTTTCCGTTAAAATGTCGTCGTTAAGCCTTCCTAGCCAAAACGCACCTTTCTTTCGAGATTGTTTTGTTAGTCGCAGTTTTTCAGCTACATCTCACGATGCTCATTAATGTAACCTGTCGAAAAAGTCTTCGAAAACGGCTTAGTTTAGTTACTTGTATAATTCAGAAGGAAAATGAATGAATCATAGAAGTTATATATAAACACACCTATGTAATATATGTTTAAGTTTGCGGTTTAATTAGACAGTTTTTTCTATACTAATTCGTGATGCAGTTTATTAGTTAATCGTTTGTTGTTCCACACGACAGATAACTAGAAATTAACAGCGGTGCTTCGCACCAGTCCTAATTGTTTGTTTTTTTCCGGGTTCGCGGTAATTTCCAGGGTTCGCGGTAATTTCAGAGAAACGAAAGACCGAAGCTACGACCCACTTTCCCAACACACCCTTGAGAAGTAGTGGAAGATCGACCGTATGCATCAAACTCCCGTTTCTCAAGAAGTGTTCGACAATCTTATAGACACGTTCTTGGTTGAGACTGTACATTCATATACTAACAGCTGTCATATACTAACAGTAAAACACGAAGTAAAAGCAAACTAACGTAAAAGTAACGTCCGTTAAGGGGTATTCACACGAGGGAGAAATCCCGGGGATTTCTCCCCGGCGCGCGCGCATTACGAGACGAACACGTGAGGCTTTTGCACATTGCAAATCCTGATGTTTTCGTCGCGGGATGCGCGTGCCGGGGAGAAATCCCCGGGATTTCTCCCTCGTGTGAATACCCCTTTAGTTATGGCAAGTAACGACACCGGTATTTTGTTACATTTACATAACTGAAACGGAGCTCTGTAACGCGTTAGCTTTTTTCCAAGCTAACGAGTAACGCTATTTCGTTGATTGTTTTCTGCGTCCGACAATTTCATCGAGCGCCGTTTCATCGAATGCCGTTTCATCGAAGCCGTTTCATTGAACACCATTTTATCAAACGCCGTTTCCTCGAACGCTGTTTCATAAAAGCCGTTTCATCGAACGCCTTTACATCGAACAACGTTACAGTCTGTAATATTTTGGAATTTACTTTAATTTTTATACACAACTTCATCTAATTCTCTCTTTTCTTTCTTTTGTTTTTGTTTTTACAGCACTGGGTGCAGTGACGAGATAAGTTCCATAGTGATCATATCCTGCTTCGAGAAGAAAGCCTCCATGAAACAATGACCCCTCTCCATGTCACATGAAACAATTAAAAATGAGACAAAAACAGAAAGCACAGACACTTAAAAGTGTTTTAAGTGTCTGTCCTTTATTTGCAGTGTCGTGGTTTCAGTCATGTATGTACATGAGTAAAGTCGCATAGCCAATTGTTTTTATTTCTTTTTATGCCAATTGTTTTTAATTTTAGTAATTTGACACCACCCTCAAAACTATTTTACAAGTGACTACCTTAGTCTTAACAAATGCAAAGTGAAGCATCCATAAAGCACTGTTATGCCCCAAAACTTGGTCAAGAGCCATAACAGAGAAATTCGATGAAACGGCCCTTAGCGATTCGATGAAACGGCGTTCGATGAAACGGCGTTCGACGAAATGTCCGCTACCCATTTTCGGTACGGGCACAACATTGCAGGGAGACATTTCCGGTGTCAAATGGATCGGAGATACGGAGTCGAAAACATGATAATCATCGAATGGTAGTGGACGTAGATATAGAATGATCCGGTGCAAAGTTTCATTTTCTAAACAAATAATGCAAGCGTCCAAGTATACCTTGATATCAAATTGTTAGACAGAACTGTAGAGAAGATTGTGTGTTTCTTGTAAAAGATTTTGGCCCCCTTGTATCCGGTCCGCTTTTCTATATATATATAGAAAAGCGTCATTTGAGGCCTATATATAGGTCTCAAATAACGCGGGCGAATCTTTCCTTTTGTCGCTATTCCACTTCTTCGCTTCCGCAAATTATGAATGTGGTAGATTAGTCCTGTGGCTTAGAGCTCACTTTCTGAAACTAACCGAAAATAAAAACGGACCAGTATAAGCTGAACTATGCAAGACGTTTGAAGAGATTCTGTCGTAATGAAAATGAACTGCTCTAATGCGGTAAGTCGGGTCAGTCGGTTCATAATTTTTTATCCACTTATTAAAGGCTCCGGAAAAAGAAGAAGCCAGGACAAGCTGAGTGACGCAAGGCGCAGCGTATTGTACAGGTTGTCCCGTTTTTTTATGTCCTTTCGACGCTCCTCAAATCTCACAATGTTTGGTTTCTAAACGCGGTTTTTATTTTCGCACAGAAATAAGTCAAATATAGGTAATAATTTTTCACACCAGTGCAATTCAATAGAGACTTCTATTTTCCAGATCCCGCTTGCCGCCATACTTCAATGTCATCCTCCAGGGGCGGGAATGTTTGTGTACAGTGATTAAACTATTTACATGAAAATTGGCATGCACTATAAATCTTGTACTCTCTCTTAGAAGCAGGATGTTAGTGCACATGAATTCTCCCAGCGTCTTGCCTTCTAATCGCGTGGAAGGAAAATGGAAATATACCGGGCATTATTTGTGCAGAAGGCTAGATTCAACGGTCGCCTATTATTTCTACAAACCCCCTGAGAGATTCACTACCATATACCTGGTCCTTTCTTCAAGAATCGAGGTTTTGGTGGAAATTCGTTGCTCGGCCGCTATTCTTTGTAGTGGCGCGGGGAAAAAAAGTGAAGAGAAAGAGAGAGCGGCCCCCGGGGGGGGGGGGGGGGGGGGGGGGGGCGGGGGGAGGCAAAATTTTTCGCAAGCTAATTTTCTTTTTTTTTTCTTTTTGCAAATGCGACATTTTGTTGCGGGTAGGTATGCCTTTGTTTAGAGTGCTACAATATATGGTGTAAACAATTTTACGCACTTATCACAAATGTTTCATCGTCAACGACAGTTTGTTAAGAATTACGCACTGCCCCGGGCGCTTCGACCCTACGCGCTGGAGCGTCACAGGAGCGAGTATTTCCGCAAAATAAATAGGAGGACCTATTTCTCCCTTTGAAATATGAATCGACCACATCTGTGGCATCACGACGAACATACTTTCACCATGAAATCATAACAAATAATGCTTGATGATAAAATTGATTGGGTCCTAACAGTAGAGCCACATTATTTAGGTTGCAAATAATTGGGCGACGATCATGCGATGTTTTTACTTCCACGTTCGAATGTGTTGAAAATGAGTAGCCAAAAAGCCCTGTGCGCAGGGTGCTTTCTGGAGTGGCCTAATATCTCCCCAACTCGGGAAAGGGGGGAGGGGGGAGAGAGAAAGGGTGGTTGTTGTGGGAAGATGATAATATTTATTCTCACTCAGGAGAGTCGCCGGTCATTAAAAAGTCGACTCGCTCATAACAGGAATGCCTGTGGGGCCACATCTCTAGTAACTATGAGCAAAAATGTGATATAAAGCTATGTTACTGAGAAGTTATGATCGTGCCAACGATGGGGCGTTGTGGATACGCGTGAAGCACAGACTTATCTTACGACTGCACCGTCTTTATTAGAAGCCAGAATTGCGGCTTGCTTCTAGTGACGCCAATCTTGTCCAATACTGGATAAACTCGGTACAGCTTTGATCGCGGAAGCCCAAGCCAATATTTAAAGGTCTTCATCAAGTTATAAAACAAACATCAAGCAGAGGTAAGGACGAATAAATATGCAAAATAGTGCAAAATGGGATGAACAACCTATCAGGGAGATATATGTTTCGAACAGTAATGACGAGATTAGGGAAAGCCACTTGATTTATATATCTCGGAAATAAATGTATTATCGACGACCTGAAACCTTTATTGCGCAAGCCAATCCTTCTGCAGACACGGGAATGGTTCCAGCAGCCGCGTGATGCCAGAGTGCGGCAGCTGCAACGACACTAGCATACCGCGGCCCCTCGATCTCCACCGACCGAGGGGCCTCGGGCCTGCGTTGGGCCGCGCTGGCTTCCTCAGTCTCGCGGATTGAGCGTGCCCGCGTCAACCAGGGGAAGACACCAGGAAGTCTCAAGGTCGTTGTCGCGCTCGCTGCTAGCCGCTCATTTTGCGCTCTTTGAGGATTGTTCGTACAAGAAACGCCGAAACAAAAGAAGCCCCTGCCGTCACGTGACTTTTGGAAGAGGGTGAGAAGAGGAATGGCGCGAGGGGCATTTTCCGAAAGGGCAACTCAGCTTCATTTTTGGTTTTGAAAAAACAATGCAGTCCTCTTCACTATCACCTAGGAAGACCACACGTCAAATATTACGACGCAGATCTGTCTAAATATTTCTTAATCAGGCAAACTTTGCAACTCGCCAAGTTGCCGAAATCTGCTCACTCGAGCGGGCGAATTCAGGCGCAACAACAAGAAGCGCAGTCAAGGCTACGGCGTGGGCGTAGCTAACATTGAGCTAAACTTCATTACCATTGCCCCCTTTTGCTTTATTTTGTTCTCTGTGCGAGCGTAGTGGATGACGTCAGCAACGTACGGCCGACCCACCGTGGTTCCGCCATTACAGCCGCCTCCCGCGTCACAAAACAACCGCCATGATCGTTTCACTGTTTGTGATTATTGTCTCTCAGAGTCTCGTCCACACTGCGGACACTACATGCGCAGGTATAGACCTTTTCACCCTCCGTGGCATGGGCACTGGCATCTTGGAATCACGTGATGCGGCCGCAATTAGGTTGCTTCAACTCGTCACTTCGCTCTCCCTCCCCTCCGCGCTACTCCGCGTCTTGGCGGATGCGTTGAATTCGTGTTTTTCGTTGCGTTTCACCGCGTTTCTTACCTCACTCTGTAAAGTGTCGTCCGATACTTATATATTTACCGTGTAATTGCATTACATGAATATGTGAACAACTTCCGCAGTTAATTTTGTATCACGTTTTGACTATTTTTACCGTCGGCGTGCCGGCTACGTGTGAAGAGGCTTTGAGCACATGAGTCAGTGTTAGCGCTCACGCACATTGAACACATATATAACTCTAAGACAGCGCAAGGGTTCAAAGGTCAATAACTTATGAGAACTCAGGTTTGCTTACTAATAGTGGCGGAACATTCGCAATAGGAAGCAAAATGTAAGTTATACCCTATCGAAAAGACCATCAGGAAAATCCTGATGGGCTGATGGTCTGATGGAGTCGTATTTTGGGACGCCTGATGGTTTGATGGTCTGTTGGCCTGATGGTCTGATGGTTTGATGGTCTGTTGGCCTGATGGTTAGATGGGCTGATGGTCGAATGACCTGTCGTATTTTGAGACGTCTATTTTTGATGATTTGATTATGGTGGTTTCATGGCTAATTTAAAACAGTTCGAGTTGGCCACAACTTAAAAATACACGAGAATATGTGAATTCATAATCTGGAAACTTAATAATGCCATTTGTCTGGAGCATGACGAGGTGCATATCCCACTTAGGATTTGATTATATTGTCCACTGCACACTGGTAATCGCCAGGCTGACATTTGAGTACGGCAAATGCAGCTACTATTAAGAATAAAGTCAAACAAGCTGCATTGCTTTGATATTTTTATTATGAAGTTATGAAATCATACATTGTTTCGCTAGGAGGAATGGCAAGGTGGTACAGAAAAACCAGAAACATTTGAGGAAGTACTATTGTGACCAATATTAGTTGAAGCGCCATGACGCATGGCATGTGGTACTATCGGAGCCACCTGTCGGATTTTCAGTGAACCTCTGTGTTTGCTGAGGTTTAGGCGGGTTTCTTCTTGCACTCATTGCACCACTATGAGCTGGAAATTGACACAGAACGGTATAGCGGTGCAACGGGCACAAGAAGCGATTTGTTTCTACCTCAGCGCATACCAAGGTTTGCTGAATTGTCTGAGAGACAACTCTCATATTATTGCGTGCCACGCGTAGTGGCATTCAGCTCGTATTGGCTGCAATAGTACATTTGCTTCATTTCAATAGTATTGGCTATATATAAATTAAGCTAAATCAATATGAAGAAAAGGGTAAAAAGGCTACAACATTGGGTGCAAGCGATGGCAGACCTCCAACAGCATGGGCAGTCCGTGGTGGGACCGCGATTCGGGGGAGGACAGGCAGCAAAGGGATGAGCCTTGACATATCAAGGGCAATTCAGAGATCAGCGATGAGTCCAAACAGAGGACGACCATTGACATACGTCAACAGCAGAGTGGACCTAGAGACGACTAAGGGGCAGTAAGAGTGACATGCTTCATTGTAATTGTGTGACCATGCAACTTTTTGGAGAGTGAGTGAGCACAGCCTGATGGGATGGCAGTAGCGACCAAGCAACCCACAGCCTTTTTCAAGTGGTCAGCTGATCAACACACTACTTTAAAGTTGTTCGCATAAACATTTAAAGATATATTAACCTCTAAATAATTTATCTATACCATAATTTGAAATAATTGCGTGTACGCTTGAGACCCAAAATAGTATTTAACTTAATTAAGGAAGTTAGAGTATAGATCCACATACCTTTGTAGCGATTTCTCTTGAGATCGGACAGTTTTTTTGACAGGTACCGTCGTATCTTCTGATGTCGGGCTGCCGCTTCAGCCTGGCGGTACCTCTTCTCCCTCAGGTGTAGCCGAAAACAGCCTGGAATATTGAAAATCCAGGGTAATAATTTTTTGCAGTTCTCAGACCTAAAACAATCTAGAACGTCATAAATACAAACTGCAGGGTCATAGTTTAAGAAGACCAAGGGTAAATTAGTCTCAAATTGAAGCATTTAAGTGGCAGCTGGCACCTAACAAACCTTCAACATTTCTTAGAATTTGCAGAGTTCAGAGATTACTATAAAAACAAAAGTATTACAGTATCCTGATTCATGTTCCACTCCCATTAGACAGCCCGCCCTGGCTTTTGTTAGATTCTTTTAAGCACCAAACAGGTAGCCCATGTCTATAAATCTAAACGCTAGGCTAGTGACTTTGTAAGAAATAGGAGTTACAACTGTAGATAAGCAGACAATGAACGTTGGAAACTGCTTATATTTGGTTGTCATCGCTCACTGTGGTAACAGCTTGGTTAACCACGAACTTCTTTTGAGAAAGCTACTACACTACGGTATACGGGGACCTGCATTTAATTTATTTAAGTCTTATCTCGCTGAGCGCAGACAATATGTTAAAATCAACAGTTCAGTATCATGCATTAAGCCGGTAAAAACAGGAGTACCTCAAGGAAGTGTATTAGGCCCGCTATTATTTATTTTATTCACAAATGAAATTCAGCGTTGTGTTCCTGATTGCAAAGTTATAGCCTATGCTGATGATACTACACTTTTCTTGAAGGGTTACACATGTAACGAGATGGAACTGTCAGCAAATCGTATGCTCTCCAACCTTAGCCTTTGGGCCGAAGTAAATAGATTACAAATTAACACGAGCAAAACCAAATGCATACTATTCCGTTCAAAAAATGTAACAGTCCCTTCTAATTTAAATATCAATATAGCTGGCAAAAATATTGAAATTGTGAAAACGTTTAAATATTGGGCGTACTCTTTTCCGAAACTTTATCATGGAATGACCATGTAAACTATATTCATCAAAAAGCCAGAAAGGCCGTAGGATTGCTATCGAGATATCGCTCTATTTTCACCCCATTTGTTAAGCAGATCATCTATCACGGTCTTGTCCAGTCATATTTTGTGTATTGCCATCTGGTATGGGGCACCACTACCTTACAGAATGTGAACACGCTTCTAACCCTACAGAAAAAAGCCTTAAGAGTGGTCGCGAATGTATCGTATTTTTTTCACACAGATCCGCTTTTCACACGATTTAAGATTGTTAGAATAACAAACATGTACAACTTCCGCCTTCTAACATCATACAATGTTGCAATAAATAGTGAACATAGCCATATTCTCCAAATATCTAACTTACATAGGAATACAAACATATATCGCACGCGTTTAAATGAACTGTGGTATACACCCACCCCCCGAACGAATTATGGGCTAGGATCCATTAGGTACACCTTACCATCCTTACTAAACACGTTGCAACGTAAGGGATATTCTTCTCACAGTTTGCCATTTGAAGTATTCGTGCATATTCTATCTACCCTGTGAATGTTAGTTATTTGCTATTGCTTTTCAAGTGTGCATTTTTAACTGGAGTACTAAGTAAGAATAATGTCTTATTTTATTTTGTTAAATTTTTGTGTAATTTTTTTTTTTTTTTTTTTGTACTTTGAGCTAAAAGTACGCCTCTGTGTATATATTTATTTGGCCTGCACTGTTGTGCATTAGTGCATGTTTTACTGTTGTCGAACGCTAGCTGCCTTTTTGGAGCTGGGGCCTCGTCAAGCTGCACTTGTTGCAGCTTTTTGTCCCAGCTGCCATCTTTCTTGTGAAAGAAAATAAAGTATTGATTGATTGATTGATTGATTGACATGCCACAGAATTCAAAAATAGCATCATGAACACCAGAAAGAACAATGAAGTTGTATATAAACACCATAATCTTTCACATTCCTTGAAAGATCTTTCATTCATGGCCTGGCTACAATATTTATAACCCTTTTTGGTAGCACTCTACGAGGTAGACTACCTTACATTTTTACCGAATTTCTCAATTTTAGGTGAGGCTACCCTTAGGATATTATAGCAATGCTGGTTTTTAGTTAAGCTTCTAAAAGTCTCCAAGCCATTATTTCTTTACTTATTGCATAAAGTGATGTTTGCTTCTAGAGCACTCACGACAGTAGTCATAAGTATGCCCATACCCGATCTAACAATCTGAGATCTGCATGACAAAGTGATCCTTAGGTTGGGACTCACATGAAGAAAGAAAAGAAATTGATGGTTAAAATGAATTCAGAACATTTATCTCCCTACAGTTGGCATACATCGTGAAGGGTGCATTTCAAACCTGCAATACACATGTCAGCAAGCAAATTATGACCATAAGAAAATTAAATGCAAATGCTAAGAGGATCAGTTTATGTTGCCTTTCTTTTTGAAAACTAATAGCCAATAGAATTGAATGTCTTTTGCAGCGTGGGCTGTTAAAAACAATGAAATGCTTGTTCATGCATTGTTGCCCATTTCTCTTTTACTTCAACATGCTGCTTTGAAGTTTAATCTGATGCATGTGTCTCCCCACTAAGAAAAAATAAGTAGATAAACAAAGCAAAACAAACAAGTTTTTATAATGCCGAAATTAATTTCCTCTAGGCATTAGTTTGTGCTTTCGAAGAAGTGTGCTTCCAGAAGAAGTTACACAAATGCCAGAATGTAACTTACAGCTGTTCTTAAAGGGGTACGAAAACGGAATTCCAGTGCTCATTTGCTAGCTTGGATGTGGGCTATGTTGCAGCATCACCTGAAAAACAACGAACTTTTGTTGAAAAGCACAAGAAAACTAAATTTAAAGGTAATTAAACAGTCTTTCAATGTGCACCTGGTGGATGCCTCCGAAGCTTCGTTGGGAAATAATCTAGCAATGTTGGGGATCTTGGACGTAGTCGTGACATGGCAAAAACCGCTATGTAGCTTCACTACACATCGGAGCAGCGCCGCTCTTCGGAGGTATACTCAACTGTTGGAGTAATCCCGCCCTGAATGCGGTGACCTTGACATGACTTATCTCACACATAGGCGCTTAGACGGCTTAGTCCGCGTTGGTCCACGTGAAGCCCACAGGTGTTTCAAATGGCTAGACTATAACGCGTCTACGCCACCACTATGCACCCGAATGGCACAGCTCGTTACCACGCCAGCTTTGCCGGATAGCCCACGACGCATCGAGCTCTCCGTTGACTTCTCTTCGAGCACTTGCTCGAGTTTGCTGCTTAGAACGAAAAATATAATCACCTGTTCAAAATACAAATGTGCGATTATTATTTACGGTTATTATCTGTTATGATTGATTCATACTTGGCGGGGTATCCCGATCACACATCCAGATGTTAGCAGACAACCTACTAGAGTAAAATCTCGGTGATACTAATTGGTGCGAATTTAGGAATAAAACAAATTCGCAAATTCCCCGGCCGAAGCGCATTGTATACAACGTGAAAATTTTTTGGTGTTCCGAATACTTCGACGCGCTGCGGCGGCTGATACGAATGCGTGCTACACAATAATGGTGTCAAGGAGGCCACGATCGGCCACTGTAAGCTCCCAAGGTTCCGGGCGGCCGATTGCCTGCTGCTGCCAGGGATCAGCCGCACTTTGTTTACCCAAAAACTGGAGCTCAAAATTAAATGCGTATTACAATCGGACCCAAAAACCAAAAACAAAATGCTAAAAAAACTGTGCAAAATGGCCAGTCCCATCACCATCAACACATGTTTCAAATCCAATCCACTCTGAATCCAAATTCGCTTTTTTGTTTTTGCTATCTTGTGAAATGGTGTTTCAGCCTTGGAAAAGGAAAACCGACTTTACTTTAAGGTTACCTCTAAAAAAAGTGACTGCGTTGGCAAAAACAGAAAACCGAGTGATGTTGGTGGTGTCTTCGGTGTGGTCCACGGTGACATCCTAGCTTGGTTGGAAAGACAAAGGAACCAAATTTTCGTTCGCAGGTTTTTGATGTAGGGCTTCAACAGCACATAGTGTGGGCACTTTCCGAGTATGTGCATTTGATACAACGTTTTCCACGAAGTGTATGTTGTTCAGCCGTGATTATTTTATCTGCGCGGTAGAATCGACATTAATTAATTTTTTTAACATTCGTGGGTTGATTATAAAAGTGTGTTACTATCGGGGGCGTGTTAGAATCGTGCAAATTGCATACAATATATTTTCTGCCATAAATAAGTGCACATTCATGCATTCCTTGTGTTTCAAAATATAAATTTTGTTTCGCTTTCGTTGATACGAATTTAGCATGAAATATGTTACGCGACTCCGCGAGATTCGTATCAAGATTTAAAAAAATGTTTGTTTAATGAGAGAGCCTGCACCTTGCGCTGAGTGAGTGGGACAAATGCCTTCTCTTGCCGCGCTGCCTTTGCCTTGTCGGAGAGGGCGCCGGTCACAGACTTGTCAAAAAGTACTTCCACTGGCCGTATGGCAGCAGCAGTAATCTTCCAAAACATGGAGTCGCACTCTGCTTTCCGCGTGTTGCCCGGATTCCTGGTTGACGTGCACACCTCGTCCGACATGGATCTGTTATAAACAAAAGCGAGAAACAGCTTCACACTTACCAGTCGTTGACGCAGAGTGGTACTGTATACTCCAAGATGCATGGGAAATGTACTAAAATAATTACATAAATGATATTTAGGCCTTTCAATTTGAAACAGCGCTACCTATGAATTTCTATCTTCATGGGCATCTGCGAAGCTGATGGGCCTACAAAGCTTCATGGCATTTGCATGAAAGAGGTATGTAATCCCTTAGTTGCATCTGGTGAGCATGACAATAGAATGTTTTCCAGGCCCTGGCTATAACTACAATTAAGAGCCTGGCTACAATAATATTTTAATGACTTCTGGTTGCAATCGATTCAATCTACTGTGCTTACACTATCTCCGGAGTGGCCAAGCTGAGGCTCGCGAGCCGCACGCGGCTCTTTGCGGGTCCAAGTGCGGCTCGCGGCTCCCTGGAAAACGTGTCCCCATGACGCGTGTTCCCTAGACGAAAAGAGTTCTAGAATTTAAAAAGAGCTCACAGTCTTGGCAGCCTTGCAACACACTATATATATACACCTGGAATGCATTTTGCCACATAGATGCGTCGAGTGACCCCGTTTTCTTTATTGTTCTTGAAAGACTTTCAACCGTATACGCATAACCGTTGTCAGGGGCAGTCAGTGGCTAGTGAATCGTGTAATAATTTTTGCTTAGCAGTGGAAAAAACCTTCTGATGCATAGTGACATTTGTTGTAATCGCCGGTTATACTTGTCCTCTTTGGAAATAACTGTTCCCTCCATATTGTTTCTTGTTAAAAGTAGCCCCCCCCCTTTCTTTTTTCCAGCGACTCTAAGCTTTCGTAGTTATGTCTGCGGCTCTAACTCCATGTCACTTCGGCCACCCCTGCACTATCCTAAACGCTTTTAATGTTTATCATACACTGCATGAAAGTGAAAAGATTTTTATTTTACCATTCCATCCTTATTCTGGAGGCCGATGGTAGGATCCACGATCTCATTCTTCGGATGGATGTCCTCGTCAGCAACTGAAAAACAATGTCACATTAGAGAGGTACGGAAACCAAATTCCAGCGCCCATTTTATCGCATTAATGTGTAGCATGTTGCAACATAACCTCAAAAATACCAGTCTTTCGTTGAAAGGCACAAGCAAACTAATTTTAAAGCTATTAAACAATCTTTCAATGTGCACCTGGTGGATGCATGTGGAGCCTATTTGGGAGGTAATCTAGCAACGTTGGGGAACTTTCTGCGTAGTCATGACGTAGGAAGGAGTAGATAGCTCTTTGCCGTTTATGCCTTCTTTCTCAACATTACTATTTCCACCCTTTATGAATGAATATCCTCTATGCAAGATATAAGCGATTTGTTGCATATGACATGTTCGGCTCTATCACCGCACAGCAAACTTCTTTCATATATTGCAGGTTCATTAAAAAAGTTACCTTTTCAATGCTAAAGCATGGGTTTTTTTAGTACGGTAAACATACGAGTACCCAAAGGTCAGGCCATAAATGACTTACGTGTTAGGCAGTAGGGCCCTACAGCACCTACCACCTCAACTAGAAGCCGAGCCGCAGGTAGTCCTGGAATTGATAGAGCAGGGTGGGTCAGAGAAAGGTGTTTCTAGCAGCTCTACCGGTGTGCCCCCTAGCAGCATTACTCACGCACATTGGGGTGTAGGCAGAAAGCATGACATTCCTCATCAAGAAATCATGACAACACATTGTTGCCAGCAACAAACTGGATCCTCGTGCTATTTTTTTGTGATTTAGTTGATTCTTTGTCTTCCTTGTAACTCCGGACTGCTTTAGTGGCCTTTGTGAAATAGAGAAGGCTTGGTAAACTGCAAAGCTTTGAGTGAGTGGTGAAACAGAGCCATCCCAAGGAAGTATAAATGTTAAGGACTCGGCATGACATTACGCTGAGAGTTGGGATTCTCAAGCTGCTTTCCACACTCACATTTTGTGCACGATCGGCTCTCTTTCTGCATCAGTTGGACCGGTCAGTTGTGCGCCCGTTTCGGTCGCTGGTAGCCATATGTGGCTGCCAGCGACCGAAACATCGTCACTTTCAGCTTTTGTCCTGACAAAGACCGCATCTAAAAATTTAATTAGCGCTAAGATTTAGCTTTCGGACACTCCCAGCAAAATTGGTTGTACCACATTACATAGACAAGTAATGATATTCTGGTGACAGAATTTCCACAAAAAACTGCTTTGCGTTAGAGTGCACAAGGGCTGACGTTTCTGGGATGGGAGGTGCAGCTTTGTGTGAACTTGCAGATGCCTCAGCTGCCTGTTTGCGCCTGGCCAGTTCAGTTGCCATTTCCTCTTGGGTTTCTAGTAGGTACAGTCGGGGACAAAAGTCTCCCGGACACGCAAGCTGCGACTGAAACGCATTGCGCTGCCATCTGCCGGCGGGTCGCCTGGTTTCGAGATCACAAAAGAGCCCATGCGCGTCCTATTGTGCCTGCCAACGTGTGCGCTTTCCCGCTCTTCTGCGGCGCGGCGCCTAACTCGGAATCGGGCGCGTGGTACCACTTCGGAGATAGCGCTTACTAACATGGCACCTATAAAGCAAGAAGTCACGGCAGCTCAACTAAGCGATAAGCTGAAGTGGTTATAAAGCAAGGTGCGCTGACACGGCGAAACGCGGCGCAATGCCCCAAGCGGTATCTTGAGTTTCGGAATGTACAGCAGACGCTCGTCAGCCGCCAGCGCTATCTCGGAGGCGGTACCACGTGCCCGATTCCTAGTTAGCTGCTGTGCCGCAGAACAGCGGGAAACACACATGTTTGCAGGCGGAGTAGGGCGCGCACATGCGCTTTTGTGTGATCTCGAAACCAGGCGACCCGCCGGCAGATGGCAGAGCAATGGGTTTCAGCCACAGCTCGCACGTCCTGGGGACTTTTGTCCCCGACTGTAAATTTGTGATCATGAATAAATAAATTTGTTAGGAAGCAATAGTAGCTGATTCAACATCAATGCAGCGCGAACAGACAGGACGAAAAAGAGACTTGGCGCCTGTCCGTGTCGTACGTGTCTCTTTTTTCGTCCTGTCTGTTCGCGCCTTTTAACCTTTTAATCAATATGAACCAACTAGCCCCAACCAAAGTTTTATTGCATCAATGCAAGGCATGTATTATATGACTTGCATGAATTGACGTCGAATCAGCCAAGATTGTGCGAGTAAGTTTGTGCTGCGGAGTGCAAGAGTTTGGCGCTCTTTTCAATAAATGGACAGAAGCGCTACCAGAGGAGTGACACTCGAGCGCGTTCTTCGTGCACCGAGTATTTCTCGAAGTGCAAGTGACTTTTTCGCGCTGACAGAAACGTCGTCAAGACGACGAGTGCAGTGGGCCGCTGCCTCTTTTGAGTTGAAGAATGCTTAACCCAGCGACTAAAATGATTTAATTTGAAAGCCAGGGCAGCAATTCGCATTACGGAAAAGGTTTGTTCCTGAATCTCGCCTGAAAACAAATTATCTACCGAACAGTAGCGTTATGATAATACAGCGACAGAAAAGTTGGCGGGATGAGAGGACAGTCGGATCGCTGCCCTTTGTAGAATGCACAGCCCTGCGAATAAAGATACTTCGATTGGAAAGCGAAAACGGTGCGGAGAAGGTTTGTTCATGCATCTCGCCTGAAAACTAATTAATGTGCTATTTATTGAACGGTGGTGTGCCAGTATTTAAGTAGCACGTCGACAGGTTCCGTCTCCCGCTGGAAGACGGAAACCCAAGATATCTGACAAGTTTGAGAGTCTCTTGTTTTGACAAGCGAGTTTAAGAATGTTGTCTTTCGTTTAAATCTAAACAGCATGCATGGTCAATAAATAGATCGGTCAAAGTAACATTCAGCATATGTGGTCGAACCGAGACTTCAAACCTTTCAGAAATATTAAAACATTCGTGAAAATGTCCTAACGTCGCCGCGCATTTCTTTTTTTTTTTTGCTTCTTCTTTGCCGTTTTACAGAGCCCTTAATTAATTTATCTTCAAAATAATTTTGGCATCCGCGAGATGCTGAGTTCGTCATAAACATGCGGTCGGAAGTGGCTCATACAGCTCGCCAACTGTTTTGGTGCGTTGCGCTACTGTAGGCTATGCTTCGTTTAGTTGCTGCCCTCAGAGTGTGAAACTGGGAACGGTGGGGTACGAGCAAATTAGCGCGAACTTAAGGCACAGGAGCAATGGAGGCTTGTAGGGTGCCATATGATGTCACGTGCAAGGCAGTTCAGTCCACACGTTCAACTGAAGTTTTAGACAGCCCATGCAATCATCTGCCTAGCTTGGCGCCCCATATAAGCACAGTCCACAATATTCACTTATAATTACAGTCGCAATAAAAATGAAAGAAAACGGCGATTGCTTGTGGCTACGTCGCACTTAGGGATGGTAAAAAATACACACTCACCCGTCAGTTTGAGAATCTAGGCCTCCTGGAGTGTTCGCGTCGCCGTCCCAAGATACATTGTACACCGTCCTACGCTCGAAGTCGGCCACATTCGAAGGATTGCAGTTTTTAAATAAAGCCCTGTAGACGCCGCTTATTTTTCCGTTCTCGCAAAATCGAGTGAAACCTACCTAAATATTTAAAACGTCCAAAACACTCCACGAGGAAGGGCGAGGCCGGCGAGGCTGCCGAGGCAACGAAGTGCACGAAACAACTGGATTTGAATTTGGATTTGGATTCGAAGCTTCTGAAGATGCAGTTGCTCAAACGGATATAAGCGGCGAGTGTTTTTCAAAATACAAAGTGTAGATTAAAACTTACGGATCGTCGAGTGTCGAACACTGCGTAAAAACTTGAATGAGAACATTTTTGACAGAAATCTGTCTAGGGTCAACACTGCGTGTAAAGAAACTGGCGCCGGCGGCAGCCGATGCGTCGGCAGTAGCCGATACATTAAAGAGTAAGTGATGATTTACACGATCCTCGGCAGTCCTCCGCCCGTGGCGGAGCGGTACAGCGTCGGGCTGCGGAACGAGAGGTCGCTGGTTCGACACCCGCCGGGGAACGGAAGAAAAAAATTGTTTTTCTTTGTATTTTTATTATATCTATGGTGATGGTGGTGGTGAAAACTTTAATTGAGTCTACAACGCCTGCGACGCTCCTTCGTTAACGACCGCCCTGGTCCAAAAGGGTTCTGGTGCAGCTGAATAATGCGGGGTCTTCTACCTTTCGTGTCGCCGGTTTTAGTACCTTTCGTAACTCCACGTAGAAGCGTAGAAATCTGGGCGAGCTGGTGATGCATCGGAATGAAAAAAACAGCGCGAACGAAACGACGGACCAGTAGAAGAGTTACACACAGACAAGGCCTTGTCTCGACGTGTTTTCGCTCAAGAACTTTGAAGGTCGTCTGAACGATGAGACATATAAAGCTTTTCCTTAATAAAGAAATCACATCAACCCATTGACCACGCGGCTGCGGCCTATCATATATCGTACGCGATATTCAACGAAAGCTTTTTTTTTGCGACATAGCCTCAAATCGCCTATTGTGTAGCGTGCAAAGTTGCGGAGCCTCCACGACTTCGGGCTGCTTATTCGGCGAGTCGGTGGCGCATTCCCCCGACTATTTAACCTTTAACCTTAAAGCCGAACTTAATTGCCGCCGTGACCGTCCGATGCGTAAAACGGTCGCGGGTCTCGGGGGTGCCGTGTCTATAAAAATAATGTGTCGACGAAAAGTCTGTCGACCTTCCGTTGTAATGAAAGGCGTAGATGAAGCATATGCGAAACGATGGACCCTACCGTAAGTACGCGTGTTTCCACTGTGCGTATGATTGATTGCAGACGAACACACAGTTGCCGGTGAATCGGGGTCTCAGTGAGTAAAGAAAAATCGCGTGACATAGTTGTGTCAGCACCTCGCGAGCGCGCGACTCATCACATGCTGGCAAATATGTCGCGACCCATATATCAATTGTTATTAAACGCCTCTGACGGCGCCGTCAGAGTACCGCGAGCAACAATTAATCAAGCACTTTTGATAAACATTGTGCGCAAAGAAAGTGGATCCCGACGGCCGGGAAACAAGACGCTTTTGATGAACCCGAAGTGAAACATGAAACTTCTGACGACCATTAGACCACCTGTGATGGTCTATCAAGAATGTCCAAACAGACCATTAGGCGCCGTCAGAAGCTTCTGACGGACCATTCAAACGCATCTGATGGTCCATCAGGAAAGTCGGATGGTCCGTCAGGAATGGGCTGATGGTCCATCAGGCTTTCTTGATGGCCCATCAGGAAGCCTGATGGGCCATCAAAGAAGTCTGATGGTCCATAAGGAAAGTCAGATGGTCCGTGAGGAATGGGCTATGGTTCGTCAGGAATGGGCTGATGGTCCATCAGACTTTTTTGATGGTCCATAAGGAAACATGATGGACCATCAGAAAAGTCTGATGGACCATCAAGAAACTCTGATGGTCTATCAGGAAAACCTGATGGTCTTTTCGATCGGGTAATGATCGCGCATTTGGTATCTCAAGTAAGGTGACAAAATACTCAGTGTAAATAACCACGTGTTTCCTGAAAGCATCGTGTTTTGTATTTATAACAGATCGAAAACTGTGGCTTTTGATTAGATAGGTGAAATCATGGACAAGATAGGGAACAAACGTTTATTTTAATTTGTTGTTTTATGCAAGAAATAATGGGATGTCAACACCAGAGTATTTGTTTGTTCACAATATCACACGAACATCTGTTCGATGTTCTTAATCGTGTCTGCTATATCCCTATTGAAAATTCCATAAAGATACGTAATTTGGGACACTGACTGCCAGTCAGCGGCCCTGGTGGAACGTGCCCTGATGTTCCACCAGACGACGTCTGACTGCCACTGCCAAGGGAATTTTATCAACAAGGGCAGCATTTATATAAAAGTAAAACTATACGCACTCCGGAGTGCATTTCGGACGAAACGGCTATACGCACTCATAAATATCGCTAAATGCCTCGACAAAACAAAAAGTTCGAGAAAAAAGAAAAAATAGCAGGTCCTCCGCGGATCGAACCCGCGTCCACTTGCGTAGAAAGCGGACATCTTAACCCCTATGCTACGCCATCGCTTAGGAAACTCGATTTGACCATTCGTTTTATACGAGTTTAGCGGAGTGCGTATAGCCATTTCCGTCCGAAGTGCACTCCGGAGTGCGTATAGCTTTACTCTTTATATGAAGCTCAAATTCCGAGGTGGCAATCTTGGATGGCTATGAAACGGTTCACAAGCCGAGGTGGCCATCTTGCATGGCTGTGAAACGGTTCACAAATCCTTAAAATGAATGTAATTCATGACATCAAGAATCAGGAAAAGTGTGTACCCGCCCTTTGTTTTTTTACACCTTTTGAAATTTGCGTTTTTTAGGCAAAAGGGACATTCGTTTACAAACGGGACCACATGCACCGTAAGCAAGTTTCAAAGAAACGCCCTCGATGTCTGAACCTTTCGGGACGACCGAATACACTTTAATTCACAAAACCTATGCGACTCCGTTGAAGCTAGAGAGCAAGCATGCATGCTACGAGAGACAGCCCTGGCTTCCACGGACGAACTCGAGCAGCAGACATATCTGAACTACGCTCGCGGATGCTTTTTGTCTGCACTCTTCATGAAACAATAATAATGAGGTGCGACACAGCTGTAAGGCCAATAGCCCATGCCAGAGAGAAAGGTATAAACTTCATAGCCCAAACCTCTCGGACGGAGTCAGGAGCATTTTAGTATTGCAGTGCGAGATTCCGACAATGAGCGCATCGCTCTGAAGAATGCTTCAGTTGCTTATGCAGTTAAGCCTTCAGCATGTTATGCAAAGCACTCGTACATCAATCGCCGTACTTCAGTTTTACTCACCTGCAATGTAGAGTACTTTCGCGTCGTAGAACGATCCTTTTGTTCGCGCGTCTCCGGCCCAGTAGACCTGGTACACCTTGCCGTCTTCAACTACACCTCCAAAGTCCCTTACATCGTCGGAGCTCACGAGAGGCTGGGTCTTGTCGAGTAGAAATTCTACTAAAACATAAGACATTCTAGAGCCCGGGCAGGATCGACAGGTTGGAGCAAGCTGGCAAACAAAACGAGTCGAGAGCGATCGTTCATGGAAGCTCGGCGAAGCTAGCGAAGCCTCTATGGGCGAAGCGAAAGTGGCGTGTTCGGCGTTTCGGCGGGCTTCTGATCAGGGTTGTCGGTCGGTTTCGTGTCATATCTCTAACATCAGTGGTTTTATGGGCTCACGTCTCGAAATCGTTTTCTCGTGCATAGATTATTTTTCGTATTCATAGATTTGACGAAATAGTGGTATCCGAACGAACTTTACGTCCTTTGACCGTACGTCTGTCTGCACGTCAAAGCTTTTTGACGTACAGTCAGAGACAATCGATGTACAATCAGAATTGACACCAAGACATGTTGATGGCCTTTCGCGGCGGCCGACTGCCACTAGGAAACCATCAGAAAGCCGACAAGCGGAGTCTGACTGGAGTTTGACTGTCGGTCAGAGTAACTTGTTGGCCAATCAGACATGCTTGACGTAAAGTCAGGCACAGTGAGCGGTACACTAGAAAACATTGACTGCCAAACAGGGTTACATTAATGGATTTTTCCTTCTTGTAAACATTCCCCTGATCGGTTTATTTATGAATTCTGAGAAACTATACTGTGCGTAATTAGGGAAATGTCTACAGCATTTTAATTGTCAAACTATTTTGTTAAGATAATCAGTTCAATTCAATTAATTCATTTCAACACAAAGGTTTTCACTTCCCGCTTAATAAATTGTCACAGACAGCTTGAAAGTGCCTGGGGTCCACAATGTGTGACGCTGAAAAGACTCCGTCTGCATTAAAATCGCACGAATGCTGTGTTGTCGACGGCGAATATTGATTTACCTTTAGCAGCTGGAGACGCCGAAATCTACGAAGCGCATTGGTTCAAACCAATAAAGAGCTTTCTACACAGGTTCATTCTGAGGCGCCTGGCGCTCGACTTCAGCCAAACTTACCAGAGATCACTTCTTTTGCGGCCTTTAATTCCATCTGGCAAATTTTACGGGAGAGTAATGTCACGTATAATTTGAAGGGCCTGTCACCTATTTCATACCTTGAGAACGTCGTAAGCAAATCTCCATATAACAAATAGTCTATTTCATCGGGCCAATATCATAAAATCTTGCTAATGAGTACTTTAGTTAAAAAAAAAAAAATTAGTCGGCCTAGGTTGGTCTATTACAATATTTCTCGAGAACTTAATTTTTTTTAAATAAAACAGGCCGAGAGAATAACAGTTTTTTTAAATATTAGCTACGTCATTATAGGAGACTTCCAGTCTGTGAAGTTCAATAGTTGGTGTACGAAACCCAAACTGTAAACTTGCCACTTCATATGTTTTTCGTGATTAGACACATTTTTAATCATGTAGTGGACCTCCCTCTTCACTAAGCACTAATGCATTATATTCTGTTACAATATAAGATGAGCAGTCGAATATCTGACATGAGCTCGAGCCCTTCCATTCCACTCGGTGCACGCGCAGCCAAAGCCCAACGGCAGGCAAGAAGCGCGTGCTGGACGCGGAGCTTCGCCAGCTCTTTATTTATTTATTTTTTTTTCTAGAAACTAGCGCCCGGGGTACGGCCGTCGGCCACGGTAATCATCTCTGTGCACCAGAGCAGTTGTTGCACCGCCGAACCTCGCCGAAATTGACGATTGGACGTAATCAGACGCATCTGGTGTTTATAAAAGTGCTCGCAATTTAGGCTCGAAACCACCTCGTGGTTCTCCAAGTGACTCAGCTCCACTGTGTCATTTGCTGTGTTGCACAAGAAAGAAATTTGTATCCCAAAATTAAGCGAAAATGGCATGAAACAGCAACACAATCGCGTGCACGTTGGAACCGAAACCAAGCAAATTGAAGCAACCTCATTGCGGCGAGTGCACCAGCGCCCTCTACCCGACGGTCAGCCAACTACTGAAATGAAAAGGTCTATATGCCGCAGTTGTGCAGACAGCGTCGAATGTCGTAGACAGCAAAACGTGGCGAAGAGTGCGGTGCAGACGACACTTGCGCCTGGCACACGCCCGCCCCAATCCCGCCCGTCGTTGCGTAGAGGATCACGTGACATCTCGTACCAATCTTGCCGGACGGAGCCGCAGTTTCGGTTTCGATTTTCGCTCGTGTTTAAAATTAGATTTAGAAATATATATCCCATTTCTCGCGAAGCAAACGACCTGGTGTCTTTTACTAGGGTTTTTTCAATGATAAATCACTCATTCTCCCGAAATCTTCGGAATTGAGCGGAGTTGCCCTTTAAGAAGTAGAAGAGAAATTTCCAACAGTATTTCATACGGCATTGAACGAAACGGTGTTCGAGGAAATAGCGGGTCCCACGACATATTGTCCACAGTTGATTTTCGATTCTTGCCGCCTTTAGTAATATTATTGTTAAGAAGTAATACGTTTGAATTCACCTCTAATTTCTTCTCTTCAACAGCAGCTGACTTTTTGGTGATTTACTTGTACCTACCAAAATAGCTATAGTTTATCTTTTGTTTGGTCATTATAAATAAAATGGTGGCTAGTGACTATTACTCACAATTTGAGATATTTAGGTTGTGGCAGCAATACCTCCGACTGTTTGTATTGCAGATGGAGAAACATACATTGAAAATTAGAGCCTGCAATTTTGCGGCACATGTTGTAGTGTTATAACTAATAACCTAACTAAAATTAAAACGTCCTTGAAGGCATAAGACAAAATTTGTTAGACGAACACAGAAGCACAATAAAAAGCATCTTAATTTTTATACCTCGGACACAGAAATACACAGGGCTAAGCCGCAGATAAAGGCAGGTTATGAGAAACAACACGGCAGAAGAGGATCGAGGAAACGTCTCCTCGATCCTGTTCTGCAGTGTTGGTTTTTGTAACCTCAGTCTCGTTGTTTTTTTTTTGTTTTTTTTCTCACGATGTTCAATTTATATCAGCTCTCTTGCGCCCCTGTGTTCTGTTCAAGCTTATGATGATAAATTATGTATATCAATTTTGTTCCCGTTTTATCACAGATTAGCTCCTGTGATGATAGTGAAACGTGGATCATGCATAAGACATGCATGAGCATTCTGTGAAAGCTCTAAAGCCTTCGAAAGGTTTCGTTTCACTGACGAATGTTATATTTGAAAATCTGTGTCAACCATTATGCTCTCCGATAGCGATAACCAATATCGGTCTGACTCGGACAAAAATCTAGGTACCTTATCTGAACGCAAAATCGGTACTTTTAATCCTGCCTTAAGCGCAAAAGAGGATAATTCAGCACCCTTGCCTCCAGTGAAAAGGATCTTGATTGGCACCTGCTTTGTCCAGGTGTCGCGGTCCAAGGATTCGCCACAGCGCACCGCCTTCGTTATTCTTGCGGAGGAATAATTTGAGGGTGGCCACCAACAAATACGTTTTTGCGTTTAAAACCCAATGAATGGGTGACGCAAATAACGTTAAAAAAAAACAAAAAAAACGTCAAATGGTTTTGCTCCTAAACGGTGACTGGTTATGAGTGAAGACGAAAGCGCAGGAGAGCTATACTTAGTTTCAGAAATTCTGTGCAGCAAAACGGAGGCTAGTTGCTGTAAGTAGGTAACCTCTAGCGCGATAAGAGCGCCCGAAGCAGACGACAAGAAGGCAGCGACGAGAGAGAGAGAGAGAGAGTTCTGGGTAACGTCAAAAGGCCAAATAGACACCAAATGTAAGACCTTCAACATGATGAGCTTTGCGAATTTCGCTCCCTCTCGTCCCGCTTTCCAGCTTTGCTGGCACACCAGAATCGGAGCCGGCTAGTTGTGTTCATCATTATCAACCAGTTATTAAAAACGCAAGGTGATTACATCTCTGCTGTGAGGCGTCAAAATTATTTTCTCCGAAAGATAGCTCCTTGTGGAACAACCTTCAAAACATGGTGGCTCTTCCAACTGGCGACTAAAACTTTACGCAGAAACACGTTCTCAACATATTTATTACGGATGTCATATCTGGTTTGATATGAATCAGCGTCGTGCAAGCTTGAGTTCGTCTGACCATTATCAAATTTTCAGTTGTCCTGCAATGACCAAATTGTCCATCTAGCGTATCTTCTAGAGTCTCAAGCGGAGAGAGAAGCCTCTTCATACTATGGCAGATGGAACCCGCGTTTGCAAGTAGAATAAAGGCTATCATCATCATCACTTCAACTTAAACTCGAACAGTACACCGTGGCAATGCTCCAGTGCCCTTTCTCTCAATTGCTTTCAAACCCGGGTGCCGCGCGCACTGCAAACCGGTTGCGACATTGCAATTCGCTGGCAGGTATGCGTCGGAGATAGATGACAGCGTATTCGACATCGTGAAAGTTTGTTGCACATGTGAAATCATTGATTGAAAATTGAATAGAACGGCCAATCTCCTGTTGTCGTCTGCGGCCGTGTAGTGATAGAGATCGGGATATTTTTGGCTGTGGCGTTCTCCCCCATGTCGCAATGGTAAACGTGCACAAATTAGCAGAAAAGATCCATAAACCGTGCGGTGGTAATATATCCAAATTCTGCAAGTGTAACTAGTTATAGCGCGCCATTCATTAGTTAAATTTGAAACCACAAATGTGTACAGCCCGGCGACTCGCCGGCTTTGGCAATTAGGTCTCTGCAGGCGCGACCGGGGATGCGCCAGCTTTGGTAGCAAATGGACTAGCGAACGTTGTACCTTCAGCCATTTTCCGACTTTTAGTACACGGCAACGTTGCTAGAACACTCAGATGCGAAACTCACCGCTGAAACCTGGGCCCCTGGCGTCCACCGAGACCGAGCTAAATACGACAATAGCGCCACTCTTAATCTTTTTTTCTCCTTTTTTTTTCTGTGGTCCCGTTCAGCTTGCAGAAAGCATGTTTTTGCGTAAGAACAAACAGAAAAAGCTATTTTTCTAGTAAATTATATTGGAGTTTAGTAACAAATGACGTGCGCGTGATCTTTTCTAATATCTTTAGCTTCAAGGTAATGCAGCACAAATAATATTGTTTTTATACAACCTTGTCTTAGCGGTGATTTCAGGTAGTGCGTCCCGACCTGCCTGCATCGTATCCTAACAGAGTGGTTCTAGTAACGTTGGTACACGGTTCTCTAGGCAACATGGAGCTCGAAGCAGTGTAGGCCCATTCACACCGGCGGTTGAGTCGCGTTTGCGGACGCGTTTGTTTAAAGATTCAGTGCCATTGCTCGCGATTCGATGATGAAAACGGGCGGATCCGCTAAGCATTTTCGTTTCGAACGGCAGCGTGAAGGAGCGGATTTCAGCTGTGTCTTTGTCGTGTCGATCAAAGTTGCGTCAGAAACAAATTGGAGACAGTTCACTACAGAACGTTGCGATGTTTGGGTCTGTACTACAGTAATACCACGTTGCATAAGAAACATGTCGTGCGCTGCAGTTGCGCAACATTTAAATTACGCTGCCTTGCAAACGTTGTACCTTCAACCTTTTTTCGATTTTTAACGCACGATTTGCTAGGCAGCATGGAATTCGAAACAGTTGCCTAAAGCTGTGCCTTTGTCGTGCCGATCAATGTTGCGTCAGAAACAGATTGGTAACAGCTCACTACACAACGTTGCGATTTTCACGTCTGTACTACACTGATACCCCGTTGCTTAATCAACATGTCGCGCGTTGCAGTTGCGCAATATTTAAATTTTGACGCCTAGCAAACGTTGTACCTTCAATCTTTTTCCGACTTTTAGCACACGGTTTCCGAGGCAGCTTGGAATTCGAAACAGTAGCCTAACGCTGAGCTTTTGTCGTGCTGATCAATGTTCCATCAGAAATAGATTGGAAACAGTTCACTACACAACGTAGCGATTTTCACGCCTGTAATACACTGATACCACGTTGCTTAAGCGACATGTCGCGCGCTGCAGTTGCACAACATTTAAATTATGCCGTCTAGCAAACGTTGTACCTTCAACTTTTCTCCGACTTTTAGCACTTGGTTTCCTAGGCAGCATGAAATTCGAAGCAGTAGCCTAACGCCGTTCCTTTGTTGTGCCGATCAATGTTGCGTCAGAAACAGATTGGAAACACTTCACTACACAACCTTGCGATGTTTGCGTCTGTACTACAGTAATACCACGTTGCATAAGAAACATGTCGTGCGCTGCAGTTGCGCAACATTTAGATTATGCCGCCTAGCAAACGTTGTACATTCAACCTTTTTCCGACTTTTAGCACACGGTTTACTAGGCAGCATGGAATTAGAAACACTAGCCTAACGCTGTTCCTTTGTCGTACCGATCAATGTTGCGTCAGAAACAAATTGGAAACAGTTCACTTCACAACGTTGCGATTTTCACGTCAGTACTACACTGATACCACAATGCTTAAGCAACATGTCGCGCTCTGCAGTTGCGCAACATTTAAATTATGCCGCCTAGCAAACGTTGTACCTTCAACCTTTTTCCGAATTTTAGCACACGGTTTCCTAGGCAGCATGGAATTCGAAACAGTAGACTAACGCTGTGCCCTTGTTGTGCCGATCAATGTTGCGTCAGAAACATATTGGAAACAGTTCACTACACAACGTTGGGATGTTCGCGTCTGTACTACATTGATACCACGTTGCTTAAGCAACATTTCGCGCGCTGCAGTTGCTCAACATTTAAATTATGCCGCCTAGCAAACGTCGTACCTTCAGCCTTCTCCGACTTTTAATACACAGTTCCCCAGGCAGCATGGCGTTCGAAACAGTAGCGTAACGCTGCGTGTTTGTCGTGCCAATCACTGTTGTGTCAGAAACATATTGGGGACTGTTGCGCGAAATCTCCCAACACTCCTACAACATTCGGAACATTCTCGCAACATATCTACAACACATCAATGTTACTTGGGCTCTTATGGGTTCCAAGCAAAAACAACCGGATTGGCCTCCGAAAAGAGTCCAAACCGAAGCACTTTTCACACTTCTAAAACAAGACAACTCAAACGACCACTTTACAAGATTTTTCGTTCTACACTCCGACGACACTTCTAAGCCACTCTCAAAACCGTCTCCGTTCCTTGTTGCTATACTTCTACGGAACACATTTGGGGCAAAATATGAAGCGAAAAAATCCTTTTCCGGTGACCTTCCTGTCAATATTTATGAAAAGTATCAGGCAACTGCCCTGCTCAATCTGAATATGATACATGATCTCAATGTGACCGTATCTTCACACCGCACGCTGAACACCATTCGCGGTGTGATATCGGAGGATGATCTCAAAACCTGTTCCGAAGGCGAAGTTGTGGAGGGTCTAAGAGCTCAAGGTGTTGTGGCCACAAAACGAATTAAAATCCGTAAGGATGGCGAGGAACGACCTACGAAACATGTTATACTGACATTCGAGAAAATCTCGTTGCCCCCTACCGTGAAGGGGGGGGGGTTATGTTAACTGCAAAGTGCGGCCATATGTCCCGAACCCGCTACTCTGCTTTCGCTGCCAGCGGTACGGTCACGGTTCACGAGCTTGCCGTGGTCGTGAAGCCAGTGCCAGGTGCAGCGGCACTGACCATACTGCTGACGACTGCAACCTCGACTATAAATGTGGAAACCGCAACGCCGACCATCCTGCCTACTCTCGATCATGTAACCACTTTAAAAAGGAAAAATAAATACTTGCTCTCAAGGTGAATGAAAACATTACCTACCAGGATGCAAAGCGCCGCCTCTCTGCTTTCCAGAGAGGCTCTTTTGCCGAGGTGGTATCGGTGGCGACCCAGGTGTCTTTTTTCAGACCACGGTAAGCCACTGCAGTCCTCTACGCCCAGGCTGAAACTTGCGCTTCCTGAGCATACTATCTTTGCTGCAAAAGCAGCAGATCCACCTAGTCGCACCAAGGACATAGGTGCCGCAGCAGCGACGGAGATTACGCCTTCGTCTCTGCCTCCTGGTCCCTCCCGTCAGGCGACGGAGTGAATCTCTCGCTCTTCCTCCCTTAGGAGAACTTCCCCTTCTTGGAGGCAGCAAGTGCCACGTGCAACAGACGATACATGCGGTACTGTGGGCCGACCTAGTACGTCGACCGCTGCCCCATCAGGTCACTGCAGGGACCGTGGGCTGCCCCCTTGATCCCTAGACAACTCTAAGGCCTCCGGCAGGCCTGCCAAGAAGTCCCTAGCAGCAGAAAAAACTTCATATGCAGGCAACCTTTCTGCCCCAGAGCCAGATCCTGAGGATATGGAGTGACAGACTCAGAAACCAAAACAAAGGGAAAACCCCAGTATTCCCTCCTAAATTAAGTATCACATACATCACCCTTTTTCCATCGCTCCTCTGATAGTTAAATTTCTATAAAGAATGGCGGCGATCATCCAGGGGAATTGCCGAGGTCTACTGAAGAACTTCGATGATAATGAGTTCCTCCTGGAGGAACACCACCTACATGTTTTATGTTTACAAGAAACACATCTCGTTCAAAGCATACTAACTTTCTTAGACGCTACCGTATTTTTAGAAAAGACCGAGATGATGCGTGTGTTTCTGCGGGTCGAGTTGCTGTGGTTGTCCCAAAGCACCTTTCCTGTTCCGAAATCGCTCTTAATGCTGCGCTAGAGGCAGTAGCGGTGCGTATCCTCCTTCACAAAGTAGTGACTGTATGTTCCTTGTAAATTCCTCCTTCTTTTACTTTTTTCGAAAAATGATTTGAATGATCATTTACTCCACCTCCCGGAGCCCTTTCTTTTACTTTGAGACTTTTACGGCGTTGATGGCACTGTCTATGGGGTAGCGACCACGATGACGCCCGTGGTCGAATGATGCAATCAATTTTAATGTGTCTTTCATTTTGCCTTTTTAACACCGGAAAACCAACCTGTTTTAGCCATCCTCATTATCATCCTCGTGTATTGATCTGTGTATCGGTAGCGCTTCCATTTTTAATTCTTTTACATGGGTCGCAGATACTAACCCACATGGAAGCGATCACTTTCCGATTTTCTTGAAAAACAACCTCCCCCCCCCCCTCCCCCCCCCCCCCCCCCCCAAGCACGTGCCGATGCGGACTGCCCGTTGGAACTTCGAGAAAGCAGATTGGTCTGTTTTTACCGAGGCATCGCAGATTGGATGTACATCACTTGATAAAATCTCGGTGGACCAAGTTACAGAACTGTTAGGTGAGTCTATACTTTATGCAGCATCTCTTGCTATTCCTATGACTTCCTTGCATCTCCCTCGGAAACCCAAGCCGTGGTGGAATGAAGAGTGTACTGAATCGAGAAAAAAAAAAAACAGAGCGTGGGGTATTTTTCGACGTTACCCCACACAGAGTAATCTCTTCTCGTTTAAACAAATGAAAGCTTGGGCAAGGTACATTCGCCGCCAGTCTAAGCGAAACAATTTCCAGGGATATGGCTCTTCAATTAATAGTACTGCAACGCTAAAAGAAGTCTAGGATAAAGTTCATCGGATCGAGGGGCGATACCATGATTTCGCAGTCCCGCTTCTTTCCCACAATGGGATCTGTCCAGAGAGCCTAGAGGGTCCGGCCAATCTTCTTGGTCAGCATTTTGCTCGTATATCGAGTTTCGAAAACTCTTCCTCCGCATTTCTTCAATACAAAGAGCGAGCGAAAGCGCATGCCGTGAAAACCTCAGGTGGTGTTCGTGAGGCTTACAGTCAACCCCTTACGCAGAACGAGCTCGAAATGGCCCTTCGCTCAACTAAGCTTTCAGCTCCTGGACCTGATGGTATCCACTACCGGATGCTTACTCACCTTCATCCTTCTACGCTACTCCTCATTCGTTACCTCTTCAATCACGTCTGGCAAGAGGGTAGATTCCCACTGGCATGAAGGTAGCCAAGTCATACCACCTCTGATACCCGGGAAGGACGCTTCCTCCATATCTAGCTACCACTCAATTGCCCTCACCAGTCGCCTAAGCAAGACATTTGAACGCATCATTAATAAAAAGCTCATGTACGTTTTAGAAAAAAAAACATTTTAGATAAAAATCAGTGTGGGTTTCGTTCCTGCCATTCCACAGTTGACCACTTGGTGCGTCTTGAAGCTACAATTCGTGAGGCTTTAGTTAATAAACAACACTGCGTATTAGAGTTTGCGACTTGGAGAAGGCCTACGACACAACATGGCGCTATGGAATCCCTCGTGACTTGTATAAAGTAGGGGTACGTGGGAGGTTGCTTCATATCATAAAGAGCTATCTTTCTGAGCGAACCTTTTTTTTGTGAAGTTGGGTACTGCTCTCTCCAGAAACTTTATTCAGGAGACTGGAGTTCCACAAGGCGGTGCCTTGAGTGTTACTCTCTTTATAGTCAGGATCAACTCAATAGTCCGGTCTATACCTCCATCTGTGCAATAATCTCTTTATGTAGACAATCTCCAGATATCCATCTCATCATGCAATCCTTCCATTTGTGAACGTAGACTCCAAGTTGGATTCAACAACTTCTTGAAGTGGGCAGACGAAAATGGTTTTAGGTTTTCTCCCGATAAGACAATGTGTGTCTGCTACTCTCGGAGAAGGGGAATCTCTGTAGTGCCTTCTTAACGAATGCACCATACTCCCATCCTCGTAAAGAAAGAGCATAAGTTTCTGGGTCTTATTTTCGACCGTCAATTCTCCTTCATATCTCACATAAAGAATCCGAAGATTAAATATCAGAAACCACTGAACCTCCTTAAAGTTCTGTCCCACAAGACATGGGGCTCTGATCGACTATGTCTTTTACAAATTTATCGCTCTGTGATGTGCTCACGTCTGGACTACGGTAGCTTTGTGTATGGATCTGCCTGGCAATCAGCTCTTAAGGCACTGGACCCCATTCATAATCGGGGACTTTGTTTAGCAATCGGAGCCTTCAGAACGTCACCGGTGCTCAGTCTCTATGCTGAGGGAAGTGAGATGTCCCTTGACAGACGGCGATTATCCTTGGGATTTATGTATTCGTTAAGGATACGTTCAGTCAATCAGCAATCTCCCCGGGAGGCTGCGGCGGCACTAAATATCAGAAGACATTCGAAAACAAGCCTAGCATTATCCCTCCGTTTGCGATAAGAAACCGGAATTTCGCAGAGTCTATTGAGATAGACAGTAACCTCCCAGTCGATACAGTTGCAAGGACGGTGGCACCATGGGATTTTAACTACGTACGTTGTGATTTTTAATTAACAAAGTTCAATAAGAAGGATACGTCTACTGAGGTCATGCGACCAGAATTTTTCGAACTCCACAAGGAACATGATTCTCATTCCAACTACTACACAGACGGCACAACAACTGAATCATTTGTTGGCTCTGCCATGATTGGCCCTTCAGTAAGAAGTGTTCCTAGGCTAAATTCGTCCGCTACTGTTTTCACTGCTGAACTGCATGGCCTTCTGCTTGCAGTAGATCACATCATCCAAAAAACTAACTCCCGGTCAGTTATCTATACAGATTCGCTGAGTGCTTTGCGGGCTCTGGCGTCACTTGAAACGTCAAAGCATGCCCTCATTGTTTATTGCAAAACAAAATAGTAGCAGCAACCATGAAAGGATGCAGTGTTCTATTCTGCTGGGTACCGAGCCATGTCGGAATCCTAGAAAATGAAGAGGTAGATCGTGCTGCGGGTACTTCTGGCACCCGTGCTGTAGACGTTAGTAGCATCCCATACAGAGATTACTGTGGCCTAATCGAATACCATGTTAAAGCTCAGTGGCAAGCAGAATGTAGCCTGCAGGTGTCAAACAAACTGCACACGATTAAGACTTTTCTTAGTGAGTGGCAGAGTGCTAGGCACAGAGACAGTTTTTATGAGGTCATCCTTTGTCGACTACGCATTGGACACACGCGGCTCACGCACGGACACCTCTTACGTGGGGAGGACCCTCCTGAATGTGAACATTGCCAGGAACCGTGGAGTGTCTTGCATATCCCTCTCGAATGTCCTGCTTATCATGAAAAACGCCTCCACTACTTTTCCCAACTGTACAAAGAGCATGTCCCTTTACACCTATGTGTGCTATTGAAAATGAGCCACTACTCCCATCCATTCAGGTCTTTAAGTTTCTAAAAAGCGCTGATATTTTACACAAATTGTAGCATTATTTATAATGTAAGGTCCTACTCTTATTTTATACATTTTTCTTCAATTACCAGCTACTAAAGCTCTTTCTTCTCCAAAATCTTCTTCTGCAATAGTATCATTTCTTGGCCTTAGTTGCTTTTGAGCTACAAATCCCCAATCTACTACTACTACTACATATTGTATTAAATTTCATTTTTGTTATTATTAGTTTTATGATTTGTGTAATTATGAGCAGTCCTGGGTGTGTTAAGTGTGCAAAGTTTATTAGTTTTTTTTGTGTTTTTTTATGTATCGGCGTGTTCTATTCCACAAATCTTGAATGATCCCCCCCCCCTTATGTAATGCCCTTCACGGGCCCTTCAGGTGTAAATAAATGAAATGAAATTAAGCAGCTTATAAATGCATTGCAAACATAGACGGACATCATAGATTTTCAAATTTGTTTGAATTAGCCGGAAGTATGAAATGTTTGAGTTAGAATATTCGCAAGTTCACTGCCATGTTTGAAACATATTGGTTTAGCTTTTTTAGGTGTTATTCTTTTAGGACCTATGATCATCGCAGAATGCTTTATCGCAACATACTATACATTATTCACAGCCAAAAAGCTTTAAGCGCAGGACGCAGAACTTAAATGAGTTCCAACCATATACTGTACTTCTCTATTTTTTGCATGAGTGGATGCAGGCTGGAGCAACCACTACTACCGTTTTTTTTAAAATCTTCAACAGCAGAAATAAATTCTTATTGCCGGCACAGTACGCAATAAAATTAATACAAAAAAGTGTGGCTCTCCGCACATTTTCAGTTGTCTGTGACCGACTGTAGTACGAATGCTTGTTACTTCCTTTGATGAAAATAATACATTGCCACCACCTATTGGTAAATTTTGGTGCACTTCCGATTAACATTTCATAATTTATTTCACCATGGTAATAAATTATTTTGAAAATGTTACAAGTGATCTTCGTTGATTTGATCTTGCAAATACTAAAAAACTGAGTCTGGTTATACGCGGATCGGAAGTCTTCTAAGACACTTTGTCTAGTGGCACCTGTGCTTCTATCATGACCAGTCACAAGTTGTCCTAAAAAAGTACTTCAGATTCAAACTTAAATTTGTGAACCAGTACACTTTTACACACTTGGCGCTTTTGGGGTGTTTCATGCTGGCCTCAGCACCAATTACATGGGTGTTATTGTGCCATAAACACCCTCTTCCGGTGGTGTTTGGGTGTGAATTAAGACTGTGTCAAATACACTTAAGGGTTTAAATTAATTTACTGTGCAGGCGTCGAAAGGGGAGTAAATGGACCTCAAAATGAACGCACTGTGGTCCTCGTAACGAACGTTCAGCAGCAAAATCAACACATCACGAAAGGGGCCGCTGTAGGCCACGTCGAGCGACTGAGGAACTCTGCGGAAACAGACGCGATTGCTGAAAAATCTTTGCCACCAGAATAAGACATTACGCCACCAGCGCAGATCGATATTGACCACAAGTTTCCAGGCCCGATACGACGGCAACTGAATGACCTTCTCGCCGTATACTGCGACTGTTTCGTGACGTCGTCGAAGGTGCACCAAACAGCCTTTGCGAAGCAGCGTATCGTTACCAGGGTGACGCGCTCCCTCTGCATTGTTCGCCATACTAAGCCTCCGTAAAAGAAAGGGAGGTCATCCAGAAGAAAATGAAATAAATGCTGAACGACGACGTAACCAGCCTTGGAGCAGTCCGTGGGCCTCTCCAGTCGTACTGCTTCAGAAGAAGGACGGAACGCTTAGGTTCGGCGTAAATTACCAGTGGTGACGAAGAAAGACGTCTACCCACTCCACCGCACAGACGACACGCTAGACCGGCTGCTCCACTCTCAACCTTTTTGATCGATGGACCTGAAGAGCGGGTACTGGCGTTGAAGTTGACTAACGGGTCCCAAAGAAGACCGCCTTCGTCACGCCGGATGGACTGTACGAGTTCAAGGTAATCCCCTGTGGACTGTGCATGGCACCAGCAACCTTCCAGCGTGTCATGGAAACCGTACAGGCACGAATGCAGTCACAGAGCTGTCTCGTCTACCTTGAGAATGTCATGGTGTTTTCAAGCGACTTTTACGACCACTTCTGGTGACTCCGAGATGTTCTTCATGCCATACACACCGCCGGCCTCACTCTAAAGCCATCGAAGTGTCGGTTTGGCTTTGACGAACTGAAGTTACTTTGCGACGTGGTTAGCAACAATGGCGTTCACCCAGACCCAGAGAAGGCTCGCGTCGTTACGGCATTTTCAGCGAAAACAGGCAAGAATGCCGTGCGAAGCTTCGTCGGGAAATGTGCGTACTATTGGCGTTTCGTTCGCGATTTCGCAAGTACTCCCGCACCGCTCAGACACCTCACAAATAACGCCCGGAAGTTCGAATGGCCGCGGAGTAACAGCAGACATTGGACGAGCTGAAGCATAGACTCCAGACTTCTCCTGTTCTTAGACACTTCGATCAAGATGCGGAAACCGAGACTCATACGGACGCAAGTATCGCAGCACCTGGCGTGGTACTGGTTGAAGTGCAAGAAGGCACCAAGCAAGTGATCGCCTACGCATGTCGGACACTGCACGAAGCGGAGATAAATTACTCCACGACTGAAAAGGAATGTCCTGTTGTCATCTGGGCAATCATGCAGTTCCGCCCGTAGTTGTACGTAGCCCGTTCAGCGTTGTCACTGACCACCACGTACTCTCCTGGATAGGGAACCTAAAGTAACCTCCAGGACGCCTCGCTCGATGGAGTGTCGGACTGCTGAAGTTCAACATGGCTGTGGTCCGCAAGTAGGCCACAAGCACAGCGACGCCGACCGCATGTCTAGAGCCACTGTAGAGATATCTCCCGGTATTAGCGACGACGATGACGACGAGCGCTTTCTAGGCGCAGTGAACACCGATGAAATTTTGAAAAACAGTGCGAAAAACACACGGACAAGAAGGAGAGAACACACAGGACGAGGCGCTAACTATGCACTATATATTAACAAGACACAGAGAGAAATTCACGCGAGGACGACTTCTTCTTTTTCCTCTTCCACCAGTCATTCACCATTTTGTACGCAACATTGTAAATCATATGAAATTAAAACACACCAGTACACTAAAACAGACCAGCACAGGAATACGTCCTTCCGTCTTCTTCTTCCTTTCTTCTTTCTTCGATCTTCATTCTCGATCTTCAATCCTCTGGTCAGCCCATGTCCAAAAAAACTATCTCACTGTCCACTAGGCTAATGGATGGTTGGCTCACGCACCCGGGTTTTCGTTTTGCTATATGGTAAGCTTCTACTACCTCCCTCGATAGCCGGGGTTGGACCGGGTAGAAAAACTGGTTTTATCAAGGTCAGTGTCACGGCGGGTCGCGGAGGAACAAAGGCCTAGATGCATCGGGGATGGTGGAAATTTTGGCGAAAAACGAAGGGAAGCCCCATAGAAGCAGAAATTTAGGGCCGGTTATCGGTTATCTGACAATTAATGGGTTGCGTATTCTGTTGTCTGACAAAGAGGGCTTTTTTGTTATTCTGCCGGAAAGAAATTTTGATGAGAATGCTAACGCAGCTGTAGAAAAGAACTTTAGGCAGGTCACGGAACAGCCAGCAAAGGTTAAAGCTCGAGCCTTGAAGCTTCTAAGTAGCTTAAACCTGAAAAAGGTTTTCGATGAAGCCAAGAAAGAGAAAAACCTTATGTTAGAGGTATTTTTTACCGCAAAGACACATAAAACAGAAATACCATTCCGCACAGTAGTGTCGGAACGAGATTCCTGGCTCAGGGCAGTTTCAGGATATCTGCAAGCCCACCTCAACTCACTGAAGATTGATGACCTTTTTAACATTCCAAACTCCATGTCTGTTATAACATTCTTAAAAGACCACAATCCAGAAGGGTATAGTGCATTTAGCATAGATGTGGAGGAGTTATATTACTCTAAGCCCCATCATGAGCTCATAAAGAGCGTAAAATAGTGTATTTTTGAACGCAACGATGAAACAAGGTTTAGGACCGAAAGTGGAGTCTCAGTAGAAGGGTTTCTTGAGCTTTTATCTATGTATCTAAAATCCACGTTTATCGATTGGAAGGATAACGTTTATGTACAAAAGTCAGGTGTATGTATAGGTTCAAGAGTGGCTCCTATGCTGAGTAGCATTTTTCTGGGTAAAGTTGATAGGGCCCTTGAGCACAAGCTGGCGAAGAGCACCAAAAAAGTTGTTAGATATGTAGATGATTAGTTGGTTTTCGTAGAGAAAAAAGATTTTAGTAGAACAATGAGTGAAGTGTTAAGGACGTTCGCAGAGGAAGGGTCAGGACTGCGCTTCACCTCCGAGACTCCTAAGGAGTACAAAATCCAATTTTTAGATATCCTAGTTGACGTAAAAGAGGATCATGTATGCCGGATGCACCACCCCAGATCCACGAAAAAATTACTAGACTATCGTTCGGCACACTCTAAACTCGTAAAAAACGGTATTGCGTAATATTCCTTACAGTCAGCATTGACAAAAACCTGTTTTCATAAGATGAGAGAAAGCTTCTCAGCACAGGTCGCTAGACTCAGAGACTTCAATTTTCCCGACTCCGTTATTACTTTAGCCTGTGATAAGGTCACTCGGTACATGAAGATTGATTCCAGAAAACCTGACAAAGAAAAAGCCAAGATAGACAAAACGAATGTCGCCGTCATTCCTTATATTCATCATCTTTCACACGGGTTAAAGGGAGTTGGGTCGAGGTATGGGGTCAACGTAATTTCTTCAGCGCGTAACAAACTGAGCAGGATTATAAACGTGGTTAATCAGCGTGCTGGCAGGAAATGTAAGCCAGAACTTTTTGGATGTCGCGTAAAGCATGGCATGAAGTTCGTGTCCTGTGACAGAATATCACTTCAATCCAATCCAATCCTTAAGTACCCACGCCGCTGCCGCTGGCCAGCTGGGCAGTGCTCTGAACCAAAGCCGCCACAACGTTAGGGCTATATCGATCGGTCTGTATTGGTGTCGATATGTACGCCTACGTGATTTATGTTGATGGCGCGAAGGCAATAATCAGCGTGAACTGTATCAAGTTCAAACCGGCGAGCGTTGACGACTTCGACCCCGACGTACCGAAAAGCGTCTACTGGAAGGCTACTGGAGCGTGCGCCGGGGAATGGTAATTTGTTTTCTACGCGTCAGGGGCTCGAAGCACAACGTATACTGCAAACCGTTAATAGGGAGTTTTCGGAGATCGCTGTCCCGCAACGCCCTCCGCAACTCGCTATATACCCGAAACTCTACAGTCTAGGCAATCGGCGCGCAGGCGCAGTAGTAACTTATTAGTTGCGGAGGGATTAGCGGAGGGGGAAACGCGGTCTACGAAAACTCGCTAATGTTCGCCAACCCCTAATTGTTGGCGAATTCCACGCGTCCAAAAATTAGCAAAATTTAAGGACATGTGGAAAGCGGAAATTTCGTAGGTCCACGTTCCGACGTCCCCCGTTTCGGCGTCTAAAATTCGCGAAATGTGGGGGGCACGAACATGTCCTTGCGCCCGATTTGGTACTTGCGCCCAATTTGTAAAGAACTGGGCGGCAAAAGCAAAGGGTTTTACATTTTTGACTACAGGGCGCTCCAGATGGCAGCCACGACACTTAAAATAAATCGCATCAAATCGGCTTTTTAAGCTGCGACAAATTTACCACATAAGTTCGAGTGGGTGGTACATTTAAGTTGTAAAAATATCGAAAAAAATACTTTTTGAAACAAGGGTTATAGCGCAGGCTAGCTGGTGAACGGCCATATTTATAAACTCTGATACAAAAGGGGAAAAGGGTGACAAACACGACGACTTTGAGATGTAAATCAATGTGCATGTTTTGTTTTACAGAGACACGAGATGACCTGGTTGCTGCTTTGAAAAAGAAGCACGTGGCCATCCCTGTGATATTGAACTCAAGGTTCGAGGTATATGTGCTCCTTTAGGCTGTTTTTCTAAGGACCGTATCACATGAGCGAATGGCGTTTTAGCGAACAGCGACCTTTGAGCGAATCGACGTTTTAGCGAATAACGGGGGCGCGCGTTAACCCATCCGCCGCGCTGCGCTTACGCCGCTTCGCGGCGACAGTCTGCGGCGGGTCATTACAAACATGTGAACCCATTTGTCCCACCCGAAAACGCCGCTTCGCGGGGTCCGACTATTCGATAAAGTGTCATTCGGCGAAACGTGGGCGTTCGCTAAAAAGTCATTTGATCAAGTGAGTGCCTCCCGTTTTTCTTACCTCATCTTCGAGTCTCTTCAGAACGAGGGTGTTCGTCTTTTGTGTCCCTTTTTAAAATCGGCAGCATACTTCACTTCCGTTACCAGTTGGCGGTAATTGTGGGTAAAATTGAAAGGTTAGGCTCAGGAATATCTTGCATTTTGCTCCTTTCATGAGTAATTGTGTACATTCATTATGGCTGGTCAGGACTATTTGTACCGATATTTTTTTTTAAATTGCTTGCTATTCTGGTAGACAAATTCGGTGGGTAGATACGTTCTATGAAAGTGGACCACAAGCCGCACTTTAACACACAAAGAGCCGCAGCTTGGCCACTCCTGGTCTCAATTGTGCTGTAGCCGAAGTGTCCACTTCAATTTCAAGAGACACTCTCCTGTTGTTTCTCGAGAGCCTTATATCTGAATTTGACCTCTTTAGTTTTACGCGACGTCCTCACCCTGCTCTAAGTCACAATCTCGCTGTCCACGAAGTACATCTCTTCTCCACTATCGCAAAGACGTCCTCGTTTGTTTTGGCGTCCTGCTTGCCGTTGAAGCCGAGTTTCCTCTCTCTTTTAATCTTTTCCATCCAACTTCGATGGTTTCCTCTTGTTGCAAACTTGCCTTCTCTAGCTTTCAAGGAAAAATGTTTCATGTTGTTTCAGAAGTGCCCTAGGGCCACTTTTGCTTTCGCTGTGCCTCGGCACGCTTGCGTGGACGTTCCTCTGGTGAGACCTGCTTTCGCATACCGACAACGATAGATGATGCTCAAGGTCTGAGTTCACGGATCCTCAGATGTGGCTATGTGTGACTGTAACCAGATGCGACACACATTGCTATGGCAACAACGGCGTTGAGTCACTGGCACGTGCATCAACGCAGCTCTTGCCTGCACCCGGTAACTCTTTCGCAAATCCTTACCCATGTTTGCTCATAGTGAAGCGGATACGATGCCCGGCTTAGACCCCAACAAATGTAGGTTTGAGGCACAGTGCCGGCGGCATGTTTTTATTTTCTGAATTATAATGTGCCGGCGCATGCTGTTTTTAAAAGCAGTTACAAATCCTCGGACCAACGGACGTCTAAAGTGCATAGTGTTTGCTTATAAATGCTATCGTATTTAACAGCACTGGATTGCAAGTACAAAGTAACTGAGAGTTTACGTACCTCATAGAAAGTACACCGGGTGCAAAATAATATAATCATAATTTACTTTCTAACTAACTTAGAAGTACCTTTTAACACAATATTTTATCATACTATTTTGTTTACCTACACAGTGTTTTCTGCCAACAGGTACACGTAGCACAAACAGATACACGTATCATCCTTTACACACTAGAGTGTGTAAAGGACGATATAGCAATTATTTCCTGAAATGACAGTGAATACCGGATATATGGCCATGAGCATCTGGAAGCAATCTTTTCTGGGAGAGGGGGCAATCACAGGTATAGGGCTGAAACCTACACATAAAAAAATAAAGGGGGAGGGCAATTTAATGTGAACTATGTGTGTCCCAATCCTGTGGTGGAAGTTTATATTAAATGAATATTGAAACACCTGGACCTTTTTCTTTTCGAGATTGAGATCTCGCCATCCCCTGCAGTGGGTGGCAAGTACAAGAAAAAAAAAAGACAGAGGACAGGACGTCCACTGTGTCACTGGTGGAGCATGCCCGACTGGTTGAAAAGCTGCGGTCGGCAAAGCAGACGGTGGTGAACCTGGAGCAGGTGCTCCAGATGGAGAGGACGCTGTCAAGAAGACCGTAGTAGCAGCTGCTGGCGCTACTAGATAAGCATGGAGGCACTTTCAGTTGCCCACCTCAAACACTACGCATTATGTGCTCACACTTTATCTGAGGGATCAAAAGTAATTTTAATTTTTTTTTGGTCGCTAACACAAGTAAGCATATACTACGGGGTTGCCTCAATGTATCAATGAGTTCAAGAGGTGTCTTTAATTCTCTTTTCTTCTCTTAGGGTGCACATGGAGCTTTGAGAGTTTTTTTTTCTTTTTGCTGATGGCGATGACTCCGTTTTCTTCGGCAGCACTGTTGCTTTGATTGAAGAAATATTTTTCTGCAGTTCGTCAAACGATCATGTCCATACCAAGACACCATGGTGTGTGCGCATAGATGAGGCTTGAAGTGAAAGTTCTGTCGGTCACAACATTTTAAATATGCACTTTCCAATAAGCCCGGCCAGCGCACGTCCTTTCGTCATTGGGGAGAAAGAAGTTCTTAGTGTAAGGAGGAGGGATTGAGGAAGCTGGTCATAGGCATGACCACAGCACCAGCAAGGCTGAACTTTAATCGGGCGGCAGATTGTGCCTAGCGACGCAGCTGTGCAACTGGTTAAAAGGTGACCAGACGATCTGCTACTGCATTGGATTTCGTCAGTAAGATTGAGCTTATATCTTGCAAACCGTCGAAAATGCTAGGCATAAATATTCTTTAGCGTTTCACCAGTATTTATTTGTAAACAACCTCTCTGTCGCCCACTGCCGGCGAACTTGAGCGCATTTCCTTTTTTCCGCTTTTTTTTTTGGTTTTGTTTCTCGTCCTTTTGTTTTGTGTCCTGCTTGCGTTACTTTTCCAGTCTCGGTGTGTTACGGAAAAACAAATAAGCACACTGTCGGTAGTCTTCTGTGGCATGAAGTACCATGAAGCCCTCATGACATCAACGGACCAGGATTGTGCTGAAGTCCGAATAATCAAGCTTGTCTGAATGTTTGGTGTTCAAAAAATCGGTCGACTCCTGTACTGTGCCTTGTTTCTAAACAGTGTTTTATTATGTTGCAGTGGACAATGTCCCGTCTGGCGGTGTTGGGTAAGCTCCTCCAGCTTACCCAGCAGCAGTTCCCGCAGCTGGCGCTCCTGCTCCAGTTCACGTTGTGCGAGCTGGTGCGGATCCCGCTCGACCTGTACCGGCCGCTGATGCTGCTGTTCCAGCAGTTGATCTTGTAGCAGGCCCACCGCAGGCACCTCCCGAGTGTGTGCCAGTGCTTGCAGAGGTCGATGACGAGGTAAGTTCAGAATTTCGTGGAATATTCATTCCAGATATTGGGCAAGTTACTAAATTTTATGGTTTCCACAGCTTCTTGGATGAGGTTATTTGTATGCTTCCTTTAATGGAACCATCATCCTGCTTCAAAATGTTGATGAATGTAAAGAGTAGGGCTGGGCATTGATAAGATATTTCTTCCCAATTAATTGGCGCTTTTCTGAAACGTTTTCTATCTAGTGGCCTCGTTTTATTTCGAGCTTTTTCATAAATCATGTACCAAGTAGTCCAATTAAAATTTTGTTATAATTGGTAACCTTCTTTCGCTTTCTCTCTTTACTCTGAACTCACTTAAACGGACACTCATACCCCCAAATAAGGTTTTCATTTTTTGCCAGCCAATTTATTATGGTGTCGAAAGACTACAAAATTAATATTTTGCAACAGTCACATATATTTTTATTAAAGCCAAAAAACACAACTGCTCAGGACCGAAACTGAAACCCGCGCACGGAGGTCGGAGAAGTGGAGAGGAGAGAGTGAGTGGCGGAAGTCACGTGGCTACACCCGACCGTGAGCTTTTTTGTTTTCCCCTCCGGGTTTTTTTTTCGTGTGCATAGCAGACGACATGCGTGGCTGGAACTGTTTGCTATGCGATTTCTTTGTGGTTTTATGTTTGTTCCGCTCTCTGTTCTGTACTTCAAGATGAGTTGTTCTGTACATTGAGAAGTAGGAGATGAGTAGTGAGTGCCCGTGGTGAATTTCTGTGATCGCCTCCGAAAAAAATACCCCCAAAATGTATCTTGAAGAGCTGCCTCGCATGTCCTGCGTCCGAAAAAAGTGGCATTGTGTGGCAGATGTTTGCACAAGTTTGCAAAAGATCAACGAATTCGAAACCAATGGCTGGCTGCATTTCCTGTACAGTATTTGTATCTATTTCTTCACCTTTGCCATGGTGTCTTGGTGCGAAAGGACAAACTGTCCTACGTGAGGGGAGCCCGGGGAGACTGCATGTTCGTTAAAGACGCCACGAAGCTGATTTACGGCAGGGAGAACCTGCATGGGCGGAGTGTGACTGGGGTGCCATGAGGGCGCTTCAAGGGCGCCGTCGCCAAGAGGGCCCTGACTCCAGTCAAGCTGGCAGCAGTCAGCTGTAAGTGTCCACTTCTCACAGATGTCTCATACTTGGTAAGACATTCAAACCTTATGGCTTCCGAAGTTGCAATCTGCTACGACAAAATTAATGGGATCAATATTAAAAGACTCATAACTTTCAGTGTTATAGGCTATTAAAGGGTAACAGTTCGACTAGCTCGTGCTTTAGTAACGTGAAGCTCCGAGCGCAAAACCGAAATGAAGAAGCGCTATCTCCCTCTTTGGTTTTAATATATGAAGAAAAATAAAGTGACCTTGTCACGGTCATCTAGGTCCCTTGGTGCTTTCTGATGTATTCACACTAAGGAGGTTTTACAGTAACATGCTCCGCATCGCAAACATCTGCTAATCTCTGCAAGTTTTGGGGGAGGTCCATGATATCAGTGGCCTCCTCGCAGGACCTTCTGCTGGCTCCCCGGCAGAGCTGTGAGGCACTTATTTTTTTTCTTTTGAACGAAAAGCTGGCACTAGCAAAGTTGTGAAATTTAGTTTGTTTGTTCACTAGAACTGCTGCAACCGAACTATGTTTGGCTCTGTATTTTGAGTACTGCTCATTTTTTCTGAACCGCCTTCTCATCGTGGGTGTTCCTCCTTTCTAGTGTATGACATGCTCAGTTTTCTTACCAGGGAACTATCTCGTATGAATGTACCAATGAAGGGTCGTGACACGGATATTAAGGTAGTTAAATGATTCTGGATGTCAAATCTGTGTTGTCAATTTATATACATGCCCAGAACAACAATTGCGGGTCAAAATCTTTCGCACAAAAACCGCCCGCCGAGAATTGTTTGTTCAATGATCCTTTCGCTCGTTTCCATGGTGACATTGTTGGGCATGAGATATGTTCGAGGTTCTAGGCAATCGGAGGCCCATGTTCATAATTGAAAATACATATTTAGATTCATAGAACATACTTCTATTTTAGTTAACAGGCAGGCGAGCTGGTTAAGGATAGACGTGGTAACCCGGGAACGTGGGGAAAAAAGGGAGAAACAGACACGAAGCTCCGGAGCTTCGTGTCTTTCCGTTCCTTTTTGTTCCCCCGCTCCAGGGTCTACAATTTTTATAAACACTGAAATGCAAGGAATACACTGTTGCAAGCAAACTTTAAGTGCATTGTTGAGGAAAGTCACACTGGGTCTTTTAGATTTGCTTGATCCGGCCGATCTAGTTCAAATAGTGTAAGAACTGGCTCGTTAGATTCAACCGGAAGTTGCATGGACGCTGAACTGGCCTGTTCGATTTATCCCAGTGCTGCACGAGCTCAGCCTAAGTTCCACAGAATCGTGCGCTGGCCGAAGTCAGTTCAGCGTTCATGCAGTAAGAGATAGCAACTCTTCGGTCTTTCTGAAACCAATTAAAGGGTCGTTTGTAACGCTGCAGCTTAAGTTCACGCAGCCGCAGCCCGACTTGCGAACTGCTTCTGCACTCTACCGAACTCGGTCTGAACTGGTTCAAAACTTTCTGGCCGGATCATGCATGCCTGCTGTTTTAGGCAGACTGCGTAATCGTAAGAAGTTGCTCTTGGTGTCCACATGGTATATCAAGATATTAACAAGGCATATACTGTAGTTGAAATTGTTTGCTTATAATTGCAGGAAGTAAAATATTCAATTTTTCAAGAAACTGTAGATATACATGACTTATTGTTGTATTCTTTTCCTCTGCAGATGCCTTCAATGAGTACATATGGAGGCATCCTCGAGAGGCCTCTCCAGAGAAGAGGACAGCTCGGGTCAACCTAGTGCAGTATGCCAATTTGTTAATATCCTACTGCAGGATATTAACAAGAAGGTTGACTTCTAAGCTTGCTTAGAGGTTAAGCTTCTTGCTGATGTTCTGCAGATGTAAATTTGCCTTCACTAAATACACATATAACCTGAATAGACCTGGCTCATGCTCATTCTTTGCATGACAAATGCATGCGAATCGTTAAACCTGCAAAGATCCATACGTCCGTATGCAAATGTTTAACACCAAGTTGATTCCTATTACTGTGTCAGAACGGGTAAACCTGTAAAGATACAGGTTTCTCTATCTGAAGAGATGAACATGCATAAATATTGGTTCCTATATCTAAATGGGTCAACCTGTAAGGCACGGGTTCCTATATCCAAACGGGTTAACCTGTACCAGTATGGGAGTTCCTGTGTCTGAATGGGTGAACCCATACTGGTACGGGTTCCTGTATCTGAATGGCTCAACCCATACAGGTACGGGTTCCTGTATCTGAATGGGTCAACCTATACAGGTGCGGGTTCCCAGTAGCATACGGGAGACCCGTATCCCATAACACCGTATGAAATATACGGGTCAACCAGTATAGATTTTTATACAGGTTTTTTTTCAATAGGGATGCTATCCTCTTTCTATATTGTTTTGGGCACAAGTTCGCCCCATTCAACCTTTAGTTTTTTTCAGTTCTGGTTGCCCCCGCAATTTTCATTCGTGATATTATCTTTCTCTAACACTAAACAGCGCACTATGCTTGATTGATATACAATCTTGCTCAAATTACCACTTTACTACAGATAATTTTTCTCTCCTTGTCAAATAGCCGCACAGCAGTACCGCTAGGGCGTTGTCGAAAGCGACGCTGCGAATACGTGTTCCAATTTTCCCTATTCAGCTGCAAGCACAAACAATCGCTGGCAAAGTGCAATCGCTGTTGCGCTAGCACGATATACTGCAGGATCATTTTGTGGAATTTTCCTTGAAATTTATATTTTTACGTTATCTGCATGAGCCTCCCGATTTTGTTTACCATATTCAATCCCCTTAGTAAATTGATATCTACGCACACCCTAGAATATATGTTTGTTTAAAAGCTACGTGCTCATTGCACACTGTTCCAACATCCATTTCGTCGCGTCTCGCAATGCCAGGAATGACGCCTTGTCTGCCTAGAATTTTAGTTTGGGTTGCTTTACTTGGAGCGTGCAACTTTTATTTTCGAAGGATCCCAAGTAGCACAACTCGCCGGTTTGGGACTGGGGCGGTACCGGTCTGCCGGCAAGATCCTACTGGGCCGACGCTGGAAACGCCCCGTGGGGCGACAACGGGCCAGTGAGATTGCCAGTCACTGGCCAGTGACTGGAACTGACTGGGACGCCCGGCACTGGGCGTCCCAGTGAGTTCCCAAGATGCTGCCAGCACAAATCCCCAGCGTAGTACCAGAAACACGGTACGATGCCAGCAAGACCCCAGGCTAGCGGCCTCAAGCCATACAGTTCCCGGTCTTGTTTTCTCCCAGCGAGTTACCGGGCTGCTGCCAGCACAAATCCCCGGCGTAGTACCAGCAGTACCGCAAGATACCAGCAAGACCCCAGGCTAGTGGGCTAAAACCGTACAGTTCCCAGTCTTGTTTTACGGGCTAACATTTGGTTTTCTGTGCAATTCACACCTGAATAGGAATGACGTTCATAACAATTGTAATTTTAACAAATATTGAGTAAACAATTATTTTGCGCTGTGCATGAAAGTTCATTTCTTGCATAGGTATACACCTTTTTGGTAAAGCAGCTGCCACATCCACCTGTCACTCATACATGGGAGTAAATGAAACATACAAAATTGTTACCGTAATCGTTTATTGTCAGTTGCAGTGAAGCTACAGCTCGGCTGATAATCATGGGCGCCAGAGGAGTGCGCTGGGTGCAAGAGGCTGCATGTCACGGGCCCAGGAAATTTTCTTCACACTTCTCAGGCAGCTGGTGGTGCAAGTCGGCCATGCACCCGGGAAGGCGAGTCCTTCATTACAGCACCTGTAAAGAGAATCGATACCAAGTAGAATGACAGGGTAAATCAATACCAGCTGCATGTGATAATCCAAAAAGTCCAAACTGGAATGAGGGGCATGAGACAAGCAGCCCATGTAAAAGGAAAACTTTTTGTAGCTAATCCACTAATTGTCTTTATTTTATTTTCTATCTGGAAACTATATCCCAACAAAAAATACTTTGATTGCCCTAAGGGACACACCGGTAACAACACACTGGATGACCAAGGGGCAAAATGGTCCAGTTATCTCATAGTCAAAATGAGCTGTCTGTATGGAAAAGGCCCACTTTAGAGAAAGGCTTGTGGAAATCATCTATTTTAATTCAAAAGGACATGGCGAGAGACAAGCGAGCTTGGTGGAGTAGTTGGCATGTAGTTTAATATTGTCGTTCGTCACGATAGGTGCGCGATCTCTGATATTAACATCCAGCTTTTTTAGGTAAATATAGCGATTCATTAGTCTTACTGAGACAATGACAAATCATATCCTTGACATATACAGCTCACAGTAATGGAAGCAGCATTTGAACTTTTTGTAGCAGATTCTGTAGCATTCAAAATACTAGTATGGAGCTGCCGCTAAAGCTTTTAGAACAGATGCAAATGAAAAAAAAATAAGTAATTGGATATTTCAATGAGTTTGTCTGAGATAATAATTGCCAGTTCCTCTTCGATACTAGAGCATATTACTTACCGCATTTTGTGCTAAAAATAAATAGGATGCAAAAGGAACAGATAGCCTTCTTTATTTGAAATAAGGCTCTGGTCAGAGCGGGGTTCATTTAAAACGGGTACTAAAAATGGTTGAAAAATAAATCATAGCCCAACCCTTCTGTTGCGATAAAGCCTCCCTCAAATCTCCGTTCTACTTCAGTGTAGAACGGTGATGGGAGTGTACAGTGGTTGGTAGATGCAGGTTATATGTATGGGACATCTATTTTCTAAGTAATATTGTTTATCTGGTCAATTTTCTTCCATCACAAACTGAGACAAGGTTCTAAATACAGTGGAAAACGGGAAGGAGGAGTGTGATCCAAATTTAGTTTTGCACAAGCTATATGGCAACTGACTTCATCCCATCCGAAGAAAGCAGGAAGACTAGAGGTCGGCGTATCGTCGACAGCTTGCCCTGCACTTATAATTTATTAGAGTGGATCTGGGTATAATAATGTCTAGCCCGACAATACTGCCAGGAGCACATGTCTAAAAACCTGTCAGAAAGGGGGAGAGGAAGTTTGAATAATAATTTCCGTATTACGATGAGCAGCTGCTCATACTGAGAATTGATGTGAGCAATGTCGGCCATCCCTCTGCCTGAAATATCTATGCGTAAGCCACCCCCTATCAGAAAACGTTTTAGCTGAGCGCTTTTTACGGCCCGCTCCGCTAAACCACTGAGCGAGAAAGCCACCAGGCATGCGCATAACACTCAGCCGGCAGTGGCCTTTGGGTGCAGGAATTGTCTGCTCCAGCGGCGTCTGCGCTCCGATTGGTCGTTGCTGACTGAGCGTTGTGCGCATGCACGTGCTTTCCTGCTGAGCGGAGCGGACCGTAAAAATGCTCAGCTAAAACTATCTAATGTCTATGTCGCAGCCACAACTCCAAAACGTGCAGTCTTTTCTTCTTCGCTTGTACAATACACCAAAATTGCACTGCATACTGCTTTAGACTTGCTGGCATGTTTCACACTCACTCCCTGCAGACAGCTAGGACTGTCGGTAAACGAGGAAAAAAAGGTGTGAACACATAACATGCACGCTAAAAGAAAACATCGATGGGACTATACAAGACTGCACTAAAGTTGCTGCTACGTATGCGCCGTACAAGCCAGCGGTACGAGCCATGTTCCCCGACCGACGGAAGAAGGAAACTCCGCCGGGCCCCGCTTGTGTAATCGGGGGTGTTGGGTTGCTCTCCGTCGGTCGGGAAACATGGCTCGTACCGCTGGCTCGTACAGCGCATACATAGCCCGAGTCTGTGCGGCCGCGAAGTAATTCGAGCACTACGTCTACTACAGAAGATCAACTTCGCTGAGGTGGAAGACCAGGTCTCTGAACTCAAGACGATGTTTGGCGAGTTGTTCAGGCCTGGAATAGGCCAAATGGAGGGACCACTAGTGCACCTGCACCTTCGCAAAGATGCAAGACCGAGATTCTTCAAGGAAAGATTTCTTCCCCACGCACTAAGAGACAAGGTTTCAGCAGAGGTCGCCCGTCGTTTGCAAAAAGGAATCCTGTCGCCGGTGGCACATTCTGAATGGGCGACTCCCATCGTGCTGGTTATGAAGAAAGACGGCTCTGTGAGAATCTGTGGGGACTTTGAGTCACACTAAGCCCTGCCTGTGACATCGAACAGTACCCTCTCCCAAGAATCGAGGACTCGTTCGCATCACTGAATGGTGGAGAATGCTTCTTGAAACTGGACCTGAAGGATGCGGACCAACAGGTTACCCTCGACAAGTCGTCAAAGAAGGTGGCAGTGATAAACACGCACCGTGGACTCTACTGCTACAACCCTATGGAATCGCCTCAGCCGCGACGATATTTCAGCGCAGGATGGAAGCACTCCTACGCGACCTTCCGGGGACGCAGGGGTTCCTCGATGACATTCTGGTGGCAGAACGTGAGGAAAAATTCGGGAAAAACTTAGAGAAGTACTCCAAAACTGCACAGCAGCGGTGTTCGTCTTCGAGAGGACAAGTGCGAATTCCGAAGGCAAGAGGTAACCTAGCTCGGACACCGAATTGACCGTGATGGGCTATCCTGAAGACCAGAAGCTAAAGGCAATCAAAGAAGCGTCAACACCAAAAAGTGTGCAAGAGCTAAGGTTATTTCTTGGATTCTTCACGTATTATAGGAGCTTCATTCCTCGCATGTCAACCATGCTCAACCCCTTGTACGACCTACTAAAACTGCATGCGAAGTGGCAGTAAGACACGGCCCAAGAAACAGCGTTTCAGGAAGCAAAGAACGCAATCCAGAACTGCGAATTTTTGGCTCATTTCGACCCATCGAAAGAAGTACTGTTGGAGTGTGATGCCTCGCCATATGGAGTGACAGCAGTGCTTTCTCACCTGATCGATGGCGTCGCGAGGCCAACTGCGTTCCGCTTCAGGACCTTATCGCTCGCTGAAAAGAACAACTCGCATCTCGAAAAAGAAGCTCTGGCCTTGATCTTTGGTGTCACCAAATTCAGAGATTATCTCTTGGGGAAACAATTCACACTGGTGACAGACCACAAACCCCTCGTTAGACTCTTCAGGGAAGACAAAGATATTCCAGCAACAGCGGCTAGCTGGATCTAGAGGTGGGCTCTGACACTTGGTGGATACATGTACAACATACGCCACAGGGCTGGGAAGTGCAACGGTAACGCCGACATGCTAAGCCGGCTTCCACTGAATGATGGAGGTCAATCACCGACAAGCCCAGAGCAAGTGGCCTTCGTGAAGCAACTGGAAACAGGACCACTTTCGGTGAAAGAAGTCGCGGATTTGACCGCTGCGAACACGGAGTTGAGTAAACTTCGAACGACTATCCTGGAAGGATGGCCAACTCAGCCACAAGATCCTACTCTCGAACTCTTCTGGACCCATAGAGCGGAGATATCGGTGGAGGAAGGACTTGCAGTGTGGGGGAGAAGAGTGGTAATTCCGCAAAAGGCAAGGCGAGCAGTGCAGATGGAGCTACACGACGCCCACTCTGGCATGGCTGCGATGACGTTCCTGGCCAGATCGCTCTGTTGGTGGCCAAACATGGATCGCGACATCGAAAACATGGCCCGCAACTGTTATCAGTGCCAGCAAGCACAACCTATGCCGCCCTCAAGGGAGTCACTGTCGCGGCCAGCAGCTACCATACCCTGGTCAAGAATCATATTGACTATGCGGGACCAGTCAACGGACAAATGCTGCTCATTGTAGTAGACAGCCACCGTAAGTCGATTGAGGCTGTTCCGGTGGAGAATACTACTTCAGAAAAGACCGTAGAAATAATGCGAGGATTATTTGCTCGTTTTGGAGTGCCATACTGCATCGTTTCCGACAATGGCACTCCCGTCACCGGACAACCTTTTAAAGACTTCACATCCCAGAGTGGCGTGCGACACGTTCGAACTGCACCATATTAACCACAGTCGAATGGACTCGCCGAACGGGCTGTGCGAACGGTGAAGTTGGCGCCGAAAAAGATTTTCGGCAAAGACCTACAAACAAAGCTGGATTGGTGTTCGCCGGCAAGCACGTCAGAAAAATCTCCGGCAGAACTCTTGGTAGGACGTCAGCTACGTTCGATATTGGACCTCATTCACCCAGCGCGGCTGGAGAAAAAGAAAGAACAACAATCTCAGATCACCGTTGACAAACGACATGAACGAGGAAGAACCGTGTTTATCCGCAACTAGGGATCGGGTTCCCGTTGAATTTCGGGAGTCGTAAAGCAGACGAAGAGAGCGCGCATGGCAATCGTTACCACACCAGACGGCGATGTTGTCCGACACGCCGACCAGATCAGGCTGAAGATTCCACAAATGGAAACGCATACTTCTGAGGACTAAACATGGATGGACAACGTCGGCATTCCCGAAACATGGATGGACGACGTCGGCATTCCCGAGGCGCTAAACATGCCAGTGCCAAGAAGGTCAACTCTTCCAAGACAGAAGCCTTCGCGCTTTCAGGCCACTTAATGTAAACCAAGGGTAGAGGAGTGCTACGTACGCGCCGTACAAGCCAGCGGTACGAGCCATGTTCCCCGACCGACAAAGAGCAACCCGACACCACAGCTAGCCTGAATCAGATTAGTCTCACATTTGCCGAGCTTGAAGTACAGTCGTGATCTATATGAGGGTGAACAAGCAATCGTCGACTGCCCAGTACTGGGAGCACCATGCAGCAGCTGACTTGTAAGTCACCTGATGAGGAGAAAACGTTACCACGGACAGCAATGAGCAGTTCATAATCACCTGTTTACCTTCATATGGTCTAGTCTCTACCTGGCTAAAGTAGCCAGTGTGTGTGCAGCAGAAATGGCTGTATCGAAATCTCAAGAGGATGAAACTTCAGAACAGGCTTGGTAAGGTTTCACACTGCAAGTATGCCCATGCAAATTTCACTTTCTCAAACATAAAAATGCATTTCAAATTGTCACCCAGGACAAGCTGCTCTTACACAGCTGTATATATGAGGCAGCTTACCATCAACAACCTTTGCAGACTGCCATGGAGTTGAACCTCGGCTAAGCTGGTGATGCAGGAACAAATCGGCCTAGTCGATGCTAGCTTTTGTTCGGCGAGGGCTGCACTTAGTAGAAAGGTGAGAAATGTGATGTCGATTATGTGAAACAAACAAAAGCAATCCTAGCATGCACAGTTCGCTAGAGGCACTGACAAATAAAAATCAAAGGTTGGGTCAATTATGTTAATGCAATATACTTCAAACGCGTACCATGAGTGCTGGCAAGACATTTGCTGCCTTCAATCTAGTTAAGCTTGTAAATTTGCAAGCCCAATAACAAATAACTTAAAAGCTGAAATATGTTTTGATGGAACTACAAAAACGAAAGACTAGCTCTGCAAATATAGTGTTATCTATTACACCATACATGAGTAGATTCGAATTACAGTGTCCCCCTTACAAAGACTAAAGCAAAACAACTCAGCCTGCCGTGCCACTACACCAGAAACGATGGTATTGTGATCTCATGGAGATCAGAGTTAGGAACAGGTGTGACCGGGTTTTGCACGACAAATATGCCAATATCATTATTCATTTTCGCATATGCTACGGTGACAATGCAGAGAAACAATCACACACCAGATACTCAGAAAGAGAAGCACATGCACTGAACTTTCAACTCTTGTGTATTTGACCACTTCCTTCTTCTCTTCAACATCTGGATTGACTTTCCAGAACGTGATAAGCAGAGGAAATAGCACAAAATACAAGGAAAAAAGAAAAAGACAAGACAAAATAAAAAAGTAAAAAAACGAAAAAAAGGAAAGCCTTACAATCCATCCCTCTCCCTCACCGCTATCGTTTAGATAGAAATTGTTGCTCTTTGGTTGACAGCGCTATAGAAAAACTACTTACACATTTGTCCTTCAGATGCTTTACTTTTTGCGCTTTCATTAATTCTCTTGTCAGTGGGTCTCAAATCCTACCTATTACGGAACAATTTTCAAAATGTGCTACGCAACCAATCCCGACAGTGGATTCCCAAATGTCCAGCAACGACTCGGTGGGTGTTTTAAAAATACTCCCTTAAACAATCATTCAAACACCTGCCAGTCTGGCCTACATACTCCTTACCACACCACTTATGTAGGCCAGACTGACACGTGTTTGAATGATTGTTTAAAGAAGCATTTTCATAACACCCACAGAGTCGTCGCTGGACATTTGGCAATCCACTGTCCGGATTGTGGTTGTGTAGCACATTTTTAAAATTGTTCCGTAACAGGTAAGAGTCGAGACCCACTGACAAGAGAAAAAATGGAAGTGCAAAGAATAAAGCCCGAAGGACAAGTGTGTAAGTAGTCCTTTATAGCGCTGTGGACCAAAAAGCTGCAATTTCTATCTAAAGGATAGCAGTGAGGGAGAGGGATGACTTTTAAAAGCTTCCTTTTTTCGTTTTGTTTTTTGCTTCTTTCTTTTTTTCTTGTCTTCTCTTTCGCTTTTTTCCTTGTATTTTGTGTTATTTATTCTGCTTATCACGTTCTGGAAAGTCAATCCAGACGTTCAAGAGAAGAACGAAGTAGTCGATTACACAAGAGTTGTAAGTTTGGCGCGTGTGCTTGTCTTCCTGATTATCTGGTGTGCGATTGATATCTGGTGTGTGATCGGCGCTGTCACCGTAGAACATGGTTCACCAACTTGCCCAAGCATCAATTCTATCATTTTTGCAACATTAAAATGACTCTGAAAGGTCGACCAACTACAGTGTGTATTCAAACAAGTCTTGCGAGTGTTGATTTGTAGGTACAGCACCCTGGTTGTGTCCAGGCGTGATATATGACCAAATGCCATAGAGACCTATACTGCAAACTTCTCCGAAAACCAATGGGCGCGGTGGGAAACGGCAAGAGTGGCGCTGTTCACCACTCTCGCCGTTTGTTTGTGTTCGTGTGTTGCTACTAACAAGTGCACCAATGCGAAGGCTTCAGCCATTATTGGGAACACTAAATAAACAAATACTAAATACAAATACAAGACACACAGCTGTACTGGATGCAAGAGTGACGCACTCCTGTTGGGGTTGTATGAATATTTTTACAGCATGTAGTTGGTCAGCCATTTCAAAGTTGCGATGACTCGCTCGCTGTAGCTGAGCAATTTAGCCAGTGCAGTATGACTGCTAGCCTGGGGTATTTATCCTGCACCACGCAGTAGTGATATGCAATTGCAGGCTTGTACGATGCTCATCCAGATGAAAATGAACAGGGGTGGGGATTGAACCCAGAATCCCTGGGCTCTGCAGTGCCAGCTTTCGCTCCAGCTGCTCCGAGCTAGTGTGCGCTAGCCTCGGCCACCTATCCCCCAACGCAAGGCAATGCAACGCACTTCTGTTGTAAACTCAGCATTCCGCTTACGAATGAAATGTGCAATTCCTCTACAGGCTTTCATTCCACGTGAGTGGCATCGGAATTGCTGAAGGCCATCCCATAAACACAGTGTGTTAAAAAAAAAAAAATCCCAGCAGGAATAAGTTGCTATTATATTGCTCAATATATATATATCACCTTACCATGAACAGCCTTGGCCGTTTTCCGTGAAGCCAGGACTTCACCAAAGGAGACTGTCATCCTGTGTAGTCTCAGGACACTCGCATCAGGATGGTGAAAGTGAATGCCAACTTCTACTTGGGAAGGGCTGCAGAGGTGAAAACACAGAGTAGAATATATGAAAAAAAAATCATGAACCAACTTGAAAAAATATGCACAAAAAGACAAAGACAAAAGGACAGGAACACGTAGGACGTTGACTCGTACACATTCGCAAATAAATCTACTGAACACAAAATGAAAGAAGAGGATGAGAGAATCAGAAAGGTTGTACTCGGAGAACGTGAGCTTCAGGAACCGGGGCATGAGGTAACGATGTCAGGTAGATTGTTTTACAGACACTCTAGAATTACCAACAGCTTTCCCATGAAGTAAGGTGGTGAGTTCATTTTTATTGAACATCTTGAAAAATAGCACACAAAAACAAGGAACAAAGGAGAGGAATACCTACACTACATATGAGTGCAGACACCCTACTCACATAAATTAGAAAAGCAAAAAAATAAAAAAAAACGCAGAAGGTGTATTAGCAAAAGTTCAAACAGGTCCAAGTGGAATGTGCTAATTCACCCTTATGCATAAGACTGTAAAAACGATTTCCTCGGCAGCTCAGGTAAAAGACACATTGGTCACCCAAACTATGAATAATAAAGGCCTAAAATATTTCTCTTGTGTGTTTTTTATAGTATCTGCTAATTACTGGCGTTTTTCCTAAGGATGGCATACACGAGCAGTGTAAACAGTGCACAAGTAGGTGACAATCCATCGTAGATTTTAGAGAGAGATTGAGCTGTCTTTATGTATAAGCCATCCATCTGTTACCTTAACTGACATGGGAATTATGTTTTTTTTTTTAATCTGACCTTCTAACAGGTAAATCAGTGCGTTCCACTTGGGCCTGTGCTCGAGCTCCTTCCGCATTCTTGATTTCTTCCTTCTCTGATTTATGCAAGTTGAATCTGCGCTTGCATGAGGTCTACGTGTTGCTCTCCTTATCTCCTTGAGTTTTTGTGAACTATTTTTCAAGGTGTTCAATTAGTACCAGCTCACTACCTTACTACAATCATGCAACAACTAAAAGCAATTTACAACTTACACCATTCGCTAAAGGCAGTACCGAACGAAAAAAACAAGGATTGGGTGATGTATATCTAACACTATATACTAAAGGCTGAACTCTATGGGACGAATATGCTGCGAATAACCGACGAATTTTGACCGGCGGCTTTTGCTCTGCGCGCGGAATCAACACAGTGGCTGCTACGTCGCACGCAAAACGAGCATGCCGTCGGGCGGCGTTCGCCAGTTATTCGTCACATAATTCGTTCCATGGAGTTCAGCCTTTACACTGAACAAAATATAGATACCAAAAACTGGCGAGACACTACCTTAATTCAGGATATGCTTGTAAATTTCCCCAGAAGCTTGTAATTAATACTTGATAGCCTCTAAAAACAACATCAGTAGGAAGAGAATAAATGCTTCACCATTTGAAGTAGCCCGAGTGTTTCTAGAGGCGTGAAATTCGGTGCACGTGCGTTGGATCATACGAAACATGTGTACAGCAAATGATGCTTTAGAGCTCGACATTTCGCGAGGAATTAATTGAGTGCCGGCGTGAAAAATTATTTCGCGGGCACAAATTTTTGCGATCGGGAGTGGTATGCTATGCATTAATCACCATGAGGTGAATTCATCGCGGCACCAATTTTTGGCAATTCTTTTCTGATTACGAATCGCGAAAATGAAGTCGTTTGCAGACGACTGGGCGGCGGAAGCTACGGGCTTGTCAATCAATCAATCGCTGCCTTTTGTGGGGTCCAGCTCTCCGCACGGAAGTACGGAGAGTGGCTTCGGCGATGGAGGGGCACCGCGCTCTTCCAGACATTCTAGTTAACGAGTAAACAATAGGTGGTATTCACTGCGCCTGCAGGTTCGATTTTACCAGGGAGCGCCACCGTCGATCCGCCATCTTCGCGGTCGCGGTTTGACTGGCTTGGGTACGCGGTCGTACGTTGGTAGTGTATGCTAATTTCATATAGTTGAAGAAGCTTCGTTGAACAAAAGAGAGAAAAGGGTATATCTCGGGGGCGGGCCGTTTTAGTTTCCTTGTTGCCGCCGAGAACCGTGTGTAAAGGCTGAACCGCATGTAAGCAATTTAGCGAGCGACGGGACGAGACGAGCGGCGGCGACAGCGACGAGACAAGCGACGACGACCCGCTTCGCTGTCGCTCGGTCACTCGCACGACGAGGCAAACCGCATGAAAACGACGGGAGCAAGCAACCAAGGCGATTAGCGACGTTTTCTAGAAATCCAAAAACCGAGCGACGCGACGACCGACCGTAAGCAATCTCCGTCGCTCGTCGCCAACTCCTGTCGCTGTCGCCGTCGCTCGCTAAATCGCTTACATGCAGTTCACCCTTCACTGTCGCTCGTCGCGTAGCTCGGTTTTGGGATTTCTAGAAAACTTAGCGCTCATCGCCTTAGTGCTCATCGCCTTGTTCGTGTGCTCCCGTCACTTTCATGCAGTTTGCCTCGTCGCGCAAGTGACCGAGCGGCAGCAAATTGCGGCAGCGAAGCGGGTCGCCGTCGCTTGTCTCGCCGCTCGCCAAATCGCTTACGCTTGGGCTAATGAAAAATGCGCCGCATTTTTCGAAAGCTGCGCACTTTGTGAGCCGCACGGTATGTTTCTGCACAGGAACGAACACCGAAGGCACGACTATGTACGACACAAGAGGCGATGGAACAACACGGTAACACGGCCGTAGTGCAGAAAATCCGCTAGAGAAAAACAAAGAAACTAGCAAAATAAAACAAAGAGTAATCACACCGTGCTACAAAAGCACCAAAGAAGAAAAATCAGTTCTTGCAAGAGCTACCGCCGTGGACACGGCGCGCGACACGAAGCGCTGCATGGGGCCGAGGGAGCAACGCGGCCGCGGTGAACGAGTCCGATAGCGATAAAAACGAACTAAAACACACAAAAAGGACTCCTACGGCGCTTCAAAAGCCCCAAAGTATAAGAATAACCCCTAGTTTCGGTCAAAAAGACCCTTTAAAGTTGTAAAATGCTGCTAAACCACGCTCAAAACGTCCGGCCGGTCGACACCCGCGATAGAAAGAGACCTCGAAGATGGCGACCGTGGTGGGCGATGCCAGCGAACCTAGCGAGTGACGTCAAGTGAATGTCACCTATACGGGGAAGAAAGGCAATCAACCCCGTCGCCGCCCCGCCCCCGCGCCCCGCCCCCCCCCCCCCCCTCCTCCCCCTCTCCGTCTCCCAAAGTGTTCCGCCGGCCGATGGACCATGAGCGAGACCGCAGCCTCTGCATCGGGGAAAAAAGAAGAAAAACAGCCTCGCATAACACCATTCGCACACAATTAGTAATGCTGGTAAAAGCAAGCAATCTACAGACAATAACAAGCCTTTTGAACCCAGGAAAGAATAATCTAGCCCTAACGAACAAAGAAACGAACTTACTTCGGGTCCCGTGCCGTGATCTTGGCTGTTGAGCAGATTTAACGTAGTTCCACGTCTCACAGTCGCCTCCCTCTTTTAAGAACACACTTGAAACTAAGGCAAACTCCACGCATCACGACTAATCGGGAAATTGACCACAAGACACAGGCATGCAAACACACAACGAGGGCAAAACGCGCGAAACCGATCGCGGGCGAAACACAGGCAGGCTGTAGACAACGTTGGCCGTTGATTCGAACGGGTTGTATTCGTATCTTCAACGTGTTTGAAATAAAACGATCAGCAAATCACGTTATAAAACTCATAAAAAAACACAATATTAATCAATTATTTCGAACGTCAAAATTTTCACAAGAATATGAATAAGTGCTGAACACGAAGCAAAATCTTAAATACAAAACTAGTCGTACAATGGCCGTTAAGTTCAAGCGGGCGGCTTTAGTCTAGTGCGTTGAAGCAGCGTCATTCTGAGCTTGTGGTTGTCGGTTCGAATCACCGTAAAACCACGTCTTTTTTCTTACATTTTTTTGTTAGTTTTTATTATTTAAATATTTTTTTTATGTTTTTGCAGTCGTCGGCGCCGTGATTTAGGGTAACAATCACGCAGACGGTGAAAATAAAAAGTGCGAGCCCAAGGTTGAATTTTTGCGATGCACAAATCGTGGCCCTCTTGTTTTGCCGGGATAATTCACTGCCTCCGGGCCAATATGTGGGTCAGTGTAGTAGGCAAACAGCGCAAGTCCTTTCAACGAAGAAAGAAATGTAATAATAATGAGCATATTGCGAGGAAAAAGGGGAAATTTGTAAGTGGTAAAACTGGCACAGTGATGCAGCCGAAGTTTTTCTGAAAGCGGTCATCTTCACCCAAAGTTGAATAAAAAATACCGTCATTTTAAAGCAGTTATTTAGCTGAGCTCATAGCGCGCTACGTGTTAAGCACATCTCTTAATTTACTGACTTCCGGAAAGTTGTATTTAATTTCGTTCTGGTAGATCAGTCCGATCCCCCGCGTGCCGCCTGGTTTTACTTATCGCCGGTTGCGCTCCGCAGTTTTACTTTTTTATTAGGCCTAAACACGCTTTTATTCCTGAAATTCAAGTACAGTGCGGATAATTAAACTAGCTTTCTGAAACGGTATCGTTCGGCGTTGTAACATTTATTTTTCGCAGCGTCAAGGGGTTACGTTCACAAACCCGGCAGTGTGAACATCCACAACGCATTGGTATTTCTCGCTTTTTTGCGTTTAAAAAAATATTTTATATTCGCGTTTCTCTGGTACGGTATGTCGTATAACATAACCTATCAAAGAGGCAGATATCGTTCGGCTATGTGAACATTTAAAATATTTCTGTTAGATGATCGTAACTACCACAGAAAACAGTCGATACCTGCCTAAATAGCACATTTTAACACTCGATTAAAATCACCACTAAAATGATCTCAGGAGAGTTATGTACCTCTCGTAGCGTCATAAGCAATAAACACATCTCTTACTTTTCTAGTTTCTGGAAAATAATGTTTATTATTGTTTTTGTACCTCAAGCGCGTGCTCGATCATGCCACTTGTTTTTGTTTTGTTTTTTATTTGGAGGTTCTGCTATACCATTTTTATTTTTTATTAGAGCCAAACATGTGCGTATACTGCCGGACTTTACGTATAATACATCAAATTAAACTAGCTTTCTGAAAAAAGTATCGTTCGCTGTTGTAAAATATATTTTTCGTGGCGTCGGCGGTCAGATTCTCCAATCCTGGACTGTAAATTTTTCTCACCGCATTGTTTTTTCTCGCGTTTTCGCGATAAAACTCGTCAGCCTTGCCATGCTGGGATCAAATACGCCAGCGTCGGCAGTCATTTACGAAGGATTGATCAACGCAAACATTTCCACTCGCTATTCATGAATTGCCGCAGTTCGTCAGAATCGCAATGACTTGACTGCACAGTGAAAAGGGGAAAAAATAAAACGATGCCGGTCAGTGAACGTAACTTCCATGGCAGGGCTCCCAGCCTGAACAGCAAAGCGCCGATGCCGGCCAGTCACTGAACTTCCATGTAAATACTGGCCACCAAAGACAGCAAAATACCGATGTCGGCCAGTTGCTGAACTTCCATGTAAATACTGGCCATCAAAGACAGCAAAATACCGATGCCGGCCAGTTACTGGTACCTCCACGTAAAGACTGGCCAGCAAAGACAGCAAAAACCCGATGTCGGCCAGTCCCTGTAACTTCTACGGCTGAACTGGCCAGTGAGCAAGACGAAACCCCGACGCCGGACGGGGCCGGTAGCTCACCGGCGCCCATGGCCGGTGAGCTACCAGGACCGGCCGGCGTAGTCCCGATACCAGCCGACGCGGTGTGCTACCTGGGATATTGAGACGATCACACATGAAGCCTCTGCAACCTGAAGTTCAGTGATGTTATTTCAAGAGCCACTTCGAACGTGAGCTGGAGTTAGGCAGAAAGGCCACAGGCCTTAACTGAAGATCAACGAAGCTCGAATAGGAGTCGAGCCTACTTTATTCCACCTCGATTCGGTATAAAATGCATTTAATTCCATTCCCATTCCATTTTGTCTAGTGCAGCCCTGATTCCATTACCAGTGGAAGAAGCTTCTGGAAGACATGAAAGATCTACGGGACCAAGACTGTCCGTCTGTTGCGAAGATAAGAGTGCAGTTCGATATTGTGCGTGCTTGCTAGAGGGTGGTCGTTTTGACGTGAAAGTTCTCTGTCTCACAAACATAGAAATAGTTGTGTTGCTTCTACACACTTTAATTTATCAAAGATATTTATTACATGGTGAGTTAAGTTTCAGACGAAATTTGCTTCCCCTCCGGCAGCTGATTCACAAGAAGTCTCTCTCGCTCATTTGAAGGTTCCACTCTGAGGCAGCTGCAATATTTGTTATGCCGCGCAGCAAGGGAGTTCGGATAGTGTCGGGTGCACCCCGTGCGCGGCAGACTCCTTGAATCAGGAGTTAGACTTACGTGTGGCGTCAGAAATGAGGAAGTCCCCCCAAGGAAGAAGTCCCATACGATTTCAATTTTATGTTTTTGAGACGCTGACCCAGAAAATAAAGAGTTCTGGGCCAAAACTGGGCTTTTGTCTGGGAGTTTAGGGTATTGAAAAGCCCGAAGAAGCCAAAGTAGAGCAGAACCTGACCTTCTTTGGCAACAGTCTGGGCATTTTGGCCCTAATTCGCCAAACAAGTGCCAAACTTAGGCTTCACTGCCTGGTAGTTCGACTGTCATCTGGCATCTTTGGGCCTAAGTCGCCTAACAAATGCCAAAGTTAGGATTCACTTCCTAATAGTTCGACTGTCACCTGGCAGCTACGGGCCAAAGTCGCCAAACATGTGCCAGAACACGGCTTACTGCCTTGCAGTTCGGCTGATGAGATATTTGATGTACGCGGGTGGTCTTCATCTTATTAGATAGAAATCAAATTTTATTCGGCCGGGCACTTTTTTTTCTTTATTTTGGGTTTCCCATGATTTTTCCAGTTCATAGGTGGGCTGAATGTTTTGCCGCGGCTGGACCAGGCTTTGCAAGCGCAAATGGTGACGGATGTGGTACTCGCGCGTATGTACACACGCCTATTTTGGGACGCGCCGTGGGACTGGTTGGAAATTAACACCGGCGATGCGATCTAGTCGCGCGATAACTTTCATTTCAAAAGTGACCATCGCGGGCAGATAGCGACGCGATTTGAGCAGTCGCTTGCTTACCTGATCTTTTGCTATGCGATCTAGTCGCGGAGAGGCTGAGGCAATCAACGGCGTTTGGAACGAGAGTTTTCGAGAAGCGACTCGCCAACGAAGGCGTTGGACAAGCTCATCGCGCACGCCAGTGAGACCATCCAACTTTTTTTTTTTTTCGATACGATTTAGTCGCATCGCGCGACTGCTTACATCGCCGGTGTGAATGCGCCTTTACAGAAAGTGCTGCCATTGAGCTAGCGCTGCGCGAGACTGATGTGGGCACGTCTCCTCCACAGATATCATTATCAGGCGGCACACTGCGAAAGCGAGCGTGGCTCTGTGCGTATCTTGCATTGTGATTGAGCACTGTCAAATGCTATCGATAACCAAAGGCGGAAACGACCGGGGCTCCGTGGCGCCGCTCCCGCATCACACTTGCAAGCGACGACTTTTTAAACGTTGTTTTGAAACTTTCGAGAGCAACGACTCAGGCACACCTTTCTCGCAAACTTCCAGTCCCCCCCCCCCCTAATTAAAGCCTAATTAAAGGTGACATTCCAAGCCTCGGCTAACCGCACAGTACAACCAAAGCTACAGGGGAGAGGGCGTATGCCAACAACTTCAAAAGGAGGGAAGGGGGGAGCCAAAGAGAAGGGCTGGGACTCCCCCGTTCTTTTTGAAGTGGTCAGGATACACTCTGTCCCCTGCAGCTTTGACTGTACGGCATTTCTTTTTTTATTAAATTGTCTTTGCTTTCTTTACAACACTGTGTGTCAAAATGCGGAGGGAGCTTAGCTGCGTTGTTCATGCCCCTTCGACCTCGCCTTTCTCTATTCCTCCCCACCTGCATTCGTGTCTTCATGTGGCTGTCAGCGAGCGCGACATCCGCTTTAAGCAAATCAGAAGGGTGGAGCGATACGCGTGACCTCTTTACTTAGGACGCGTAGGACGAAAATGTTTGGACGAAAATTTGTCACGTGACTCTCTTTGTCGCGGTGATGGGATCTCTGAGGCTGCTGTTTTCGCCGTTTGCTAAGTCATAAAAATAGGCGGGCCACGTAGGGCATTTCTCCGAAATGCGCTTGTCAGTGTTATGTTGCTTTCGTGCGTGGCAAACGTGGCCGTGTTTTTTTGTCGTGAACGGCCGAAATACGTCCACGCCAATTTTTTGGTAAAAGCCTTTTTTTTTTCACCGGAGTTCGTGGGATTCTTGTGATGTGTTTGTTGGTGGCGCTTCCGCAAAAACTGCTCTCGAGTGCGTTTATGGGGTGCCCCAGTTGGATTATACATCTTTCAAGAATTACATGATAGTGCTCTTTTATTAATAAATGCACTGCAAGCATGCTTCTGATAGTAGTCCTGCTTTCCTCTCTATCTCCGCGGTTTTTTGTGTGATGAGGTTTGCTCAGCACGAGGACAGTTTAATTCTATTTTTTTTAATTTGCTTCTCGTTTTACAGAGAAGTAAGACCTTTCTAAATATGTCGAGAATAAGATGTGTGTAATGATAGTGGTGTAATAAACTTCTGGGTGCGATTGAAAACATTGTTTTTTTCGTGTATGTGATCGATATGCAACAAATGATATGCAAAGTCCTATACAACACGTACTTGCACAACGTTCGGCCAATACTGAGCAGACGCATCGTAGAGTATTCGCACAATATTGCGCGAACGCTAGGCCGTGGAAAAACGACTGTACGGCAATACCGGCCGAATATGAAACGGCGGTGCAAAACTTGACATTTGAGCGATATGGAACCGACTTTCGGCCGGTACTCGCACGATACTGCAAAGTAATGCTGTTCTGCTTCTTAACGGAGGTGATGACATTTGACCATCGTGTTGCAAACGATTATTTTATTTTCTTCTAGGGCGCGCGAAAGGACACTTTTGTGACACACCAGAGATATTTCAAACTTTGCCAGGCCTCTTGGCTTTCTTAGACACTTTTGGCACTTACTATTTGGAACTACAGTGGGTAGTCAGAGAAGAGCCAAACTTCAGCATGCCGCGAATCGCCAAATTAAAATTTACTGCGGATTATGACTCAAGTCTGGCACTTACTTTGGCAGAACTGTGGCGGTCCAGAGAAAGGCCAGACTTGGCATGTCCGAAATACCCAAATTAGCCGTTGCTTCGGCGGTTAAGGCTGAAGTCTGGCACTTACTTTGGCACAACTGTGGCGGACCAGAGAACAGCCAAATTTGGTGTGACCGAAATACCCAAATTAGGCTGTGCTTTTTCAGTTATGGCTGAAGTCTGGCACTTACTTTGGCAAAACTGTGGCAGACAAGAAAAAAGCTAAACTCGTCGCTGCCGAAATACCCAAATTAGGCGTTGCTTTTCGGTTGTTGCTCAAGCCTGGCACTTACTTTGGCTCAACTGTGGCGGACCAGAGAAAAGCCAAACTCGGCGTGGCCGAAATACCCAAATTAGGAAATTTCTTCTGTTTCTCTGGCAGTTATGGCTCAAGTATGGCACTACTTCGGCATTCCCTTGGCGCACCAGAGAAGAGCCAAACTTTGGCACGCCCTTGCGTCGCCAAACTTGGGCTGTAGTTTTGCAACGTACTTTGGTACTGATGACTACCATGATGCAAAACCTACCTGGGCCTAAGTTGGGTTCTTACGTATGCCAGACCTTTGCCCAAGTTGGGCATTTCTCTGTCGTGCTACCGGGGGAGTGTGAAGGGAATGTCGCTATTTTGGACGCGTTTTAATAGAAAAAAAAAAACTCCACGTGATTGTAATTTCATGTTTTGTTAAATTCTTAGGGCAAGTGCGTCTATCGAATGTTCGACCGATTAATAATAAAATAAAATGACAAATAAGGTAGTAATTGTTTTTTGGAGGTGCTGAGCAAAAAAGGGCATGTAGCAATGTTTTGTCGCATCTTTATACAAAGACACTACATGATTGTAAGTTTTGTTTTCTTTGTGTCTTAATTAAAGAAGACGCGTCGAAGTTCTTTGTCCCGTTTAAATAGTTTAAATATTAATAATTAGAAATAATTATATTGTGTTTGCGTGTTTTTTTTTTTTCGGCGATGCTTTTGTTTTCATTAAATACTATTTCAGAATTTACTTTATTGCCCATTCAAGCTGTCTCTAACTGGATATATGAATAAATTTCGGATATCTTTTTAGATTAGTTACAGCTAGGGCCGAAGTTATGTGCACGAAAACTCGCTCAAAAGCTAGAATCCTCGCTGGACCAGAGGAAAAATCACTTCTCGCAGGCCAGCAGTTGCCGTTCCGGCCATAAGTATGATGTTATACTTTGCTATACATGCAGGTGATATTTAAAACAAGTTCAAACAAGATTAAGAGTAGCAGACACGGATACATACGGGGGGGGGGGGGGGTATATAAGAGTTTCAAAGATTATGCATGCCTACCTCAGCTGTCTACATCAGACAATAATTTTTACTAAATTAAAGTGGGACTCCCGTAGTTCGTATAAACCCCTAAAATAAATAAATTTTCGGTAAGCAGAGGGCATACTTTTTCCGTTATAATAATTAACATCTCTAAATTCAAAATCTCTACTGTAAAGAGGGCACATATTTTGTATAGCAAAACCAGCATTCCACGATATTTATTTGGGTGATGTCACATATATAATATAACTGTCAGACAGGCATTATGAAAAAAACAATATTTGCCGCATTTTTGTGTCATATTGCTGTGGTAAGCTTTACCCAGTCTTTTTTATATCAAAGTTGATTGAACCGGTTTTGAAGAAGTTGTACTCCCCCATTATTAAAAATTCACGTCATGTTTTCAGAGTTACCTGCTAGCCTCTCTATCCTTCAAAACACATTTGAAAATTCAATCACTTCACGACCACAGTTATCCTCACTTTAAATTTTAGGTACAAGTTAAGATTGCCTGATAATGTACTGCACCAATTTTGAAGCAATCAGTCGCTAAATAATTTATCGGACCTTCCTCTTAGCAATATACCTTCCGATGTGTTAAGTATTTCATACCTATTAAGGCACGTGGCACTTACCCCAATCCCGTACAAACAGAAATCTTCAAATTCCCTTTTACGGGGAAAGAGTGTTTTGGCGCTGCAATTCCCTAATTCGTGCGCTTTACCAATTGTGATCTACAATAAAAGTCAAACAAAAGAGTTCATGGGTCATGGGAGCAGCAAACGGCACTTATAGTGCTTCACAAATGATCCATTAGCCACATATATTGCCAAGCCCCTAATCGGGAGGATATGCTACTTCGTTCGTCTAGAATATTCGCGTACACTCTTACCCCGATTGTAAACAACAAGGAGGCCAGAGTTTCCTTTGCCTGGTCAGTCTCGCCCTAGCTATTTTCCGAACATTCAAGGTCGAATACACGAGGTGACGAGCAGAATAGAAGAAGAGCCGAGCGCTGTAGGGCCGATTTATGAATTCGAAAGTATTAACTGTCCCATGAAGTGAACTGGCGTTATCTGAACGCATGGCCGGCATTATCGTTGTATGTAGCAGCGATAAGCGGCACCTAAATTCCCGTTGGATGAGCGAAACGGCACAGCTTCCGTGTGTAGCCGCGAAAAGCGTCGCCCAGATTGCCATGAGAAAAACGGCAACTAAATTCTCATTAGCTGCGAAAAATTTGGCAGAGAGGTTTCTGTAAACACTCTAAATTTATGACTTTGAAGATCACATTTGGTACTTTTTGTTCCGGGTAGGAATAGAACCCGGGCCTCCGTGGTGCGAGACGCTCACGCTTCCCCGACGCCACGGCGGCTCTGCGGTTCGGGCTGACTAAAGTTGTGCCTAGTGCGTGATTCATGGCTTTGAATATCTTCACGTATGCAGTAATAAGTGTCTCTACAGAATGTTTCACTGATTCTTCCTAGCGATAGCCAGCTGATTCGCCGCCGCACTGCAGCAGGCTGCTGCAGTCGACAACGCTTGCTTCTGCTTTCTCGACGTCTGCTTCTTTTTTTTTGTTTCTGGCTCAGGTGTACCCCCATTAAATAGTTAGTTCGATATGTTTCTTTCCTGCCTCATAGCGTCTCATTCGTAACAATATAATCAATTTAGAAATTTATCGCTATATATATATTTTTTTTTAAATTTTTGATGGGGCGAGTTTGAGGGTAGAAATTACAGAGAATGAAAAAAAATGCTTGCTTTACTACTTGGTCACATCTACGTATTTTGGGAGGCAGCTCTATTGTTTTCTATGAAAAACACTTTACGATATCCTACAATTATAACCCAAGTTATTTTTATGTGCAATATTTGAAAATAATTTTAACATTAAAAGCAACCTTCCCGTTTTTTTTCTCTAGTTATCGCCATTACAATAGTAGTTTTAACAAGACAACTTGATGCTGCGCATTGCACAATATAGGGGCTAGTGAAATATAAAAAAATGTGTTCTTTGATTTCTGTAGATGATACGGTCGAAAATCAACCTAACACATTAATATATTTATTGGTTAAACGGCAGCCACTAATAGGGCTAAATTATTTTGTCGACACCCAGTATTTAACGAGAAGGAATTTTCTTCAAGATCAGAATTTTCCCCGATACAAAAAAAAAAAAAAACGCATGCAAAACGTTTTGAGCCTTAAACAGATTTCGCGAAAACTTATCAAGAATTGGATGAAGACATTTGTGTGGTAAATGAGTATAATGTTTTGTGTGGTTAAATAATAATTACACCGTCTTCCCGAGGGTAACCATGGGGTGATTCGGAGCATCGCGGATCGTTATTAACGGTGTTATTAACGGTGTTAATAACGTTGTTAGTAACCTTGTTAACCATCACACTTCATCGGAAGAACGGAGTGAAGTGGAGTCAACAGCTCTGAACTGAACGCGCGACGCGCTACCGCTGCTTGTATTCACACTTGAAGGAGAGGAGACTAGAGGAGGAGAGTTGCGCATGCGCGCGCGGTGTGAGTAGAAGCGAACGCACGCAAATTGCACGCAGCTGGTAGAGAGAGAGCGGAGAGAGTAACGCGCAGCTGTTGAAGAGAGGGAAGGAGGAGAGTTGCGCATGCGTAGTGTGAGTGCGGACTACGACGCCGACGCCGACGCCGACGCCGCGGGACATAGACCCGAGCAAGAGATGCTCCGCATCTAAAATAATATAGTATTTCAAACAGGGAAGCCTTAATATGGTCTAGAAAACGGATATTTGCGACGTCCGTTTACCGTTGCGATATAATGCGATATGATGGGAATCTATTTCTTTATATTTACTGAATCGTGCTCTACTTTATGTTTTATTTGTTCTAACGTTTGATGTGTGTGTTGTATAATAATTTAGTTTAAAATTCCTTACCCTTCTTTCAATTGGAGGTTTTCCAGCTCTTTTTAATGCAAATGACGTTCAATTTAATCCGAGTGTCATCCAGTTTAATTCAAGCGACATACAATTTAACGCTACTGCTACCCAATTTAGCCCCGGCGCCAGTGAATGTAATCCACAATATATACATATGCTTATTTGTCTTTAGTGGTCCTGTTTTGCTTACACTTTTGATAACTAGAGTAATGGTTTATAAAATTTGGTTTTGTTTGAGACAACTGATAGTTTGATTAGTGTTTCGATTACTTTGATTTACTAGTGGCAATATTGACGTGTTTACTTAACATGTTGGTTACTCTTTTGGCAACATTCAGTTCAATTGAATTCAATGTTTATTTTCGCGTGTTTACCAGCAGCTCAAAGGCCTTTGCGGTAAAGCACGAAGCATAAAATACATTATCATTAAAAATATACATTCTTCAAATTATACATATGTTTTAAAACTTATAATACGGGTTACATTAATACGCATGCAAACATTTTTTTCAATTTTAGAGCAACCTTGTACAAACATAAGGCAATTTTGTAAAAAATATTTTAACATTGCAAAACTTCGTGTTAAAACATGTTGAATTCGTGATATCGGTGGCAAGTTGCTATAAATATCTCGGTAAAAAACTCTGATATTTCTAGAGTTTGCACTGACGGGAATGCGGAAGTGTAAAGAAGCAAGAAGTGCAGGACTGTATTTGAACCCATGGACCAACCTGTGCAAAAACTTAACATCCGGGTTAGAACCCCTGTTATGCAGAGTGCAATGTTTTAGTTTGGATAAAATTAAATTATATTCAAAATAACATTTACGACCAAAATATATCATATATGACAAGCCGCCCAAGTCGTTTTTTTATATGTTCAATTTTTTCACTCGCTGCACTAGAGATAGAGTTCCAAATAACAGATGCAAATTCAAATCTACAGCGTACATGAGTACTGAAGAGTCGCCACAGACAATGATGGGTGCTAAAGTGTCTAGTTAGGCTGGCCATTATTCCCAACAAGCGCAGACTCTGGCAAACAATGAAGTTTGTGACAATTAAAAGAAAGGTGATCATCCACAAACACCCCTAGATTCTTAACTATTGTGGCCCGACTTATAGTTTCATTTCACATACAGTACATATAAGATAATGTGCTACGCTTTCTGGACAAAGACGTCACTTGGGTTTTGCGGGGGTTCAAAACTAAATTGTTCAGAATGCACCATCTTTGTACTGAATAGACATCGTCTTGCAGCAAAGCACAGTCAGGGATAATGTTGACCTGACGAAACAGTTTAACGTCGTCTGCAAACATGAGCACCTGCGAGTGTTTCACGAAGGGCAGTAAATTATTTATAAAAATAATAAACAACAGTGGACCGAGATTCCAGCCCTGAGGTACACCCGAAATAGACATGAAAGGTTGTGACAAGTAGCCAGAAACCCAAACACAGTTTTGTCTTTCATGTAGGTAACTCCTGAACCAGGTAGTATATTCAGGACCAAGCCCATAGTTCCGAAGTTTCTTCAATAACAATGCATGATTGACCTTGTCGAATGCTTTGGACATATCCAAATATACTGCATCTACCTGACCCCGGCTCTGAATAACTGGCATAGAATAATTAGGAAATGTGCATAAATTTGTTTCAACGGATCTTCCTGCTAGAAACCCATGCTGTATAGAAACAATCTTTCGTTTAAAATATTTCTATAGGCGGTTTTACATCGCCTTATGAAATACTTTTTAAAATGCATTTGAAAGAGATACTAGACGTCGATTGCTGACGTCACTAGCATTACCAGATTAAAAAGGTTGGGGCAGTAATTGAAGATTTTCAGTTTTCTGGAAAAACACCTGTTTGCAGCGACAAGTTAAACAAATTCTCGAGAACAGGAGAGAAAATTTCGCTGCAGCCCTTCATATTAAAATTGGGAATACCATCGCAGGCAGTCGATAGTTTAGAGTTTATTTTTCCAATAGCCGAAAGCACCTCATCGACTGTAATTCTCCTAAGAGGCAAATATTCATCAGACCCTCATGTCACAGGCAAACTGGTGTTGACGCTAGAAAAACATGAAGTAAAATTACGTGAAAACTGCTCGCAAAAAAGACTTTCTGGACATACGAACATCAGATCCACTGCGCAGCGTTATATTGCCCGAATCCTTGCTGATATGTTTTTTCACAAAACACCAGAATTCTTCAGGTCGTTTGTTTATCTCAGCTACACTTGCTTGCGATACATATACTGCCCATTAACGAGGAGCTTCTTAGTTAGTTCACGACATATGCTATATTTTTCATACCAGAAGTCCAGTTTCGTCCTTTTATACAATATGTGGTAATGCAATTTTAACCTTAAATAATGTCGTAGATACCTAGAGAACCATTTTAGATACTTCTAGGGACGTTGAACGTGCCCAGGAATAAGCTTATTCATTGCTTTATTGAATACTGACCTAACCCAGGCAGCGCCGAGTTCTGGGCCAAAACTTGGCTTGCGTCTGGGAGTTTAGGGCATTAAAAAGTGCGAAGAAGCCAAAGTAGAGCCGAATTTGACCTCCCTTGGCAACAGTCTGGGTATTTTGGCCCTAATTCGCCAAACAAGTGCCAAACTTAGGCTTCACTGCCCGGTAGTTCGGCGGATCTTTGGCATTTCGGGCCAAAATCGCCAAAATAATGCCAAAGTTGGGTTTCACTTTTTGATAGTTCGGCTGTCATCTGGCACATTCGGGCCAAAATCGCCACAGATGTGCCAGAGTTAGGCTTTCTACCGTGTAGTTCGGTTGAGATCTGGCATCTTTGAGCCCAACTCGCCAATCGAGTGCCTAAGTTAGGCTTCGCTTCCCGATAGTTCGGCTGTCATCTGGCAGCTACGGGCCAAAGTCGCCAAACAAAGGCCAAAGTTAGGCTTCGCTTCCCAATAGCTCGGCTGTCATCTGGAAGCTACAGGCCAAAGTCGCCCAACAAGTGCCAAAGTCAGGGTTCGCTTCCCGATAGTTCGGCTGTCAACTGGCAGCTACGGGCCAAAGTCGCCAAATAAGTGCCAAAGTTAGGCTTCGCTTCCCGATAGTTCGGTTGTCATCTGGCAGCTATGGGCCAAAGTTGTTAAACAATTGCCAGAACTAGGCTTACTGCCTTTGAATTCGGCTGATGAGGTATTTGATGTACGCGGGTTGTCTCCATCTTAATTAAATAGAAACCAAGTTTTATTCGGCTGGCAACTTTATCTTATTTTGGGTGTCTCTTAATTTCTCCAGTCCAAAGGTTGGCTGAATGTTTTGACGCGGCTGGACCAGGCTTTCCAAACGCAAATTGTGCCGTATGTTGTACTCGCGCGTAGGTACATACGCCCATATCGGGACGCGCCGTGAGACTAGTTCGACATTAAGGCGCGTTCACACTGGCGATGCGATCTAGTCGCGCGATAACGTTCATCGCAAATCGACCATCGCGGGCAAAAAGCGACGGGATTTGAGCAGTCGCTTGCTGACCCGACTTTTTGCGATGCGCTCTAGTCGCAGAGAGGCTGATCCAATCAACGGCGTTCGGAGCGAGAGTTTTTGAGAAGCGACTCGCTAACGAAGGCATTGGACTCGCTCATCGCGCAGGCCAGATTGACACTCTAAATATTTCTTCTTTTTCTTGTGATGCGATTTAGTCGGATCGCGTGACTGCTTACATCCCCGGTGTGAATCCGCCTTTACAGAAAGTGCTGTCATTGACCTAGCACTGTGCGAGACTGATGTGCGCACGTCTCCACAAGAGATATCATTATTAGGCGGCGCATTGCAAAAGCGAGCGTGGCTCTGTGTGAGCCTTGCATTGTGAGTGAGCACTGTCAAATCCTAGCGATAACAAAGAGCGGAAACGACCGGGGCTCCGTGGCGCGGCTCCCGCATCACACTGGGGGAATGTAAATGAAATCCCGGAACTTGTACTATTTTAGCGTGTTGGTACTTTTTAAACATTTAGAAAGTGGAGACACAAAAGGTACGATAAAGACAGGACAATCTTTCAACATTAACAACATTTATTTTCGGCTTCACGCTCAAAGCCCGCCTGCTCCGTGGGAGTACCGGAAAGGGAAATCTTGGGGGAAGGAGAGGAAGCGGAGGAAGTGTACGCGATCCCCCTGTCCTGCGGGGACAGGTACATCGGGCAAATTGGGCAATGACTCAACGACCGACACCGAGAACATCAAATGGACGCCAAAAGAGTTGCTTCGAATTCTAAGCACCCGGTCGTCATTCACGGGAGAAAATGTCCCGGCTGCGCTCCTAGTTTCGCCGGCACGACAACTATGGGAGGCCAGAGCAAGCGAGTCGGGAGAGAAAAATTTGAGACCTATCGGATGGCGACAAGCCCCCAAAACATGAGCACCCCTTACATTTCGCTCTCAAGAAAGGAGATTATCTTTCTGAGGCCCACAATGGAAGCCGAACGCTGACAGACTAGGCAAGGCGACAAGGTCACCGGCAGAAGCGGCCTTTCCTTTTATGCGTTGTTGATGCCCCTTCGACCTCGCCTTTTGCAAATCCTCCCCACCAGCTTTTGTGTCTTCGTGTGGCTGTCAGCGAGCGCGACAGCCGCTTTAAGCAAATCAAAAGGGTGGAGCGAAACTCGTAACCCGGCGTGACCTTTCTACGTAGGACGCGTAGGACAAAAACGTTTAAACAAAAATTTGTCACGTGACTTTATCTCTCACGCTGATGGGGTCTCTGGGGCTGTTGTTTTCGCCGTTTGCCTAGTTATAGAAATAGGCGTGCCACGTAGGTCCGGTTTTCGACCTGCGCTCTTTATTGTTTTGTTGCTTTCGTGCGTTGCAGACGCGGCCGTGTTTTTTCGCTTTAAACGGTCGGAATACGTCCACGCCAATTTTTCGGTAACAGCCATTTTTTTTTCACCGGAGTTCGTGGAATTCTTGTGATGTGTTTGTTGGACAGTGGACACGCTTCGACAAAAACTGCTCTTCGCCGACGACGAGACGTCAGTTGAATGTGCGCAACCTTATTTCTCGAACGTGTTTGTGGGGTGCCTGATTCGGATTATGCCTTTATCAATGATTGCATGATATCGCTCGTTTATTAGTGAGTACACTGCAATCATGCTTCTGATAGTAGTCCTGCTTTCCTCTCAATCTCCACGGTTTTTGTGTAATGAGCTTTGCTTGGCACGAGGACAGTGTTAATTATATTTAATAATTTGCTTTTCGTTTTACAGAGAAGAGTGACCTTTGTAAATATGTCGAGAATACACTGTGTGTAATGATAGTGGTTTAATAAACTTCTGGGAGCGATCGAAAAATTTTTGTTTGTCCGTATATGTGGTTGGATATACAACAAGTGATATGCAACGTACATATCCTTGCATGACGTTCGGCCAATACGGAGCAGACGCATCGTAGGGTATTCGCACAATATTGCGTGAACTCTGACCGGGGCAAAACAGCTCTTCGGCAATACCTGGGGGATATCAAACCGTGGTCGAAAACTATACATTTGAGCGATATTGGAACAGACTTTCGGCCGGCACTGTCACGATACTGCAAAGTATTGCCGTGCTGCTTGGGAACGGAGGTGATGACATCCTACCATCGTGTTTCCAACGCTTATTTAATATAATTCTCCTCTGGGACGCGTGAAAGAGCACTTCTGTGACACACCAAAGATATTCAAAACTTGGGCAGGCCTCTCGGCTTTCTTTGCCACTTTTGGCACTTATTTGGCATTTCAGTGGGCAGCCAAAGAAGAGCCAAACTTCGACATGCTCAGAATCGCCAAATTAAGATTTACTGCGGCAGTTATGGCTCAAGTCTGGCACTTACTTTGGCAGAACTGTGGCGCACCAGAGAAAAGCCATACTTGGCATGTCCGAAATACCCAAATTAGGCGTTGCTTTGGTAGTTATGGCTCAAGTATGGCACACTTCGGCACTCCTCTGGCGTACCAGAGAAACGCCAAACTTTGGCGTGTCCGAAATACCCAAATTAGGCGTTGCTCTGGCAGTTATGGCTGAATTCAAGCACCAACTTTGGTGCTCCTCTGGTGGACCAGAGAAACGCCGAACCTTGGCATTCCCCGAATTCCCAGATTAGGATTTACTATGGCAATTATGGCTCAAGTGTGGCACCAACTTTGGCAATCCTCTGAAGGACCAGAGCAACGCCAAACTTTGGAATGTCCGAAATACCCAAATCGGGCGCTGCTCTGGCAGTTATGGCTCAAGTATGGCACTACTTTGGCACTCCTGTGGCGGACCAGAGAAAAGCCGAACTTTGGCACGTCCCAAATACTGAAATTAGGCGTTGCTCTCGTAGTTATGGCTGAAGTATGGCACCAACTTTGGCGCTCCTCTGGCGAACCAGGGAAACGCCAAACCTTGGCATGATCCGAATTTCCAGATTAGGATTTACTATGGCAGTTATGGCTCAAGTATGGCACCAACTTTGGCACTCCTCTGGCGTACCAGAGAAGAGCGAAACTTTGGCATGCCCTAGGATCGCCCAACTAAGGCTATAGTTAGGCACCGTACTTTAGCACTGATGAGTGCCATGGTGCAAAAACCTAACTGCGCCAAAGTTGGGCCCTTATGTTTGCCAGACCTTTGCCCAAGTTGGGCATTCCACTGGCGTGCTACCTGGGATGACCGTCCGCCATTATATCAACATCCGAATTTTGTAAGATAATGCTCCAATCATATTTCTTAAAATATTTAAATAACCCAAAATAATCACCGAGACCGTACGTATATCTTAGCACGCAGCAAGGTTGTATCACCCTTAAAGGCATTGAAAACGAGATTGCGAGCGGAGGGTGGTAAGCCATCAGCACATACCAGCGCATCACTTATGCGAGTCACTTCCGCGACATGAAAGTTACAAAAGACTAGATATAGAATATTACCTGAGCAGTTCGCATACGTGTTCTGCTGCGTAAAATCATTAAATTGATAAAGTTGAACAAGCAGGACCCTTTTTGACGCGTGAATAAGCTTGCACTGTTAATTATACCGGAAGGCCAGTCCATTTTTGGCGGATTAAAATCTCCGTAAATTTGTACGTGATATTCACTCATATCGATACTGTTTTCCAGGAAATGGAAGTGGTCTATAAAGATAACAGAATCTGATACAGGGTGAAAATAATATCATCCAATAAGAAGGTTGAACCCATCAGCGGAAGTTATCTCCACCCAGACCGATTCTTGATAAGTTTCTAGATCGTGACGTTTATATGCGTTCAAAGATTGCCTGCAAGCTATAAGTACACCACCGCCGTATCTCATCCCGGAAGTATATTCACGATCTCTTCGAAACACAAAAAACGAAGAGGGAAAACAGTCACTAATGGCGATTCCGTCATGAAGCCAGGTTTCCGACAATGAAACACTATCATAATCACTTCCTAGTACGTTAGACACAAACTCATCAGTTTTGGTTCTAAGACAACGGACATTTTGGTAGTATACGCTAAGATTTCGAGCCATGATCAGCGTGACCTATGCTATACCGAACAGCCACGTAATGCCGTGAGTTAGGAAGCCTCCCAATAAAAGAACAAAAAAGGGAGCCATCCGGCCACACCTGGAAACTGTTCAACGCCACCAATGCCTCCTCACCAATGGCGAGATGGAAAGAATTGTAGGTCGGATGTAGCGTTTTTAGTCGCGTGCATATCATTGATTTGTCACCGAGGACGGTTCTTGCGGTAGCTTCGATGTCTGCGTCCGACGTGGCTGGGTCCAAACGGGACATAAACAAGCCTTTCGAAGGCGGTGCACGAGGAACCCCTGTAATGTTGCAATTTCTTGCTTAACCGAATGAGGCCTGAGGCCTTGGACGACGATCCTGGTCAGAGCTAGGATGATCACTCGCGTTGTGAGCCGTGTTGGCAGACTCACCGTTGCTCAGATGTAAGGACGATGACGAAATCCCGCGAGTCGTTGCATTTACGGGAAAATGACGAACTCGTCCCTCCTTGAGGGACCTGAGCAACAGAAGCGTTGGAGGGCGCCGTACGTTCCGGGGCGACGGGTGACGCGTCTTTGGAAGCAGCCACGACAGTCTCGTTCAGAACTGCTTGGCGAAGCTGAGATACTTCCACTTGTAGGGCACTGCTGTCGGCACGCAGAAGTTTTATCTCGGCCGTCGAAATATCGAGCCGAGACGAGAGACGCACGAGCAGGCAAAGAATTTACGAAGAAGCTCCCGCAAGTGCAGATTCACTGTTGTCCCCATCACCGATGTTGGATTCCGTGTTCCCAGCGGTGGGCGTAGCCCCGTCATCAGATTCGGCGCCGATAAGCCTGGTTGTGGAAGCATTGGCGCGCCTTGAACATTTTTTTGCATTTGTTACTGCTTTTACCGGACTGCATAACGATATCGTACTCTTCGGCTTGAGTATCTAAGCACTTGCGGTGGAACCGGCGAGTGCATGACGCACAGTGTAAAAATTGTTGCCTCCCGAAAAACTGAGCAGCGCAGCAATCTCACACGTCTTGCTCCCCGTCATAAGCTGCGCTTATGACGGGGAGCATGGACGGGGAACATGATGTTCTTAGTGGCGCATTCGAATTTAATTTAGCTTAATTGACATTTTGTTTACGCGTTCTTATTAGTTCAACTTATAATTGATATAATTTAGATGATAGAAGTGTAAGTGCAGTTTGTGATTACTCCTCTGATTGCGTCGCGCTATAATTCACAATTTTGACGTTACTTAAAGCGCCATGTAGGTCTGGCTTGCACTTTTAATTACCACGACCCATTAATAACAGGAATTACAAGAAAAAAGTTTCACTAACGTTTTGAATTACTCCCTCGATTACGTTGACGAAATTTTGAACAAGATAAAACTTAGTAGAAGTTCAATTAACCGTGTGATTATTCTTTGGTTATACAGGTATCTTTGACACAAAAAAACTTTATGGAAGCCAAATTTTTCAATACTCAGTCGATTACTTTGAAATATTTTTGGCAACTGCGATCACATAAAGCTCAGTTAGGATTTGGATTACTCCTTTGATGGTTCTGTGATACTAGTCACGCATTTGACTTTAAATAAACTCAATATACTTAGTGTTTCCTTTTCTATCTTTCCCCGATATATTAGTTCCACAACTAAGTTTACATCAGCGTTGTTGACATTTTGATTAATTTCAGTGACCTATTTGACTTAATATTGGTCTAACTGGCAATCCTCACTCTGATTATAATTGGAGTGTTTACACAACCTCGTGATTTATTCTCAGTTCAATTACCATTTTAATCTCTCTTTTGATCGCTTCGACCTACTATTGACCCAAAGGAACTTGATTCGTAGCAATGGATATCACAATTACTCTTTACATTACTTCGAAAAAATTGTAGACTAACCGACTTTTAACTACCACGAGTCACATTATAGTTATTATTTCGATTACTTGCAGTTACTATTCACCCAATGGGCTTCAATTCGCCCTAACTGACATAGGGATTACATGATTACTTCGACCTGATATTCATCCGATTAAATTGCTACAGGCTTAACTGATGTAATGATTGGTACTTTGATTATTTCGAGTACTACTCAATATATTTTATGTCAACTAATTCCACCATCACCGTTGGACATTTCATTCCGCCCACGGTCGGTTGTGCAAGCTTTGTGTTGCCCCGGGAACTCCCGAGCAGAAAGTGCCTAGTGAATGTGACCGAGCAACTCACCGACTCGGAAAGAAACATGTGCTTTGTGTTTTCTGTGCTCGCCGGTCTCCATCCCGCACCCTCTAAACAATCGAGAGCTTCTAGCTATCGAAAACATTTGACCAAGTATTGGTTCCCCACCAGCTATCCAGTGACGTTTCCGCAAGACGTACAGGCTTTTGAGAGGAAAAAGCTCCGTGTCCGTGAACGTGTACGGTTACGATCGAGAACAAAGGTTCGTCTACCCGCTCAAAGTCAACGATAGCGAGCGGGAGAAGCACGTGGATTTGCTCCTAATAGACGATCATTTTGTTCTAATCATCAACTTTGCCGGACTTTTCGCGAACAGGCGCACTCACCGCTTTCGCTGTAAAAGGTGTATGATGGGCTTTCGCTTTCGCACTGCGCTGGGAAGTCATTTATCGCTGTGTAAAGAAAAGAAGGCAGTCCGAACAGTGTGTCCTGCAAAGGGGGACGCGCTGTATTTCCGGAGCCCACACACGATGGAACCTTTTCCCTACTTTTGCGTCTACGATTTCGAGGCCATTCTGGAAGCGGAAAACATGGGTCAGGCTTACGAGAAGCACGTCCCCAGTTTGTTTTGCATTCTCGTAATCCGATCCACGGACTCGCGCATCGTCGAGCAGTTTTTGTACCGGGGCGAGGACTGCGTGGAAAAGTTCATTTCCATTCTTAATCAGCTGTCAAAGCTCATTGGCGAATGGATTCGAAGCGAGGAAGTGCCAATGGTGATCGTGAACGAAGAGGCTCACGCGTCGGCCTCTCACTGCGCGATTTGTGGCGAATCGTTCGGAAATCGAAAGAGAAAAGTCAGAGATCACGACCACTTCAGCGGATCGTACAGGCAGTCGTTGTGTCAGGGATGCAATTTAAATCTGAGAGTAAACAAGAAAGTCATTCCAGTGCTCGCGCACAACCATTCGTACGACCTGGCCTTTATTCTACCGAAACTCGACTTATTCGAGTCTAAGGATATTAAAGTGCTCGCCACTAGCTGCCAGCAATTTAAGCGACTCGACGTGGGTAACCTGCGGTTTCTCGACAGTCTGGCCTTTCTACCCGCCAGCTTGGACGCGCTGGTTCAGGACCTCCGTTCCAAGGAACTAGAAAACCTGTGCTGTCTAAAGCAGGCGTTTCCACAACACGTTGAGCTTCTGGCGCGAAAAGGCGTATTTCCCTACGACGACGTGACCAGTTTCGAGGCTTACCGGGAGCCCGAGCTACCGCCGCCCGAGTCGTTTTACAACAAGCTAAACGACAGTCAAATTTCAGAGGAGGACTACCGTCACGCCCAAACCGTCTTTGAAACATTCAATTTCAAAAGCCTAGGAGAATACAGTGATTGCTACCTGCATCTCGACTGTCTACTTCTCGCCGACGTATTCCAAAATTTCAGGAAATGGACTTTAGACACGTACGAGCTCGATCCGCTTCACTACGTTTCCCTCCCCGCGCTCAGTCTCGCCTGCGCACTTAAACAGACTGGGGTAAAACTGGAGCTGCTCGACGACGTGGATGCGTATCTTTTCATCGAAGCGGGTCTGCGAGGAGGAATCGTTCAATGTGACATTCGTAACACGAGAGCTAACGTGCCAGGAACCGCATGTTTCGATCCTGGCACGGAGGTTTCTCACATTTTAGACCTCGACGTGAACGGCCTGCACGCTTCCACCATGCGACAATCCCTTCCATGCGCAGATTTTCGCTGGCTAGACCGCGAGGAAATCGACGCTCTCCACTTCCAGCAGGTTCCCGACGACGTGCCCGAGGGTTACATTTTAGAGGTGGACCTCGACTATCCTCGGGAACTACACGATTCGCACGCGGACTTTCCCCTGGCTCCCGAGAAACGAGGAGTCCCGCTCGAATGGCTCTCACCCTATCAAAAAGCGCTCGTCGAAAAATTTCACCTACCCCAGCGAGAGTCTGAGCGAAAGCTGCTTCTCACCTTTTACCCGAAACGCAATTACATCATTCACTACCGAAATCTCAAGCTGTATCTTGAGTTGGGCTTAAAACTAAAGGCCATTCATCGCGTTTTGAAGTTTTCGCAGAGTGCATTTCTGAAAGATTTCATCGACTTTAACCACGAGCTCCGAAAACAGGTGACAAATGCCTTTCAAAAGAACCTATCTAAGCTCATTATGAATTCAATTTATGGAAAGACTATCGAAAACCCACGTCAGTACAATAACGTTGTCATTAGCGTGAGCGAGGAGGAAGTGCTGAAAAACCTGCAGAAACCTAACCTCAGACAGTTTGCGGCAATTAGCCCGACCGTGGTGATCTTTCAGTTTTCCCAGAGAACAATACACTTGAACAAACCCGTGTACGCGGGCTTCTCTATCCTAGAGATGTCCAAACTGGTCATGTACGAATTTTTCTACAAGCAGGTCAGGCGCGTTTTCCCCGACGCTCGCGCAGCGTACAGCGACACGGACTCGTTCATCCTCCAAATCACCGACCCGGATGTAGACTCGAAGCTCGCGACCCTTGCCGAAACTCACCTGGATACTTCTGGGTACCCAGTCGATCACCCCTTGTTCTCTCCCGCAAACAAAATGAAACTAGGAGTGTTCAAAAACGAGCTCCCAAAAGATCACATTCTTGGATTTGTTTGTTTAAAACCCAAACTCTATTCGATGGAACTAGCCTCCCGAGAGCACTACGTGAGGGCGAAAGGAGTGAAAAGGTGTGAGTCCCGTAAGCTAACCTACCAGCTGTACGTTCAAACTCTCGAGCAACAAACTCTGCACAAGATCACGCAGCGAACCATCGCTCGTAAGTTGTGCGAGAACAAGACTGTCGCCGTGGAGAAGATAGGACTCAACCCGTTCGACAACAAGCGCTTCATCGACTCTGACGGCGTTTCAACTCTTCCCTTCGGACATTGGAGCCTCTCGTGAAGTGCTTTTTTTTTTTCATTTCAAGCTGATGTGTGTGTGTGTGTGTGTGTGTGTGTGTGTACAGACACATTTTCACGTAGCGCGAGGTGTTTTCTTTTTTTGTTTTCACCAAGTGTTTGATATTTGTATAAAGAGCTGTCGCGCGCGCGCCATTTGTTTCTTCATGTTTCGAGAATCTCTTAGATGCGTGCATATTGAATAAAAAAAAAAGAAAAAATCCATCCTCACTTTGTGTCCTTTTTTTGTGACTTTATTTTTGGAGATCAGGTTACAGAGCGGAGCAGCAGGAGAGCTTTAGCGCAGGAGAAGGAAATTGCTTGCGTACGAGTATGGAAATGTGCGTGTCGTTCCGTCGGTAGTCGCTCGACGAGAAAGCTTGGACGCACTCGTGGAGCGGTACACCGCAACACAGGCGCGCACCCACGTATAGACAGTAAAGTCCGCACGTGTGCGACAGAGTCCCTTGAATTCTTCTCTTGGAGTAGAAGAAACTCGCTGCGTCTCGCAGGAAGTCGTAAAATTCCCCGTGAATCGGAATAATTCCGAAACTGTCAAAATAACTAATTGTCTTGTCCTTTGGCCATACGTAGAAAAGAACCCAGTGTTCACCGAACGAAGACCTCGGTGCCGTATTCACTACGTAAGGACCGGGTGACGCTGTTTCTTGACCAATCTCGTCGCACGCGAACGTGCCACGAAACCAGGGACGCGTGCAGGGATTTCCCGCGAACATTGGGTAAAATTCGTGTTCTTCCATTTCAAGCGGCAAACTTGACGTTTCTCTCCTTGTCAATTTCCAGGACGCGAGGCGTCCTGACATAAAGAGAATGGTGATGGCTTTAGTTAGATCTTGCTTGAAGGTCAAGGTGAGTCTCACGTTCGCCGTGGAGATTGGACAAATACTCTGGACTTCCCTGTCCGGAGTCAAAATATACTAGAGCAGAAAGGAGTCTTTTGAGAAGGCACCTTTAGAGTAGGGGACGTCTCTTCGATTGAGGCGGTGTTGGAAGCTCATATAGGCCTTCATGTACAAATCTTGAGGAAAATCAAACTGCTCCGTCTGCTGGCAGCCACCCACGTCCAGGACCGCCGTTTTCAGGTTGAAGTGTTCGAGCTTGAACGGGTCGTGCTCGCGACTTCCCTGAAACGCCTCGCTCTTCACGAAAGCGACGATGAGCTTTGACGGCACTCGATGCGGATACAGATCGTCGAGCACAATGTGCGACACACCGGGCGAAACGGTTCTGGTCTTGATCTCCACCCCACGTAGTAGATAAGTCGCGGGAGAGGACTGTAGACGTCTTTCGATGCCCACAAGCACCGTCGGGGCAACTTGCACGCGTCGAATGTAGAGCACAATGCGAGGAAGTTGGACGACGTGTTTTGGGGGAACCGTCGAAGCGGCCAAGAGCCTGAAATCTTCGGTATTTTGCCGCAGCACGACGCGAATATCCACCCCGTTCAAGAGAAGCTTTTCCTGCTGACATATGTCACTCATAAGAGGACAAAACAAATCACAGAGCGTACTTCCTTCGGTTCTTTTAAAGCGTGCCATAAGGCCCTTAGCATCGGCGGGAATGTCGAGCTTTTCGGACGTATTTACCGGTTCTTTTTCGTAGAGCATCGCGGAAAGAGAGTGATCCCTAGCCGTCTGGTTTGCGTGCAGGAGAATATCGAGATATGAACGATAAGCATAATTCTCGTACTGGCTCACCAAAGTCTGATTCAGATACAGGTGCAAGTATTGAAAAAGGGAGCTTCCAAATGCCTCAACCGGTATGACCTTATCGTGCGTGACAGTTCCGTCCGTCGCGGTGGTGCTCGCGGGATCGCCATTGGCTCGCACGATTTTTGACTGGATGTGCAGAAAGCTTGATTTCAGATCGTAAAAGTGCGGACCTAGAGACGGAACGTGACATTCTAAGACGGAAGTGGGTGTTGTCGTGGCGACCGGAAAGAATTCGATATATTCGGACTTTTCCAAAGCAAAAGACGTAGGCGGAAGAGAAAACAGATCGAGCTCTCCGCTGGTGCACAGACAGGAACGCTCGTGCAGGGTAAAAATATCGCCCGTCATATTTTTTTTAGGTATCGAAAAAGTCACGCACGACCTTTCCTTTCTTTTGTCGTCTAGAGAGTGAACAGCACTGGCTGGACGCCTTTCTTTTATGCCCTCCGCCAGACTGCAGCTTTTGGAGAAACTCGTCTCTGGTGCTTCGATACGTGCGGCGGATTCCCTTCTTTACGGCGTCCTTCAGCGAGGAACCCTGTCTCTTTCGCTCTGCGATATCTCTACCCGTGGACACTAGCTTTCGACCCAGGTAAGGGGCCACTCGCTTTGTAAACACTGGCGATATCCTCTGATAAATGTCCGACAGTAGTCCGCTCCCAACCTGGAACAGGGGCCCGGACACAAAATGCGTGAGCGGTCTTTCTCCGGAACCCGAAAAATGTTCTAAACAACACGGTGGGGACTTTACGTGCATCTCCTAAAATGAAGAGTGGCTGCAACGCGACCCGATCCGCCCAGAAATGGAATGTAGCTTCCTCTCTCGCCAACAAGCTCGAGATAAATGGTGCTGACTTCTTTTACGATCACCTTCTTATATTGGGGTAGATTGAAAGAATACGATATCATTTCGTTTCGTTTTGACACTACGAATGGGACGACTCTCAAGAGATGAGCTTTCACGTCGCCGACGTGCTCCGCTTCTATGATATCGCAATAGGCAAAAATGTAATTGCTGGGAAATAATATAACATCGCGGTCTGCCACCGAGAAGGAAGTGTACACGCTTTTCTGACCGAAGGCAAGCATGTGGGATAAGTGAGCATTGATTAAGATATACCCGGTGTGGTGCAACTGTAACTCTACGACTTTGATGTATGGATTATAACGAAGCAATATTTTCGAAGAATTGAGCTTAAGATGAGACTGGTAGGCGCTGTTTATCGCGTTAATGAGATCTTCTGGCGATTCGTAGAAGCCCTCGAGGATCTCAATTCGGTCCTGAGTCATCAGGTGCTTTAACCTCGTCAGCTCTACCTGAACCTCACGGTCGAATGTATCTTCCTCCACGGGGCTGCCTTCCACGGGCTGACCTGTTCCAAAAACGATCTCTGCAAATCCGAGTTTTTTCGACAATGTAGGTGACATGCGCAGTGCGTTGTTTCTCTGGAAGCTTAAAGAGTAACATTTTCCCCTTCGCTCGAGGCTCGTCTTGGGACCAAAGAGCTCTCGCAGGGCACTTTTCACCAGCGCGATAAAGTCTCGCTTTGGCTGTATTCGGAGCTGTTTGCTGCCTTCCACTTTCCCCACATCCGTAGGCTTGACCAAGTAGAGCTCGTTAGATGGGCTCGTCACATTCTTGGGGCTAAATGGGAAGTTAAGTTTCTCTAGGGCTACCTCGTACAGTTCATTTAATATAATAGGTTGGGACAGCTGTACTTTGAACTTGCTCAGACTATTGTCGTGAAAAATGTCCGACGAGGCATTTGAGAATAGATTCACGTAAAACTCATCCCTCATTTCGCTTCTTTCCCGCGGCCGATCTGTACGTAGGTCGAGTTCAGACTGACCGGACCGCTCTGCAGAGTCCAGTCTTTAACAAGGCGACCAACCGTAGGAGAGAGAGAGAGACAAGCAGTCATCCTAGGGTTAGCTGCTTTATTTCCACGAGTCTACGGTATCCACGGTGATGAGGCGATAACGAAGAACGTCGGTGGCCAGGCAATGGATGTAGGTGGCTTCGATGTGGTGCTTGTATTGCATCGCGCGTTTGATGATCTTCAGCGTATCCGCGATGAATTCCACCACGTCCGTCGTCTCCGATGCGGTCACCTTGGTCAACACCTTGCCCGACCAATGAGATAAGAGCACAAAGGGCTGCTCGTGCGATTCCCACTCCTTGTCCCGCCCCTTGTAGCTCTCGTAGACGTGGGCTATTATCCTAAACACAACGGGGTCCACTTCGTATGGAACGAACTTGCCGAAAATGACGAGGTCCACCAGCAGATCCAACGCAGACACAAAGAAGTTGTTGTTTGCTTTTCGATGACCAGCGCAGGCTTCGACATCGCTCCATCGAGTGTGATCTTCTTCGCAGCCGTCGAGACGTTCACGCACGAGCATATTGTCAGATCGACCTCCGGCGCACGAGTGACGTTCCGAGCCCCCACGCGGCAGCTGAATAAACAAAAGCGACCGAGCGGAGCGTCTAAACAATGTATTTCACTCGCATATGAAAAAAAGAAAATAACATTGCGAGCTCTCGAGACATGTATACAGAACCCGTCTGGACTTCTTCCTGCATGACGTATTTGTATATAGATAGACTTCGTCACCTGACCTGGAGCAATGACGCGTTCAAATTCCGCGGAGGGTTGTTTGTTTTTTTCACCACCCAGACTACGAAAGCCATTCACGAGGCTACGAGGCCGCGCGAACACCGTTTGAATCGCGCGCGAATCACGTGATATGAAGACGAGCAACGTCACACGACCTGCGGCAATGAAGCATCCTGTTTGTTTGTTTTTTTTACCGCATTACAAAAGCCAAGTAGCGCGCGGGACATCACGTGATCTGAATGCACACACAAACAACTAACCCGACTTAAGCGCCCCTCGGAAACGATGCGCTCGTAGCTCAGGGGATAGGGCGTCGGGATGGCGATCAAGAGGTGTCGAGTTCGATTCCCCGTCGTGGAGCCCTTTTTATCGAATAAAAGAGGCATTTACCGCGCAGCGATTCAAATTCAAAACACGTGACCGTCATGTGACCGGAGCGCAGCGCCCTCCTTCGGATGCAGCACGAACCCCATCATGTGAGCGCCCTCTGTCGGTCGCAGCACAAACCCTGTGCGACGTGACGTGAGCGCCCTCTGTCGAACGATGCTCGGACCCTGGTGACATCACGTGGTTGTTGACAGATGATGACCGCAGGTCTGCGGTTTGTGGTTTGTGTTGTGCGGTTTGCGGTTTGTGGTAAGTGACACGCTTCTGGAACGCGCCGGACACGTGACCTCACACGTGACGGGACCTCGCTCAGCTCCGATTGGTCACTGGATAATGCCGTGTGGGCGGGGCCATCGATGCCCACTGCCTGCCATTGGTCACTGGGATGGGAGAGAGGGAAAGGGACCCGCCCTACTGTGCTGTGATTGGTTGGATTGGGTTTGGCCCCGCCCTCCTGCGCTATGATTGGTCGGATCGGGTTTGACTCCGCCCCTGTGGGGGCGGAGCCTAGTTGGCCGGAGTGGTACATGTTTGTTACTACTTAGTTCGGCTCTCATTTGGCTTCTATGTGCATAAAGGGCCGAAGAAATGCCGGGGTTAGGCTTACTGCCCGGTAGTTCGGCTCAGACTTGTACGTAATCCGTTACAATAACGAAATTACGTGTAATCCCTTACATTTATCAGTAATTTTGTTAGGGGATAAATACATATTTTCTAGAGTAATTTTAAAGTAATTCCCGTACATTTTTTACGTAACAGATTCCTTGTAATCCGTTACATTTGTTTCAGGACCACCCCCCTTCTAAAGAAAGAGTTGTTTTTATTTTGGTAAAGTCGAGCGCAGTCAATCTGTCACGCGAATTGACCAGCGCAAAGGGAGGCTTGCCGCTTGGCACTCTTTAGTTCCGCAAAGCCTTTTTTGCAACACCAAGTCCCCGAGTCTATTTTTTTAGACCCTAACACCAATGTCAAAAAATCAGAAGAAACAAATAAAAAAAAGAAAGAAAAAAGGGGGGCGGGGCGGTTCAAGTTATATTCGCTTTTTTTATCCCCTTTGTTTTTTCTTTGCGATCGAAGACAGGAAGAGGAGGACACCAAGTGATTCTGTGCCTCTTCGAGAAGCTCGAGGCTGTAACTGCACAGACAAGAATTAACAATGTCCTCGGTTATAGTACAAGCATCTTCATAATGTCACAACACGACACGACGCTCGGGCTACCCTAAAATCCACAAAAGGAGATGTCAAATTATGTGAAGGTGTTATTGCCACAAGCATCCTCGTTCATTGCTGCACACTTATCATCGTCTCTTAGAAAACAGGATGTATTTTTTTCTGTTCCTTTCACCTTACTTGACAATGTTTTAAAAGCTACTTACTTTTTTGTAGTCCAACTTCTAGGGTTGGCCCAGTTTATTTGTGAATTCCAGCCAGGTTACCTGGATCTTAGTCACCCTTTTTGTGAGTCAGCTTTTTGCGGGCACTTCAAAATGGTAATAGTCTTCCTTTCTTCTTCCTGTTTTTACCCCAGCAGGACGCACCTTATCTCAAGCAGATATTTCTACAAATAAAACACAATGTTGAATGACGTAGACTTGATATTCTGGGCTTGAGGAGAGAGTGAAATTCGTGAGCGGGGCCATAGTGCGGCTTATTTCTCTGTCCTTCGCTGCCCATGGCATCAGCGGACGTCTATCTAGAGAACACCGGAGTAAACTGCAGTCGGTTCGTGCTCCGTGCGTTTTTGAACGGCAAAAGTGCGTTTACATTTCCTTCTTTAACCGACGTTCTAATCAATTGCTGTTATGAGTTTCCTATTTTTTCCCCGATTACTTATATTTATATACTGGAAACTTGTTTTTTTATTCACCATCGTCTCAACCGAGGCTCGACCTGTTCAGAACCAAAGAAAGAATAATATCGAGCCAAAGCTCAATTATTATTTGATTATCACCCTACGGGTACAAATATGTTTTTTTCTATTGTCTGGCAATATATGCCGGTATAGTATGATAGACATAAATCAATTCTTATTCTAGTTTTGGCTATTTGTATGACGACTTCTACGGCTTCGCGATTTCGACAATAGAGAATTTTAGGGAGATCGGTCTGATGAGTCCGATAACGATACCCGATACTCCGCCGCCGCTTTTGCGCATTCATCATATCGTTATCAAGGGCATCGGAGGTACCGAAACGATCTACTAGAACTCTCAAATATCAGACAACGGCTGCGACGACGAAGTTTTGCTTCGTCATCTAGGTAAATATCTTCTCGTAAATAGTACTTCCATTGCTGCTCTGAAGAAGCTCAATGCAGATCATAAAGCATTCGTGAGGCACAATATGCCACTCCCATCCAGTGCCTCAGTTCAAAGGGTGTTCAGCGTAGCAGTCGACATATTGAGTAAAAAATAACGCTAAATGTTTCACGAGACTTTCGAGAGTGAGCTGTTGCTCAAAATAGTCAAGGTCGTTAACTTGAACGTTTTGCAACAATAAGAACTTGAATAACCCTCTTCCCTTTGTTTCTTACCTGAGGACAATAATGTTGAAAGTAACGCCAAGAAAGTAACGGATTACTTTTTGGGGTAACGGTCAGTTACTTTTATGGGAGGGTAATTGTAATTGTAATAAATTACAATTTAGCCTTGAGTAACTGTAAATATAATTCCTTACTATTTTTCAGTAACGTGTACAAGTCTGGTTTGGCTGATACTTGGCATTTTCTGGCCAACATCACCTAACAAATTCCAAAGTTAGGCTTCACTTTTTGATAGTTCGGCTGTCATCTGACACATTCGAGCAAACATCGCAACAGATCTGTCAGAGTTAGGCTTACTGTCTTGTAGCTCAACTGACATATAGCATCTTTGGGCCCAAGTCGCCAAACAAGTGCCAAAGTTAGGCTTCGCTTCCTCATTGTTCGGCTGCCATCTGGCAGCTACGGGCCAAAGTCGCCAAACAAGTGGCCAGAAGTAGGTTTACTGGCATGCAGTTCGGCTGTTGAGGAATTGGATGTACACGGGTGGTCTGCAAGTTAATTAAAGAGAAATCAAGTTTTATTCCGCTCGCAACTTTTAATTTTAATTTGGAGTCTCCTAATTTCTCCAGGCCAACGGTGGTCTGAATGTGTTGCCGCGGCTGGACGAGGCTTTGCAGAGGCAGCTTTCGCCGAATTGTTTTATTCGCGAGTAGGTACACACCCCAATATCGGTGCCCGCAGTGAGACTGGTTCGACGTTACAGAAACTGCTGCCATCGATCAAGAACGGCGCGAGACTGATGTGGGCACATCTCCTCAACAGTCATCATTACTGGGCGGCGCATTGCAAAAGCGAACGCAGCTCTGTGCGTGTCTTGCATAGTGATAGATCACTGTCAAATACTAGCGATAACTTAAAGCGAGAGCGACAGAGGCTCTGTGTATTGCGCCCGCTTCACACTCGGGGGAATTAAGATGCTGCTAAATTTGGAGCATTTGACAGCATCAACTCAGACACTCCTTTCCCTCACAATCTTTTACTCCTCTTCCCCCCCCCCCCCCCCTTTTCCAATAGCAAAAGTTGAAGGTGACATACCAAGCCTTGGGTACCATGCATGGAATGTCTTTACTTTAAGTAAAACTTGCAGCATAAAGCTGCATTGTTCGTGCACCTTCGACCTCTCCTTTTGCTAAGCCTTTCCACCTGCTTGGAGCGAAACGCGTGACCTTACTTCGTACGACGCGTAGTACAAAAGCGCTCGCACGAAAATTTGTCAAGTGACTCTCTCTGTCGCGTGATGGCATCGCTGGGGCGGTTGTTTCCGCCGTAGGTCCGGTTTCCGAAATGCGCTGTTCAGTGTTCTGTTGCTTTCGTGTGTTGCAGGCGCGGCCTTTTTTTTTTTGTTGTAATCGGCCGGGTCCACGCCAATTTTTCGGCAATAGCCATATTTTTCACCGGAGTCCGTGGAATTCTTGTGCTGGATTTGCTGGACTCGCTTCGACAAACACTGCTCATCGCCGACGACGAGATGTCAGCTGAATGTGCGCAACCTTCTTTCTGGACTGTGTTTTTGAGCTTCCCGAGTCGGCTTATGTGTCTATCAAGGATTACGTGATATCGCTTTTATTAGTAAGTACACTGCAAGCATGCTTCTGACGGTGGTTCTGCTTCCCCTCAATCTTCGCGGTTTTTTCTGTTTTAATTTATGAGTTTTGCTTGTCATAAAATTAGTGTTAATTGAATTTTATAGTTTGATTTTTATTTTACCGAGCAGTATGCCCTTCTAAAATATGTCGAGAATATGATGTGTGTAATGATAGTGATTTAATAAACTTCTGGCAGCGTTGGAGAAATGTTGTTCCTCCGTGTATGTTATTGATATGCGACAAATGATATAGAATGTCCTATACAACACAGACTTGCACGAAGTCCGGCCAATACGGAGCAGACAGATCGTAGAGTTTTATGATTATAACGCAACTAAATGCAAAGGTGCAAACGAGCTGGACAAGAATGACGAAAATAATCCCTGGAGGAGGGGAACAAGAGGGACAAAGGACAAACACAAATCTACAAACAGAGCTAGGTGACTGGTGCGCAACCTGGACCAGGGGGATTTTTTTGGTCGCGCACCAGTCACCTGACTGTGTTTGAAGATTTTTGTTTGTCCTTTGTCCCTCTTGTTCCCCTTCTCCAGGGAATATTTTCGGCATCGTAGAGAATTCGTACGATATTGCCAGAACACTTTACCGGTGCCAAATGACTGCACGGAGATTTCTGCCCGATACCGAACGGTGGAGCCAAACTAAACATTTGAGCGATATTGGAACCGACATTCAGAAGGTACTGGCGCTACACTGACAAGTATCGCATTGCTCCAGAGAACGGAGGTGATGAGATCTGACAATCATGTTTCCAACGCTTATTTATTTAAATCTCTTCTGGAGCCTTGTGAAAGAGTACTTCTGTGGCACACCAGAGAAACACCAAACTTCGGCAGGCCTCTGGGCTTTCTTTGGTACTTTTGACAATTTTTAGCACTCTAGGGGCTAAACAGAGAAGAGTTAAACTTTGTGATCCCCCGAATTTCCAAGTTAATATTTACTTCGGCGGTTAGGGCTCAGGGCAGGCACTTACTTTCGCACAACTGTAGCGGACCAGCCAAAGTTGAGCCCTTACGTTTGCTAGACCTTTGCCCAAGTTCGGCCTTTGTCTGGCATGCTACCTGGGTAGCTCATTAGGTGGCTCTAGTTTAGCCAGACCGCACAAACAAAGAAAGAGAATGAACTGCTTGACTTCGCGCTCTTGGGGCTGCTTCGGTGTCTTCATCAGCCCGTAGGGTAAGCTGCGGTGCGAACTAAGGTGCTGAAGGGAAATCACATATTGAGATCTTAGGGTTTTACAATCCAAACCAACAAAAATCACCTAACGCGCCCCAATAAAAACAAATTGCGGGTTTATTTTGATTAACAGATCTTTTCACGTGCAACCGAAATCTCAGATTGGCCTCCGTCAGAGTGCGGACCCCCCGGCCGGTATTTCAACCTGACAAATGTGGATTCATGGGCCAGCGTGTTGGCTCAGAAACACTGAGGCGTTTTAATCTTTTGTGTTTTGTTTTAATGTCACTGCCACTTAAGAGTCACCGAAATGATTTTTGCAACAAAATATAGCTGAACTACTCCCATAAGCATAGCTTGATTGCGAAAATGATTCTTGCAAGTTATAAAACATTCAATTGTTTTCGTATACATGGCGGAATCCCGATTGGCGGAGTCCCTTTCAGGGCGCCTATTTCATTTGGATCGCTTTAGGCATGTGTACCTACGCAAAATAGAACGCGCTAAAAACAGCAGTGGTGCAACGGCAGCCTCGCGCTTTTTGTTCTGACATCTCTGGCTCGCTCACATGGGGCATCCAGGCATCTGACACCCTGACATCTGGCACTTTTGCTGTCTTTCACGTGGCGTTCCAAGCGGCACAGGACGGCAAATGCACATCAAGCTATTTTCGAACACGTGTCGCCATCTGTATTTTATATTAAGAAATTGCATTTTGCCTTAACTCAATGGCAAATGTTTGAGGTCTAATAACATTCTTGGCGTGCATCACATCAATATGGAAATTCTTGAAAATGTAATATCAAAGGATGCTTCGTAATTTAATGTCTCGAAATTTTGATTACTTGACGTGATTCCGTCTGTATAGCAACATAAAAAAATTACAATTTTAAACTTTATGTTTTATTTCAAAATATACATTATATGTACAGTTTCTTGCTTACTTTATTATTTCATTATATCCAACGAAACACTCACGTAAAATATCCTAAGCGATAAGACGTTATAACACAATAAATATATTTTTTTTTCAATTTTAGAGACTCGTTTAATAAAAGCTAAATAATTAACTCACCATTAGCAATAATGTAATATTGAGATATTAAAGTATTGTTGAAGAACAGTTCTTTAATCTGACATTCATTTTATAATTGTAGAATACACAGAATAAAATTAAAAACCGTCAAAGAAGCACCAAAACATTATGGAAGGTGGAGTTCTACCTTAGCTATATGCTTACTATGCACCACCGACTGGCCCACCTCCAAACATTACGAATCAAGAGTCCCCAGAATGTCAATTACACCGAATAAGAGTTAATTAGGTCAATAGTACCTCAAAGTAATAAATATCGTGATCATGTTTATTGAGTTGATAATGAATATTTTTGATATAAGCTGAATGGGATAAAAAACTTATCCTAATGTCAGTTAGGCCGTAGTAAAATATATGGGTAAAAAGTAACTTTAAGTAGTCAAAAGTGTAATAATAATAGTGCAAATTGAGCTAAAAATAGGTGATCTCGTGACATAATAACTCGAAGCTATCAAGGGGGGCACAAAAATATCAGACCTGTGATATAAAACATATTGAGTAAATAGTAACACGTAGTAATCGAACTACTAATCAGAACATCAATTATTATTATAACGAATCGATTGGTTTCATATTTGCTCAAAGAAATAAAAACTTCAAGATGTCAATGAAGATTAATTAAAGTGTATTATGTCAATAGTAACTCGAACTAACCAAAAGAGTAATCATAATGTGAGTTGTGCTCATAATAAATATGTTTGTCTCTAAAATGCAAGCGGAATCGTGATTCGAATTAGGCCTAATTGAACTCCAATGGGTCAATACTAAGTTCAAGTAATCAAAAAAGTGATAAAAACAGAAACTGAGCTTAAAATAAATTACTCTGTTGTATAAAAGCTCAAAGTTATAATGTGAGTGAGGTTTATGTCCGTTAGACCAATATAAAGTAAAGCGGGTAACAAGTTTCTTAAAGTTATCAAGTTGCCAATAAGTATGATGTTAACTCAGTTCTGTGACTAATATGTCGGGGAAAGAAAAAAGTGACCTCTAGGTTAATTGGCTTAATTTGAAGTCAGTAGGGTGAATGGCAACACGGATTATTCAAAGGAGTAATGAAACTCTTAGCTGACCTTATATGAAGTCCCCTTTATGAATATTTATTCAAAATGATCGACTGTGTAACGAAGTGTTTGTTTCTCTAAAGTTATTTGTGTCAATGATAGCTATATATTGAATAAGTAATAAAACATCAAATGTCTTCAGCGAAGTTATATTTTTGCCAATAATCCATTGAAATAGTCAAGGAAGTAATAAACAATTGTTTGTGGAACTTTCATTATGTAAATTGTGTTATTAATAGGTGGAGGTAATTAGAAGCTGAAGCAATTTTAAGTCAGTGGTGTCAATAATAGCGAGAAGCAATTAATATAACAATCACAAGTAGTAATTCTACTTTATTATGTTAATTGTGTCAATAATAAGTATAAGTAATGAGAAAGAGTAAATAGTGTCAATTCTACTAAAGTTGAGTGTGCTACTATAACTCAAGGTTGCCAAATGAGTAATTCACATGCCAATCGTGCGACTAGTGACTTAAAGTGAACAAAATAGTGATCAATATATCAGTGGTCCAAAACAAAATATAATTGTATAAATAATTACTCGCATTTATTAAAAGTGTAAGCGAAACACAACCACTTAAGACAAAAGCGGTCATGTATATATTGTGGATTAAATTGACACAACCCGCGAATAAATCGGGTAGCGCTGAGATTAGATTGAATGACGCTTTGATAAAATTGAACGCTGTGTCGAAAGGTACGTCGGACGTATACGGAACGCGGAGTCTAAAGGTAAGTTGGACGTACCTGGAACATCTAAGGTGCGTCGGACGTACCCGGAACGAGAAGTCTAAAGGTTCGTCGGACCTATCCAGACCCATGTCGAACGTGCGCGGAACCGTGAGATGCGTCGGACCTTGCCTCGATTGGGAATGGTCGTATCCCAGCGGGTCTTAGCGTGCCTTACTGAGACCCCATTGGAAATTTTCATTCTATCTTTATTTCTCATTGCTACCCTTAACTTGTCCATTCTAAGCGCTTCTTTCGTTTCACACTCGCGATGTTCAAGGAAAGGGGGGGGGGGGGGCGGAGGGGGGAGGTGTTTACTCGCTGTCAATTCTCACCGCGCACCTAGGTCAACCGGTTGCTCTCACTACGACTTGACGAGCCCTCGGTGACCCCGTCCAGTTAGGTGCATAAAAACTCACAGATTTTCTTCTCAAGTTCCGAATGTCGACTTTCGCATTATTGCGCAATCCCGCACACTTTTTACGGGTCGCGGCGCTCTTGAATACCTACTCCTGCTGTCTTCTCCACCGAATCACACGGTATCGCAGATGCTCTGCCGTGCCGAGGTTCCCGTGGCCTTTCGCGTACGTGACCACCATTCTCTCTAACTTCACTGTGTACAAAGTCCTTTTCACACTTATGGTGGACAGCAAAGTTCTTAACGCTTGAACAATTGCCATGAACCACGTAAAGAAAAAGAGAGGCGCGCTTGCAAGTCAGACAACGAAGTCGAACAAACGGCGACGAAACAGAAACAGAAGACACAACGCCTTAATTGTGCCTATATTCTAACGCGCATGTGCGGTAGCGCAAGGGCCGTTGTGTGCCGCCATCTACCAACTGATGACTAAACCGAGCGCTAGGGAACAAAAGGTTGTGCGCCACCGGCACGTAACTGTGGGCAAACACTAAAAACGTGGATAAGATGTGCAATGAGAAAGATAAAGAAAACAAGCGAGGTTTTCGACGTTCAGACTTGATGGAGAGCAAACATCGCATGTCTCCGATCTCTAATTTCGTGTACAGAATTTAAGTACTTACAATACGTCTGACGTATCCTTAGGCCCGACGTTCCGTATACGTCCGACGCACCTTTAGACTCCTCGTTCCGGATACGTCCGATGTACTTTTAGACTCTCATTCCGGATACGTCCGACGTACCTTAAGACACAGCGAAAATGGAATGCTACTTGTATCAAGTTGGCCATCATTTCGATTAGAAGTAGCGGGAAAATCTCTAGTTTACTGAAGCAATACCTCAATTATTTTCGCCGCAACGTCACTCCAAGTCCGTCGTTTCGTCATACTTAAGTTCAAATACGTATTTTATTCAGAACATTGTAATAAAAAATTAATAGGAATAATCACAATATTCTCTATGTATTGCGGAAATGATTGATGACAGAAAAAGTTACACGCTCTGCTCAGTTACGTAAAAGCAATATCTGTAATATTTATCTTCGTTTTCCGGTATTTTTTGTGTCGGCTGGTTTCTGCCATATAAGCGCTACTCCACGTGGTGGCACTCCTTAATCATGACATCTAGAGTAACTAGCCGCCTGAGCTAAATTATCGCCATTTTTGTTTCATTTTGCCGCCAAAAAAGAAGATTGCCATGCGCCACATTTTAGTTTTCCTTTGCGAGAAAGCGGACTTGCCCAGCGCCGTGTCTGGGGTTGGACATATCTTGCTCTCTGGTTCATCCAAACGTAGGCTTTAAGGCACGTTTACACTTTCAAGTTCCAAATATGGCGCCACGAATTTTGTGTCGCTAAATTTGCAGTGGCCTCTTAAAAAGCCACAATTTCAGAACAGTACCTTTTATACCTATTTGTTGGACTGGTCGCCGAGTCGCCCTGCGGCTGAAGCAAACAAGGGCTTCTCACGCGTGACGTGTGGTGCGTCACGCTTATGTTTCCCTATGGCAGTTTCGTGGGACATGCAACCAACATGGCCATCCAACACCTCGGTTCACTGTAAGGACTCGATTCACTGCAAGGAGCTAGAATCGAGGCAATTAAAGAGTACAATTTTTATATAACAAGCTGCACTAGCTGTATTTGAATGAACGCTCCAAAGAAGAGCTTATAGCGAGTTCGTTTCACGGCACTCGTGCGAACGCGTGCCCACTATCAGCGCGGAGCGAGTCCGTTTCGGCCGCCACTCTACGAGTTATTGCATCATCAGAGTTCGTTTCAGCGCCGACACCCCACGCTTGCATGCACTTTCTGCACGGAGAAAATTGAGCGTGTGCCCAAATGCAATCCCGTCATGCCCCGCTCCGGAAAGGAGTGAGAGAAGACGACAAGGGGTCGTCTGCTACGATGTGTCATTCGTACAACGGAACCGATAGAAAAAATAAATTCTGATAGATATTGTGTCCCGCGGGCCACAGAATCAAACGCCAGCTTGAATTGTGAGCGTCTGCCGTTTCATGAAGGAAGCAATTGACAACTCGTGCTTTATTTGCAAGCTTTTAGTCGCTCTCTTGCCGTACATACGCTGAGATATACCGGTGTGTAAAGAAATGCCCAGAACACGTCCATCAGCGGCCCCCGATATCTTTATCATTATCCGTGTGTGGGTGAAACATTGAACATTTGTTGAAAAAGCTAGCCCAGCAGAAACCTGTGTCTGCCCAATGAGCATCCGCGAAAGCTAAACATCGTGACTTTACCCGAGGCTTGGGCAACATCATCATGTTTAACATTTACCAACGTCAGCTATCTTGCCCCGTCGTATTTTGTTTGAGAAAGCTCTTGTTCTCGACGCCCTCGCCAAGGCTAAACCTGGTCAACCTGTAACGACGATCGAAATCAAATGTTCCACCAAACGTTTTGCTGGATATTTCAACAGACTAGTTTTAAGCCGTACCCTTTCAGCGGTTCACGCAAAATACTATGCTCAAACGGATCAAGTTTCTGCGCGGACAGCATCATCAGTATTCTCCAGCATAAACAGTTATAAGAATTGAAAGCTCGCAACCAGCTGCTTTCTTGTCAGCTGGTTCTGGAAATTTACGCCGTCTGTAAATATCTCTACGACAGCCCAGTTGCTTGAAGTCATCGCATATATTAAATACAGTTTGTAGCGACAAACGTTTATATATAAACGTTGGCATCGAATGCACTCTCACATTCCCACCCATCACGTCAAACAGAAAGACACTAGTTTCGGTTTGAAGTCGGTACTTTTTCTACAACATAGATGGCCACAGCATCAGCCTTCTGCACTCGGTGCATTTGGCAGGTTTGTTTGAGGCCAGTTTTCCGTGCGACACTAGGCGAGAGTGTGATGCATTCTGGGAGAGAACTTGAACGGTGCCAGCGCGTGTGAAATGAACTCGCTATTAGTCACTTCGCTGGTTCGACAACCCCGAAGAAACCATTATTTCGTAGGAAGGCTTTAAAACAGCATTCGCCAATGCGTTTGGCAAACCCCAGCGCCGGCAACAGCAAGCGGGCGAGCAACTATTGCGCCGCCATCAAAGACCGACAGAAGCATCAAGAGCGTACGTTGAGGACGTCTTTCGTCTATGGCGCCGAGTTGATGCTGAAACGGCCGAAGACGAGAAAATTCGCCACCTCTTCAAGGGCATTTCGGAAGAGCTATTCTCCGTCGTGGCTTCGAGAGCCCCCGCTACAAAGGAGCGCTTTATCGCTAAATGCCGACAATACGAAGAGCTCGATAGTGCACGGATTTAAAAAAAAATACATTCGAGCGACTCTCAGAAGTTTCCCAGGGGACAACTCTCCGCATAAAGGACACAATTCAAAGCAAACTGCGTTCTGCTCTGGGGCATGCCACGCCAGCAGGGTCTCCGTACGCAACAGCAGCACCCGTCCCGACTTTGATCTGTGCTTATCAGTTTATCCCTGCCCCATATGCCGCACCAACCCCTTCATGGACAAACCACGACCAAGGGCAAACATCTAGCGAACATTAAGTCAGCGACCTGTGTGTTAATATTGTCACGCACCAGGACACATCCCCCAATTTTGTCGTCGGCGACTTAACAACATGGCTCGCAACACGCCGACCAACCGTATAAACTACTCCACAGATTATACTTACGAACATGCTATTCATCTCAGTCCGCCCATCGTCGAATTTTCTTCACGTCAGCACACGTCCACTCCCGCTAATTATGAACAATTGCCAGTAGGTCGTCATCCCTCTCACAGCCCCGAACTATCCCCACTGCCACGTCGTGGCCGCCCATCATCGCCGTACGGGTCGAGACGCCGTTCTGTGTCACACTTCCCCACCAACGCTCCCGGACCTTCCCAATAATCAAACGAGAAAAGCGGCCTGCAGCAAAATTGATAGTCAGGCTGCACGTTCACCGATATCCACAAATCCTCCTCATTTAGGAACAACATCAATTGTACTTGAAATTAGAGACCATAACTTCATCGCCTCAGTCGCCACAGGATCCGCGAAGTCTTGCACTTCTGAACGCATCCGCCGTCTTCTCTACGGAGAACTTACTCCGCCGTTGCAAGGACACTTAATGCGCATGGGCACTGGCGTTTTGGTTCCGCCCTTCATATACTGCACCCTTACAATCCGAATCGGTAACAACCGCTATGTTGTTATGTTCATAGTGCTTCCCAACGGCATCGCAGATATTATCCTGGGATGGGATTTTCTGTCTTCAACAGAAGCATTCATTGGCTGCACTAGTCATGAATTGCATCTCAACTCTTCTGACGGTGCCGACTTTACTACTCAAGGTTCGCTTGCCACCCTGGTACCGACCCCACCCACCGCAGCAACTTCAGGTCTCATTGAACCTATCGGTACGGAGCTCGTGACAGAGGGCATAATCATACCTTATTTGCTTGCTAGACTCCCGAGTGGAAAAGTTCAGTTATAGATTACAAACTGTTCTTCCCTACCCCAAATCGCCCCTTCCGGAAGCCGCGTCGCTACAATGCAGCCAACTATGCATCACCAATTCGCCAGTCTCCTCCACACCACTTTTGACGCACTCCCTACACCACCCTATTTCAGCAAACACTTGAAAAGAAGGATCGACCCCCGCTTAGCCCTGACCCAGCGACATAATTAACCCGTTTTCTTGCTGACTACGAAGCCCTTTTTGTCATTAACCCCAAAAAGCTAGCGCAAATTTCACTTGTAGAACAACGAATTGATACTGGCGACTCATCACACGTTAGAAGCCGACCGTACAGAGTTTCTCCAGCAGAACGCCGATTAATAGAGACACACATCGTTGGTATGTTTCAAAAGAAAGTAATCAAACCATCTTCCAGTTCATGGACCTCTCCCGTGTTCTTATTAACAAGAAAGACGGCTCTTGGCGTTTCCGCATTGATTACCGGAAAATAAACAAAGTTACAAAAAGTATGCCTATTCACTCCCCAGATTTGATGACACTCTCGACACGCTCCAAGGGTCTTCGGATTTTTCTTCCATCGACCTTCGAAGTGGTTCATTGCGAATTTCTGTCGCCAGTCACGACAAGCCCAAAACCGCATTCTTACTTCAACTTGCCCATATCACTTTATTGTGATGCCATTTGGACTTTGTAACGCTCCAACCACCTTTGGCCGCATGATGGCCTTACATGGAACATCTGTCTGTGCTACCTCGGCGACGTCGTCGTGTTCGCCCCGAATTTCGACAAGCACCTACACCAGCGGCGAATAGTCCTGGAGTGTTTTCGAGCCGCCGGTCTACAGCTTAATTCCAAGAAATGTGCGTTTGCTGCCCCAGAAATCAAAGTGCTGCGTCACGTCGTCAGTGCTCCCGGTATCAGCCCAGATACCGACAAACTAGGAACTATTGCTGAATTGGCTGTACCACTGAAGGTGAAAGATGTCCGGACGCGTCCTGGGATGATGCACTTATTTTCGAAAATGTATTCGTGGTTTCTCTGACATCGTGGAACCTCTCAATAATTTACTAAGGAACGATGTGCGCTTTCAATGGACCAAAGAGCAGCATGACTCGTTCGAGTCCTTACAAACAACGTTGACCTCCGCCCCCATTTTCGGACATCAGTCGCAGGCCCAGATACAGAATTAAGAACAGACGCCAGCGGTCACGGTCTGGAAGCAGTTGTTGACACAGAACATTCGGAATGAGCAAAGAGTTATAGCATATGCCAGCACAACTTCGACTAGCTCTGAACAAAATTTCACAACGAATGAAAAAAGATGTTTGGCAGCTTTTTGGACAATTACAAAAGTTGCGCACCTACCAAAGTTGTTCACCATTCCGCATTGAGACTGACCACCATACCCTCTGCTAGCTAAAAAGCCTCAAAGATCAAATGGGCCGTCTTGACGGTTATCATTAAAGTTTCGACACTACGCCTTCAGGGTTGTCTACAACTCAGGTAAACGCCTTCTCAACGCTGACGGTTTGTCCTAATGTCCACATCCCACCGGCCCTATACTCCCAGCACGCCTCGACACAGCAGAGCCAGCAGCAGTCCTTGACAACGTTGACATATTGTCAGTACAGCTGTCCGATGCCTTCTTAAAACTTATGATTCACACCCCCCACGGTACCCTGCTGCACCCAACTCGTCGTACAGAACGCCGTGCCTGCCTATTCACTCTTTGTGACTGTGTTCATTACGTAGAAAACTATGACCCCCAAAGACGACCGTGGCTTGCCGTCGCGGGAAGTACTTCTGGTACGGAGTGCAAGGCACCATCACGCGATTGTTCGCGCGTGTCACCAATGCCAGACCAAGAAAAGGCCTGCAACAAAACCGGCAGGTGCACTACGGCCCATCCTTCCACCTAACCACCGGTTCCAATGTATTAATATAGATTTTCTTGTCCCCTTTCCTCTCTAGACCGCAAATAGCCACTGGGCAATCGTCGTCGTCGACTTATTCGCACGCTATGCCAACACCAAAGCAATGCCAGCCGCCGCCGCCTGCGAAGTGGCGACCTTCTTCCCGGACTCCATCGTGCTTTGTCAGGGTGCCCCTCAATACCTAGTCACAGACCGCTGTACACCATTCTTATCTTACTTGCTTCAAAAGCTCCTCCTTCTCACTAAGTTCCTGCACAACATCCCGAGTGCGTAAAATCCGCAAACAAATGGCCTCACTGAACGTTTCAATCAAACTCTAGCTCAAATGATCTTCATGTATGTCACAGACGACTACAAGACGTTTGATGTCATTTTTCCCCACGTCACGTACACATATAACACAAGCCGCCACGCCACCACAGAATACTCACCTTACTACCTCTTATTCGCAAGAGAACCACTCAACCTCGAATGCCGTTTTACCGTATGGGTTCATTCCACGTCAGACGTCCCAGACGCTGCGCTCGACCCCTTCCGATTTCTAAAAAAAAAAAATTCTTGGCCTTTTGCCGCAATGTCCGTAGCCATGCCCTAAAATATTTTTGTCGAAAACATTTTTTCGATTACGTGAGCGCGGTTTTACCTTTTAAAAAGAGCGTGAAACTTGGCATCACTCAATAATTGATGAAAAATCAGGTTTTTAGTGAAACACCCAAAAATATTTTTTTCTTAAATTCGCACGGCTTTCGTCTTAGTAATAATAATAATAAATCTTTTATTGCACAGTCTTCTATAAAGTGAAATCGATGGCCCGCATAAGTGCGCAAGCGCTTGTGTGCGGCACCATGGCAACCTAGCAACGCACTCAAACAGTGCATACATCTCGCTCAAGACAAAAGTAAGTGATGGCAGTCACATCTTGCCTAAAACAAGTTTACACACTGTTAAAATCGTGGTGACGAGTCCGCTGGGAAAATAAATGATACAAGAGAATTGATAACGTTTATAATTCAAACCGAGAACATCATTCCTTGAGTTTCTGTTTTGTTTCTTTTAAAGATGGCAAGCTGCATAAATCTTGAGGAAGTTTATTAAAGTAGGAGGGAACAAAGTATTTTCTTAGACGTCGTTCGTAATTTGTGTATACCATAGGGATAGAAAAGGTTTCCGAGAGTCTTAGGGTCTTTTGTCTGGTGACTCTGTGTTTTTAATTATTATTATAATAATATTTTATTAGAACAACAAATTGCCTTAATTCCTCAATTTGCAATATTTGGAGGGAGGCAAATTTTTCTGCTTTATCAAGGTTTTCATACTTAGAACCATAGGCAATACTAGTTGCAATTTTATAAATGAGTTCATTTAATTTTTGTTTTCGGTGGGAAGAATAGGAGCCATACACAGTGATTCCATAATGCAAGAGAGAGCAACCGAGCGCTTCGTAAACTTTTTTCCTGAGTGTAATATCACACAAATTTCTTACTTTATACATATACGCTAAAACCAATCGTAGGCGTTCTACAAAATTTTCAATGTGGCTATTCCATGTTAAGTTTTCATCAACAGTTAGTCCTAAATATTTTGTTTCTTGAACATATGTTAATGGAGAGCAATTACAAGAACCACAGTCGCTTGAATGTAAAAAGATAGGATGTATAAGGTTTACTCTTCTTTGATGTGCTTGGAAGCACATTAAGTTGGTTTTGGTTTTATTCACAAATATTGTACTCCATGAAAACCAGTCTGTTAACTATTTATATCACTTTGAAATATGGGAACAGCGTCATCGTAGTTTTTGTGTGCTAACAAAATCGCAGTGTCGTCCGCGTATTGAAATAGCTGAGACTAGAGGAGTATATTTTCTAATTCATTTATGTAAATATTGAATAGTATGGGACCTAAAACCGATCCCTGAGGCGCGCCAGAAGTAACGAGCAAAGGTTCACTGAAACTGCTTCCTATCCGTACTCGTTGTGCCCTGTTTTGCAAGTAATTCTTAAACAAAAACTGAAGAAAGGGACCTCTAAAGCCCATGTTTTCTAATTTGCTTAATAACAACTCGTGATCCTACAATGTGGTTGCGCTTGTAAAGTTTTGTTTCATTTAAATATTCTTTTAAAAAACTAAAAAAAACTTTGAAAATTTTAACATTTTTTTTTTATTTTATCAAAAAATATTTAATTGCTCCCGGGACTTAATACAACTTTTATAAAGGCTGCCCTGCAGGTAAAAATGATATAAAAATATTTTAAAACCGCTCAATTATATATTTTACAGGAAACAAAAATCTGGAAGTTGCAAAAAAGTGCGCTTTGACGCATAAACAGCCGTTTATTTCTCCCTGAGGTGGTCCAAGTAAAAATACAAAATATAGTGGGTTTGAAAGAACAATCGATAATCTTTTAATTCTGAAAGTTTAATCAAAGTAATTTTTGTTTAAAAAGAGAAAACAATTTTTTGAATTTGAACTCTCGCACCACAATCCGACGTCACTTCCTAACGCCCCTTCGCCGCACAGCACGCCACCTGCGGCGATAGCTGACACGAATAGGTCCAAAGAAAGAACGGAGTTTTCTGCCGCTTCCCCTTGTCCGTCTTTCTGGCTGCAAGGGAAGAGACGGCGGGTATCGTGTAATAATCGGAGGTGCCGCCAGCGCGTAGCAATAGCAGGCACGTTGTGCCCTTTGTACCCGAGGGCGGCTCGAAACGCGATGCCTAATACGGGCGGCATCAGTTGACGTGGACTTCTCCTAAAAGGGAAACGCGATAATATCGCCGCGAAATCTAGCTGTCACGCATACTGTGGTGAAAATGAGAACTATTCAGCTTCGCAAGATTTTGCCGTTTCAAGGCCGATTTAAACACAAACAGGCGTGAGCCTCCTAACGGCGCGCATTCGTTAGCATCACATCACCTCGTCTTGTGAGATTGCCCGTTCACGAGGCTTTTGAGTTCCTGTCTACATCTGCCCTGACGTCGAGAAGAGAGAGTGATTGCGATGTGTATGTAAGAAACAGCTAGCTTACTAGTGGATACTCTATACCTGGCAGCGCTAAGCATTTGCTGATATCAAGACAGAGAAAGTCCACAGGAGGACACAGCCGCGCAAAACGGTCAAAATAGGAAAAGCCATAAAGCAACAAAAGTAGGAAAAAGCCTCTTTCCACCAAGATGTACCAGACAACTCGAGGTCCTACTTTCTAACTGTGTGCGCACACCGTGACACCGTCGCACGCTTTGCCGGGCTCGACGGTGGCGTGCTGTGCAGAGAAGAGGCACAAGGAACGACGCCAGGTTGCGGCGCGAAAGCTCCACTTCAAAATGTTTTGTTCCTCTTTAGAACAAAATTAGTTTAATTAAAATTTCAAGAACAAAAGGAAATAAACACTTATGTAGAAGTCACCATGTTACGCATTTTTCTTTGGGCCACCTCAAGGCAGAATTGGAGGCTCTTTAAACGGCAAAACGAAATTTCGCACAATTATAGTTTTTTTTTCTTTTCTGCAAGATATTTAGTTGTACGGCCTGAAACCTTTTTTATTTACAATATACCTACAGGGCTGTCAATAAGAGTATTTACAGTCGCATGCAGAAAAGCCATAGTTTGTAACAAAACTAAAAATATGCTAAAGTGCTCATATATTTCTTATTTTTAAAACTGCTTCGAGCATACCAAATTCCATGACCATGATCCTTATTACATAGCAATCCCAATACCGTAGGGTTTTAGACAAAAATATTCCACTGTTCCGTAATAAAATCTTACTTTTCATCAATTATTGAAATGACTCGTAGTTCCACCTTTCTTTTACTAGTTCAAACTGCCGTCACCCCATGAAATTTGTTTTTCGTAAAAAAATATGTTAGAGAGGCACCACAAGGGTTACAGTGAAGAGCAATCAATTTTATTTTAGGAATAGGAGGTGGCCGTGGGACCTTTGGCATTGCATGGAGATGTCATGGTCACTTGATGCCGCCTGTCGTTTAGGCATCGCGTTTCGAGCGCCCTCGGGTACAAAGGGCACAACGGGCCTGCAATGGCTACGCGCTGGCGGCACCACCGATTATTACACGATACCCGCCGTTTCTTCCCTTGCAGCCGGAAAGACGGACAAGGGGAAGCGGCAGAAAACTCCGTTCTATCTTTGGACCTAATCGTGTCAGCTAACGTCGGAGATTGCCTGCTGTGCGGCAAAGAGGCGTTAAGAAGCGACGCCGGGTTGTGGTGCGAGAGTTCAACTTTAAAAATTGTTTTCTCGCTTTAAACAAATATTACTTTGATTAAACTTTCTGAATCAAAAGATTATCGATTTGTTCTTCCAAACCCACCATATTTTGTATTTTTACTTGGGCCTCCTCATGGTGAAATAAATGGCTGTGTATACGTCAAAACGCACTTTTTTTGCAAATTCCGGATTTTTGTTTACGGCGAGATATTTAATTTAGCGGTTTTAAACATTTTTTATTGATTATATGCCTTCATGGCAGCCGGTAAAAAAGTTCTATTAAGTCTCGGGAGCAATTTGATATTTGTTTCAATAAAATAACGAAGGTGCTGAAATTTTTATTTTTTTTAGTTAAACAAATATTTAAATTAAACAAAACTTCACAAGCCCAACCACATTGTAAGTCGAAAGCAGTTCAAATTTAAGAAAAAGTATTGTTGGGTGTTTCACTAAAAAGGATATTTTTCATCAATTATTCAGTGATGCCTAGTTTCACGCTGTTTTTAAAGGCTAAAACCGCGCTCACGTCATCAAAAAACTTTTTTTCGTCAAAAATATATCAGGGCATGGCTACGAACATTGCAAAAAAAGGCAAAATCTTTTTGTTTTTGTTTTTTTTTTTAAATCGGAAGGGGTCGAGCGCAACGTCTGGAACGTTTGACATGGAATTTCCCTATGTTGACAGTGCAATTGACGATCACACCGACGAAGTTCTCTACCGCGCAGAGGAAGCAAGACAACTGCCCAGGATTCACACGCTGCAGACGCAGCAACATCAAACCCTCTGTCATGCGGAAACCCACACTAATGTCTTGTACCCAGTAGGTGACGAATTTCTTCTCTGTACACCTATACGTTCTCATGGTAAGAGCTAGAAACTTCAAAAGCGATTCACTGGCCCCTTCAGGATGTTACGAGGCCTCGCATTCACCAACTACGAAGTTGCTCTAATTTCGCTCTTTCGGGATCAAAGTTCCAAACCAACCGACATGGTGCACGTCGTGCGAATGAAACTCTACTACCGCCAAGCACCACAATAGGGCGTGGCGGAGGGCAGTCGCTTTTCCCACCGGGAGAGTAACTTTCAGGAAAGAAGACGACGCGGCAGCAGCTTCGCGCTCTGGGTTCGGGCCGAGAGCACCCGAGCGATTTGATTCAAACAGACTTCGCCTGACTGCGCCGTGGAACTGACCATCTTCTACAATTCCCTAATCATATCATTAAACCTGCACATCACTGCCTCACAATATATATATAAATAAATAAATGAATATATATATATAAATATATACATGTGTGTGTGTGTGTGCGTGCGTGTGTGTGTGTGTGTGTGTGTGTGTGTGTGTGTGTGTGTGTGTGTGTGTGTGTGTGGTTGGCGAATGTCAAGAGGATAAACGGGGACATGAGGAGAAGAATAACGAAGAACGTACAGTAGGAAGTGGACAACGACTGGAACGCTCGTAACATTTCGGGGGCAGCTGCGGAATATTTAGCATGAACGCCCGTTCTAGCCTGCAAATCCGGAACCAAATTGGGAGTGAGTCACCGAACAGCTTTACAATCCGTTGGTGAAGATGACCTCTGCTGATGCTGCAAATTTGCTTACAAAGTTCGACGAGCGCCTTGCCCCTCGCATGGAAAACGTGGAGCAGACTTTACATCACCAAGTAACTGATGTTCATATTAACAACTCTCCTCTCTAGATACTCGACTGGAGCACCTGAAACAGGCCCTACAAACTGGTACGTGACCAGACGGTTCGGGTGAAGCTTCCTTCGACCAGAATGCAGCTGCGACTCGCCAATGCGTAAATGATGGGCCCGAAAGACAGGTAGGGCAGCTCCATCGGATTTCGGCGCTAGACGGTTTAAACCCCAGAAAATCAATGGCATTGGCTTTTGGAGGGCGGTCATAGTACAATTAGAAACGGTGGCTCTGTCGGAAAATCCGACAGAGTCCCTCGAAATTATTCCGGATTCAAGTCGAACTACATAAGAACATCTGTTACAAGCTTTAGACCCTCGATTTAATGATGCCCATCTTCAATAGCTACCTTACGGCTCTCAAAAACTATCGCCAGGGAGCAGAGTAAATGCAAGAGCTAGCCGACGCTGTGGAGAGATTGGCAAGAAAGACTTCCGTGGGGTCTTCGGAAGATAAACTTCTCCTGATGAGCAGTTGTGCTTTCATAGATGCCATCAAAGATCCCGAAGTTCAAGGATGTGTGCGGCTCGCACGACCCTCCACGCTCCGGGCTGCCCTGGGTCACGCGTTGGAAATGCACCCGGCAATACCCTACTGAAAAAAACCATTTGGCGCCTGTATCAAAATAAACGGGTCCATACCGGTAACAGTTTAACCGTACCGGTCACCAATTTGTCAAAAGGGTCGCCCGTTTAGCTCAAAAGGGTCCCTCGTATGAGCCATAACGTTCACCTATTTGGACAAAATAGGTCACTCCTTTGGCAAACCGGTCGCTTGTTTGGGCAAATGGGCGACTCGTTTGGGCAAAGTTGCGCACGTTTGCTCACCCGTACGAAAATGTCAGATACAGGCCGGAAGGAAAAATGCCGGTTCCGCCTAGACCCGAAATTGGGGCACCAGTTTGTATCCAGCCTGGAACCACGCATTTCAAAGCCCCAATTTAGGCCCAGGCGGTGAACCGCCGAAATTCCCGCTGCGCTCACCACTGGACTCTACAGAAGAATTTCGTGCTATGCCCTTAACCGTTACAACCAAGAGATCGTCGCCATTTCAGACCGAGGCGGACTGGGTCTGAAATCGCGACGATTTCTCGCTTGTAACGGCTAAGGGCATCGCGCGAAATACATTTGTAGAGTCCAGTGGTGAGCGCAGCGGTGATTCCGGCGGCGCACACGGTCTTCTAGGCGTCGTAGTGCCGTCACCAAACACGGTGCACGGAACACACACACAGCACGCACAAGCACAGTATCCAGTGTTGAGTGTCTCGGGAAGTTTCGGCGGGCAAGCGGTATCCGAGTCGTCCAAGTATTGTCACCAAGCACACCAGCGCATCCAGATGCCGAGCCAAACTGCAATGGGTCGGCAGCTTCACACTATATAAAAATTCAAAGCCGAGGTCAGTGGGTATCCATCCAGGGCAACGATAGGCGCGTCAGTATCCGTGCGCCCGCAGCGCGAACGTCGCCGTTGAGCGAGCGCCGGCCGACAGTCCGACGGGAGCGGAGAGAAAACTAAACTCTCGAAGCGCTGGCCCCGACTGCAACAGACAATGCAAGGCGCGCGTCGTCACCAAACACAGTGCACGGAACACACACACAGCACGCACAAGCACAGTATCCAGTATTGAGTGCACCGGGAAGTTCCGGCGGGCAAGCGGTATCCGAGTTGTCCAAGTATTGCATCCGTGCATCGCCGTCGGGCGAGCGCCGATCAACAGACCGACGAGAGCGCAGAAACTAAACTGACTAAGCTCTCGGAGCGTTGCGCGGCGCCGATTGCACCAGACAAAGCCAACCGCCGCGCGAGAATGCCCGCTCGCAGCGCCTCCAAAGCGGTTGCGCCTGTCCCTAACACGTGACCTGCGAGAAAGTTCCCCGGCCCCCCCCCCCCCCACCTCCCCCCACGCCTCTCTCCCCTCCTCCAGTCGCGCGGGTGCGCGCCCGCTGGCTGGGAGCAGACCCTACTGGAACAAAGGGAGCGGTTCGGATCTACCCATCACCGTGCAATTCCAATGCGTTGTGTCTCACTGGATCCGACTGGTTACACCCAGAATCCAGCGGATCGGAGCTGTCCTCAAGTTTACAACCACGCGGATCCGAACTGGAACCGCTCCGGTCTGACATTTTCGTATGGGCAAACCGGTGACCATGTTGCACAGACGGGTGACCAGTGACCGGAAAACTGTACCGGTTTAATAAGACGGCTCTCCGGAGCCCGTTTGATATTGAATGTACAGATCGGCGGCATGGGCACGCCTGTTTCAGCCGTGGCAGCCAATGTTTTCGGAAGGCTGGGAGCGCCGGTTTATCGATTTCAGATCGTCCGCGCAATGCAAGTAATTATATTTCTATTTTAATTGCGCTGATGTTCGCTTATAATGCAACTAAAACTAACTTTTTTCTTTGCGTAAACGCGCGACGTTAGTGAGCCGATATTTTTGACAGAACTTTAAAACTTTGTCCATCTTTGGTGCCTCAATTTACTTACTCAGCTCAAATCTCTCTCACACAAGACGCGACCACGTGAAAGAACGTACTTTTAGTCTCCGTGTCACTTCAATTCAAGGCGCAGCGAAGGTAGCGCCCGAACGCGCGCGTGCAAGAACATCGAGCATAGCAAGATCACGCCCGCCGTTGAAGCAGTCAAACTACGACCTCGCGCTGAGTACTTTCTTCGCTCGGGCGCAAGCCGAGCTCGGGCCGCCGCCATTTCCAGAGCGCACATGCTTTCCGAGGCTACAAAGACAAGTATCACTGGAATGCCTGGGGAGAGGGTACGGGGCTGCCCTGCTGTCCCCGTGTGCAGCGCCTTCACCGCGCCCCCTCCTTCCTCTCTTGTCACCTCTGTCACGTGACCCGCAGCAGCGCGCGAGGTACACGCTGATAAGCATCGAGATCCGGAAGGGCGCGCCTTGCAGCCGATTTTTTTCTTGGTCTGCTTTTTGTCAGCTGCAGTTCGAACTTCGTGCGTGCTACCTGCATCGATCTGTCGCCTAACCCTCCGGTCTTATTAGGATGTCTCTCGACAACGTATTGAATGTGCACCAAAGCTATCAGTGTTCGAAAAGTCCTACACGTATATCGGCAACAAGGGATTCTTCAAAAAAGTCAGGAATTTTTGCAATTTCGTTGGATTCTGCAAATGACAGCTTATGCGCCGCATCGTGCTGAAACTTCCAAGGAGCCGTTCCCTCTCGTTTGTGTTTGTGTGGTTGTCCTGCTTTGACCGTGTCGACATATATTTTGGATTACATCTTTCAAGATAAAGTAAGTAGGCAGGCGAGCTGGTTGATGTTACACATTTTTGAAAACCGGAGACGACGGACGAAAAAGGGGACAACACACAAACGTCTCAAACGCAGCTACTAAATTTTATTTGAAGAGTCGTTTATATGGCATCTCTCCCACACGTCTTCCGGAACTGCAGACGCCACTAGAACTTTTAGCAAGAATACATCTCGTCTTGACTTTTTTTTTCTTTTTTTTTCAAATTATCGCACTTAGTTTGTACACAGAATTTCAAAACAAAGCCGAACACAGTCAAGCCCATAAAAACAAAGATAACATTTTAAAACTACTGGGTCGCTTCGTCTAGTCTGGTAACAATTCAAACCTCCGAAATCACTTCATACACAGCATTGCAAACAAAGCCCCATTGTTGCAACCCCCAAGGTCGGACCCAGCTCACACCATTTTCACACAAGCTTCAAGGTCAAACTCGCATCTCGTATCAGGTATACATGCCCCACAAAAAACATAAAAAAATAAAATAAAAAAAAAATATTTAGAACAGCAAAAATTTTCTGGTCGCTTCGTCTAATGCGATTGACGGCTGACTGATACATTTGCCTACAGTCGTGATTCTAATTGTCTCTTTCAAAACCCTTTTTGCACAATCTTTTTCTTTGCTCAAAACAACAGTAGACCCCGAATCCGGCAGACAATTGAAGTCGGAAGAGCTTGTAAGCTGTTTGACGCCTTTCCACCAGCAGAAGTGCGAAGTCATGTCACTGGATATTAAAGACTTGTATCACTCCCTCCATCAACCATTGCTTCTCTCGAGATTAAGGGACTTGTTGCAGACAAACTTAGTCCGGTTCCAGTCGCAGTCCGGGATGGACGTAGGGAGTTTTCTGAACTTAACGGAATTATATCTGAACTCCACAGCCGTAGAATTTGAGGGAGGTAAATATGCTCAAAAGAAAGGGGTCTGTATCGGTTCGTCGTTGGCACCGGCGTTGTCCGAGATTTATTTGGCTTCGTTGGATTCGGCCTTGGGACAAGTTGTACAGTCATTCTCAGCAGGGTCAGTGATGATCAAGAGATACGTTGATGATATATTGATATGTTCGGTTGAGAAGGGGGCACTGCCTGAGATAAAAGATATCATAGTAAAAGCAGCGCCTGAGTTGACCTTTAGCAGTGAGGAGCCTGATGAAGGAGTGCTGCAGTATTTGGATCTTAGGTTGAGCACGGTGGACGGGTTGTGCTGGGAATATGGAAAGCTGGCGGCAAAACCCTTTTTGCCCTACAAAAGTTGCCATTCAAAATTGGTTAAACGAGGGGTAGTGATGTCTCTGCTAGACAATGCTTTAAAAAAATCTTGCCAACATAAAGTACATGAAGCTGTTATAAGACAATTAGAATGCATTAAGGAGGCAGGGTATAAGAGTAACGTTATGGAGGGGGTCGCAAGGAAGTCTGTAGTGAGACTCACGGGAGAGGTGAGGAAAGAAATGGAGAAACCTGATAGGGTAGTGTGCATTCCTTTTTTCCATAAATTTTTGCACAACTTGTTGGCGGTTGCTACGAGATTCAGGATTAAGGTGGTCTTCACTTCCGACTTTAAGTTGAACAGGCTTACACTGTTCGCGGGAGGGGCGCGGGGTTGTCAGAAACGGCACAGGGAAGCCGCCGTTGATTGCCAGGTTGGTGTGGATTACGATATTTCAATGGCCTGCGGGTTCACCTATGTGGGGCAGACGAAAAGGTGCTTGAATGAGAGACTGCTTGAACACATGAGGGCAGTTAAGAACAGGTCCCCAAATTCTGAGATCGCTAAACATGTACTGGAGTGCAACAATTGTCTGCCGGATTGGGGGTCTACTGTTGTTTTGAGCAAAGAAAAAGATTGTGCAAAAAGGGTTTTGAAATAAAACTTAGAATCACGACTGTAGGCAACTGTATCAGTCAGCCGTCAATCGCATTAGACGAAGCGACCCGAAAATTTTTTGCTGTTGTAAATATATTTTTTTTTTTATGTGGGGCATGTATACGTGATACGAGATGCGAGTTTGACCTTGAAGCTTGTGGGAAAATGGTGTGAGCTGGGTCCGACCTTGGGGGTTGCAACAATGGGGCTTTGTTTGCAATGCTGTGTATGGAGTGATTTCGGAGGTTTGAATTGTTATCAGACTAGACGAAGCGACCCAGAAGTTTTATAATGTTATCTTTTTTTTTCGTTTTCTTTCTGTTTTTTAATGGGTTTAACTGTGTTCGGCTTTATTTTGAAATTCTGTGTACAAACTAAGTGCGATAATTTGAAAAAAAAAGTCAATACGAGATGTATTTTTGCTAAAAGCTCCAGTGGCGTGTGCAGTTCCGGAAGACGTGTGGGAGAGATGCTATATAAACGACTGTTCAAATAAAATTTAGTAGCTGCGTTTGAGACGTTTGTTTGTTGTCCCCTTTTTCGTCCGTCGTCTCCGGTTTTCAAAAATGTGTAACATCTTTCAAGTCCGTTATTAATATGGTAAGTGCACTGCAACCTACGTGTTGGCAACGATTGACCGTTCTTCTACGCGTACTCTTCCAAATTGTCTATAGAATTATGCAGCGTCTATTCTCGCGGCAGCCGGGGGAATAATTTCCCCGAAAGTCTGTCTTTATAGTCTAGAATTACCTCGGTTCTTGTTTGCTTTGCAATCTTCTCAGTTGTAGAAAAGCTTAAAGTGCCTCTCACATTTCACAGATCGCTTGCACGTTTATACTTGTCTACAGAAGAGGTAATAAACTTCGAGGAGAATTGAAAACAATTTTTGTGTCTGTTTTCCTGTCCTTTTGCAAGCACCTACGCGAGCACAATTGCTCTACGTGTTTCCTCCGTGTTATAAATAGGCTTATGAGTTTCGGCACGTCCTAAATAAGTTTAAGATAACCAGCCTTCCAGACGGTACCCATTTAGGGCTAGCGCATAATTTTCCAATTCGAATGGCACGTTCAAACGTGTGGTCACGTACCAGATCGAAAGGGCACCCGTATCAAACGGGCGCCTGCATCAAACGGGCATCCGTATCAAATGGGTACCGTTTCGAAGTGACCATGGAAGCACTTAGAGAAAGTGCGACACTTTCATTCTTCGCTGTGGAGAAGTTAAACTCTCCAGTTAGTCTCCGATGTGACTGGTGTGCAGGAGTCAATCTTCTCGTCTACTTCGATCACGGTCATGCGCAGTTATTAACACCACAAGAACGCCAGTCCCGTTGTATGGCTATCGATGCATCAATGTTGGGACTTTGGGAAGAACTTAGGCCGAACATTAAGGAAACATCTGTGTACCGGGGCCACTTCTGCGCACTGTTTTTCAAAGTGAGCTTCGCACAAACAAGTTTGAACACCGTGCGCCTACTTGCTGAAACTTTCAAGAATGTTTGACGCACTTTGCTACCTTTTAATTTCGTTTTCGAACCGTAGATGTGCTCAGTTGTTACCACGAAAGATTTTACTGTTCCCAAGTCTTCGGCTGCCTGGGTCCCAGCAACACTTCAAGGTGATAAGTGATCGCGAGACTTTCGAGCAAAAACTGTTCTGCATTCGCGCCCTGGGACGGAGTTTGTTACGCCCCGCTGTCTCGTCTCCTCTCGCCAAGGCGTCTTGAATATTCTTCTTGCTACTTTTGCCAGCGACGACCTTCACGTAAACCAAGGCGCCAGCTTAGGAGTTGAACATGGTGAAAAATCGCGCACAAAGAGACGAGGACAAACGAGGAAGCAACACAGAATACAGTATCATACATAGTGGAACCTGAGACTGAGGTATGCAAGGAAAACTTCGAAGACGAGGAAAGAGGACTAAACACCGTCTCAAACGCAGCTAAAGATTTGTATTCCGTGCCCTCCTTATATATACATCCTCGATGTCGCCAAGCTTCCCATAAACCGCAAAGACCTCAATAGGGTTCACTTTGACACAATAGTGCAGACAACTGAAACCTCTCAGCAACCAGGTATCACTTCAGTCCCAAGCCATCCAAACAACAGGGGCACTCACAGAAACAAAACCACGAAACCGAAAAAAGATAAGAACGTCATTCTTTCCTCGCTCTACTAATCCACAGATCACTCAAAAGGTTCACATTCACCACAATTGCACCGAGCTCACAGTTCTACAGTACACTCCGGTCACAGACCATTCAACTGAAAACAACAAAGGCCCTCCAGCGAAATGAAATCAGCAACCGGACATCCACTAACGATAAGAAAGGCAATCCTTCCTCCCTCGCTTAACATAAAAAAAACAATGCTGAAGGAAACGCGTCCACACAAAAAGACGGTTAAATCTTGAGAAACGCCTTTGATTCATCCGTGAGGACCATGGATGGCTGACTAATGCAGTTTCCTGACGCTTTTATCCGGATCGTCTCTCTGACTACCCGTTTTACGTCATTCCTTTCCCTGTGTAACACTTCTGTTTCCGACCACGTTGCTTCACGATTATTGCACTCCTGTAAATGTTTAGCAATTTCTGAGTTTGGTGCGTTGTTCTTAACGTTGCGCTTATGCTCCGTAAGTCTATCATTGAGGCACCTCGACGTCTGGCCTGCATACTTAAACCCGCACTCCAGAGGTATTTCGTAAACAACGCCATTGTCCCACGGAACCGATCTCTCATGATGTTTTTTCGGACATTCCGCCTCTGCCTTCTGGAAAGGTGTCAACCTACTCAATTTGAAATCCGAAGAGAATATTACATCTATTCCAAACCGTCTGGCACAAGCCTTTAAATTGTGGAATATCTCATGGAAGTACGGAACAACTGCGCTACGGTTCCTTCCACTCCTTCCCACTTTCTTGCCACTGACCTCAATCGCCAGCTGTCTACTTACGAACGCTTCTTTATACCCCGCATCCTCCAACCTCTCGTATTGCCTTTTTAATGCCTGACCCATGAAATGTATGCAAGATTTTTTTAGTGAATTTTTAATTAAAGACTTCACGACTCCTGCTTTTACAATTTTTGAATGACAACTTTGCCTTGGCAATATCGGTTTGCGTGACAATTTCCCATACTCCCAACACAACCCATTCTCTGAGTGAATTCTTAAGTCTAGGAACTGCAGAACTCCTTTGTTCGGCTTTTCTATGGTGAACCCCAGCTCCGGGGCCGTTGCTCTGATTAAACCTTCGATTGTAGCCGACAGCCCATCTTTGAATGTGCAAACAATTATATCGTCCACATACCTTCTGACAATTGCATGTTCTGTACCTATTTCATTTATCCTGTCAAACACCACGCTGTCTAGCCTGTTTAGGTAGATTTCTGATAAAATCGGAGCGACTGACGAGCCTATACATACCCCTTCTTTTTGTATGTACAAGCGATTGTTTTGCTCTACCACCGTAGACTGTAAGTAAGTATCTAAAATGGTCAAAAAACCCTCCGCCGATACCCCCGCGCTCGACTGAAAGCTGACTAGGTTAAGCTCTAACACTTCTCTCACCGCGCTCATCAACCTTTTTTTCTCCAGTGAATAGTAAAGATCCTTTATATTCATAGAAACTACCGAACACCGCTTGCCGTGATTGACATTCAATACACTGATCAACTCCTCTGAGTTTTTCAACGACAAAGACTTATCCAAGCTAACCATTTCCAACCCTTTCTGCAGAAATTTAGACACCATTTTCTGCCAAGACCCATTTTCGTTTACAACTACACGAAAGGGCATTTCCGGTTTATGATCTTTTAAAAAGTACTTAACACTGAGCGTCAAACCTGGCTGACCCAATACGTTTTTTGCCACCTTACCAGTTCGTCATCCTTTAAGACTGTACAAATGCTTCCCCTTAACTTCTTTAGATTTCCTTCCCATCTCTCAAACAACGAAATCATTGCTGCCTCCGCTTTTCTTGAAACACTGCCATAGGGAGGACGCCGAACGTTCCCGACTTGTCTGTTTGAACTAACTTGATTGAACTTCCCTTCAACTCCCTTTTCACTTTGTTTATACCGCCGAAATTCCTCTTTTCCTTGGATACTCGCTTCCCATGATTTTTTTCCATCCTAGTCACTGTCTGATCCACAAACGCGGCTTTTTCACCAGAATTAACGCACTTCGCAATGGTTTGAATTGCAGAGAAAACATCCACTCTTGAAGGCTTGACATTTACACAAAACTTGGGGCCTCGGGATAATAAGCTTTCTGCTCTCTCTGAGATCCTTACATTACATGGGTTGACAACGCCCACACCGGTTTTCGGCAACGTTTGATCTATACGCCACCAACTAGACAACAAAACCTCCCGCGACTTGGCCTGTTTGATGGAGTTCAGAACATTGGTCCGCTTTACATACCACACATGATGGAAGTGGGCATCCTTGATCCTGTTGCAATGTTGGAAATCCCTGCTCCTCCAGAAGTCCTTCCCAATCAGGAGGTCCCAAAGTCTCTCACTGGCGTTCCGCAGCTCCTCCACTCGTTTGCTTGCTCCTTCTCTGTAGGTCTTGAGTATTTTCTTTTTTGTTCTCCATGGTAATCTGCTTGTGGCGAGGTGCTTGAAAACAGCCGGGTCGACGAAATTTTTGCGTAGAGACAGTCCGAAGTACGCAACGTCGGCTTGCAACTCCGCCAACCGGCGTCCCAACTTGTCAAGTGCTACGTAAGCTTGGTAGATGAGGGTGGTTGACGACGACGATGAATGCACGGAGGACACATACGAAAACGGAATTACAGAATACAGACAGGCGCGCACTCACAACTCTGATATATTAAGTGAAGAAAAGAAAGATGACGAACAATTTTTTACGGGGGACAATGGCACCAGGGGGTAAACAGTTCAGTCGCAGTCAAATGTTCGCAAGAAGGCAACTTCTTTTTCGCTCAAAGATACCGACGGCTGACTAACGCAGCAATCGGCCAGGCTCAAGTTGGTGAACGCCTCGAGCACCTCGCGCGTTTTTTTTTCTTTAAAGCGGCCAATAATTGATGTTTTTTTTCTAAAGATGGTGTGCACGCGGAGGTCTTACAGTGCACCGAAAGGTGACCTCCTACTGTGGATGTTAAAGAAAGTTTGTGCTCTCGTAGCCGGTCATTCAGACACCGTACCGTCTGTCCAACATAGCATCGTCCACATGAAAAAGGAATGCTATATACAACGCCCGATGAACAGGGAACAAAAGGCCGCGCATGTTTTTTGTGGCAGGTGTTTTTTTATAATTTTTCCGCTTTTTCGCGAACCTTAGAACACATTTGTCACATTTTTTAGAGGCTGATAGTACTACCCTAAGCGAAAAGTCGGTCGAAATCAGTATACTGAATGTATACTAATAGTGAACTTAGAGTTTATACTGAACTCGTACAAGGTTCACACTTTTATGAGACGAAATAGTATACTTTTAGTACAGCACAAGTGCATATGTAGTATACCATAAGTGCACCTCGAGTGCACATCTAGAGTAATATAAGTGTACATATAGTACACTATATGTATGCTTTTCGTGCACTAAATGTACACTACTAGTGCATATATACGGGGTGTCTTAGATAACTTGCACCAAACTTTAAAAAGAAACCGGGGCGTTCTGCGGGAGTGAAACCATCTGTACGATGTTAGCAAGTCTCTTGCGAAAGTGCACGCAATTTCTTTTAGTGTGCCTTGTTATTTAATTAAGACTAACAAGCTAACTTTTGAAATCTTCGTTTAAAAGCCGAGGTGTGCATTGGAAAGTTGTAGAGCGCACTAAGAAACACCCCATTAAACTATTTTCAACAAGGTGTACTTTGCATGCTCCTTTTTCTGTGCGCTCATTGAAGGCTGGAAAAAAGCACGAAAGCGTATTATGTTGCAAACACTTTAATTGGGTGTTTCTCAATGCGACCTGCAACTTTACAATTGACATCTTGGCCCTCGAAAGAATATTTGAAAGGATTGCTGATTAATCTTAGTAATTTAGATAACCAGATGCATTAAAAAAATTTGTGCACTTTCGCAAGACGCTTGCTAATGACAGTTGATTTCACTCCTGCAGGGCGCTCCGGTGTTTTTTAATTTTGGTTTAAGTTATCTGGGACGCCGTGTATGTCGGGCGTTCTGAATGGAAAGAACGGTCTAAAATTGGCCAGAAAAATCGGCGCCTGCATTTAAAAAGCTGACTTTTCAAAAAGGTGTTTCTTTAAACGGCTGTATTCCAATTTGTGAAATTTCATGACACATAGCTCCATTCTCGTGAAATGTTAAGAAACACCGTTGACAACATTTAATTGATGATAATGCAGAGGCGTCATTATCGGGAGATTCACTTTTAAAATTGAGTGAGGAAATTTTCGACGAAAGTCTTGACAGCTCTATTTCCAAACATTTCTCGTCAAAATGACGTACAATCATGTTATGAAATTATGTGGGAAAAGTTGTCAGAAAAAAAGAAAGATGCACCGCGTTTTTAAGTTTCGAGTATAGACGTGTAAATGACAATTGAATCATTTTCAAATCTTCCCTCGTGAAAATAATGTACTGCCGTTTTCCAACATTGACTAGGAGAGTTGTCATTTTGATTTGCGGCTATGTACGCGAAGATTACGAGGAAATCTTTGGCAGCTCTATTTTTAAACATTCCTCATAAAAATGACGTACCCGCGTCTTCTAAAACTGTGTGAGAAAAGCCATAAAGAAAAGATGCATTGCATTTTTCAACTGAAAGTATGTATGTGTAGCATACAATCATTATTATCAGTGTTCTTCACATAATTGATAAGACAGAAACTGAAATCCTACTTATTACTTTATTCAAGTTTCCGAGCCTGCCTCACTGTACACTCTCCTTTGTGATGATGGTGTGCCATTACATCCTGCGTAAAAAGAAAAGAGAAAATGACCCTATGCCACCTTATGATATAACACCACATAACTCGCTCTAAGGACCACTATGTGAGGAAGGCAGTATAGTAACCACTTCATCCTGACAGAAGGGTGAGGAAAATCGGACAATAGCATTTTTGAAAGCCTGATATGTCAGACATTGGTGGTGTGACTTTTTTGCATGCTCAGGGCTCCGCTATAGGTAATAGTGTTCATTGCAGGGCACAACATTTATTACCTAAAATCGTACGAACCATAAAGAATATGTGTGACAAACAATAGCATTTTCCAGATTCAAGGTTGCAGCTGCTACATTTTAAGCACATATGAATTAATGAAGGCCACAACGAACACATTCGAGAATGGCCATTTTCAGGGTTGTACTAATATTAACATTTTATTTTAGAAGTTTAGTATATTACGGTATTCAATATTGCTTTCAAGATTAATTGTACTACTGTAAGCTACTAAAGTTTTACGAAGGCTTAGGTTTTGCGAGTTCATCGAAATTGCTTAAAATTGATTCTGCAAAAAAGTAACCCGATGGATACGAATGCATTGAACATTACTCCTGATTGTAAAATTTTGTACCTGCAAAGTATTCCCAACACTAACACTTCATAAAGTATATAAAATATTGAGCTCGCGAATATAACGTCATTTATGCCATTCAAACCTTTCAAAGCGCTCGGAAAGTCACCATTGCGATGGATTCGCTTTGTTCAGTGCGCTTCTCCACATGTGCCAGTGCGCTGCAGAGATTATTTCCGGATGCAATCCCAAGAATAAGACATTTGAACGTGGGACATATGCACTTTTTGATAAAATAGAATCTTTCACATCGAATGGTTTCCCAGGAGACTTCTCGGGTCCGCATGCACTGTTACTCCGCAACAAGCAGGCTCTCTTGGGATGACAAGACAAAACCCAGCTCCTGAACGTTGCTCGAACCAGCACTTGGGAGAATCGAAAAGCCTGTCAAGCACTCGCTATCAGGACAGGCCGCTTACTTCCGGTGGCTTCATAACTGTCTGGTCTACGCATCATTCAGCCACCCATAATAGAAATTAGCGGGCGGACGTCACTTTTATTCTTGTGATGCAGTTCCCTGCAGGTTCCCTTAATTGCCACCTGCTAGCCAAACTGAGCCAGGCCTGCAGCCCTGCGGGAAACGTCAATTCCACTCTTTTAGACGTAGACACCCACATTTTGCGTGTACCTGAAAGAAGCTCTAACACAGAGGACACAAAATGATCGGCCCCTTTTGAATGCATCCTTTTCTTTTGCTGAGAACATACATACAAGTCGCATGTTGTTACACATGCAGTGGTGCGGCTTCAATTATAATTTGCACATTTTTTATATAAGTTCGAGCTTTTAGAGGGAAGATTCAATATAATGAGTCGTACAAAAATGGTTGCTATGAACTATCCTACACATTACCTGATATCATAAAAGCACTAGAGCAGCGTAGGGCTGTACTGAATCAATTACAAATTTGTAACAACCACTTAAAAGTTGGCATTTATTTAAAGTATTACTATCGTCTATTATTCTTTGACAATGAATAACTGGGCGAGTTGGTACGTTGGTAGTCTTTCAACTTCATCAAATGTTCATTTCCTTTTTGAATTTTTTCACGTTTCTGCTTTCTCTAACTGCTCTGCTTTTTGTAGCGGTTTTCGCCACCACTAACAAACGTGACATCCATACTCACTTTATTTACATCACGCAATCGTAAACTTGGAAAGCGTGCCGCTTCGGCATACGCAAAGAGACCGCGCGTCTCTCCGGCACAGGCATCAGCACAGGCAAGAAATCATGCTGCTCGCTCTTGTAACACTGTTCTCGCTCCCGCTTTATAAAACAAATCGTTGGCGAGAGGCTGTTAGGACCACACGTCAGAACTAGCATGACCTGTGATTGCTTGATCTGCCGTCAGACTGCACTATAGAACGCCCCGCAAAAGCGTCGTCGGGCGAGCGTCGTAGGACGGCGCCACCAACAGGCTCTCGGCTCGCCCTCGGTTCCGCCGCACGTGAATCTTTAACACTCTGCGGAGAGAGCCATACATTTTGAAGATACGCTCTTTTCAAATGACGAAATAACACCGGGTAGAGCATAGTTAGAATCAAGCATAGCTTAGCAAGCACACGGTAAAACAGCGGCGCACTACGGAGAAACAAACGAAACTTCCTCACCGGGGCTTGCACAAGTCGGCCATGACTGTCTGCCACTTACTTGAGTTGGTAAAACGCAGCGTCTCACAGCTGTCAGTAATCGCTTGGTATTCGTGAACACGGTATTCGCAACTAAGATATCTAAAATATCCGCTAAAACGGCTAAAACGTAAAAAGGGAGCGATGCTCGAAGCCTCCGGAAATCCAACGGCGCCGGCGGCCGAAGGGAAGCTGATTGCAATAGCGATGGTCATGCGCAGTTTTCAAGAGTCTTTTTTTATTTTTTTTAAGACAAACTAAGCAAATCAATATATAATAATGATAATATTGTCACTATATCAATCTTGTAAACAATCACCAAAAATTTTGTCAATCTTAGGTTTTATCTAAACTTTAGGCTTTTCTCAGTGTAAAACCGAAACTATATATATATATATCAAGCAATTTCTCCTTCGTCGCGAAGGCTATTCTGATTCATCTGCGCATGCTTGCACTCCTGGGATCTTGGCTTTTCTGGAAGGCTCGGCTCTCGAGACAAATAAATAATGAGGGCAACCTCGTATTTCGTGAACAATGAGCGTGCCCCATTTTTTTTTTTTTTTTTTTTGCCGAGGGAAAGACAAGTAAATTTACGTCGATCTTTTACAGCGTGGAACTCTCGATCCACTGTGTTGGCGTGTTCGTTGTTGCGATTGCCAAGTTCTTTTCACGTTAATTGAGATGTCTTAGAGTTTTGCAAGATAAATCTACAGAATGAAATACTTTCGGTGAAAGCTTGAGGTTGTCACACGAAGGCGCCGATTTCTCCAGCCAATTTCAGAGCGAGCTTCGATTCATAACACCACTTCGCTTATGCGGTTCAGAAGTTGATTTGCGCTGCATGTGACTATGCAAGGTGGGGCATTTTATGTCTCCGTTATTAGCCGTGGTTTCCTTTGCCACCTGTCCTTTTGCTTGCTGTGAATGCAGATATCTGAAACTGCGTATAGTGAGCTGAGACCTGCATTACAAAAACACTGGATCATCCTGCAAACGTTATTTGTCTACTAGCCTATGAAGCAGCACGCAAGTGGCGGTGCATTTTGAAAACAGACATGTGCATGCTTTTGCATCAGCAGTATCAAACACTTGGTGCAATTGCCCTCGATCGTCTAGCTTCAGAATAGTGTTGACAGTTTTTTACAGTAAACTTTTATTCTGCAACAAAGGTAACAAATACAGTTCAGGGGAAAAAAAGCTATCTTTGCAATAAAAGTCGACTTTTCAATTGATAAATATAGTAGAAATGACTAGCTAAAATAATTATTGACAAGTTAGATAACGCTAATTTCCGTGGCGTACAATGTAGCTAACTTTTCAATTTGTGTTTTTTTTAGGGCTATAGTCCATGCTGCATTTCCGACGTAAGTATGCTCTGACAGTGCCAGTGCCGGTCGTTTCCCCGGGGAACTTTTGGTCCACGTAATCTGCGGTGAAATGAGAAATGAAGCATCCCTTCGTCACATTATGTAAGCTGCATACCCGGTGATATTTTTTAATCAACAGGTTTTTAGAAAAAAAAAGGGGCTTGCTGCCACGTTGATTCAATCTTCAGTGTCGTGCGACTCAGCGGACATTGCATGGGTGGATAACCGTGGCAACATTTTTATTAATTAACTGAAATCCGTAAATTACTTTTTTTTCTATTGCTGTTTTAGAGGCAGTCATTATTGGAGAGTAACCCAATCAAAACTATTCACGAAACAGCAAGGGGCTTTGAGATATTTATTTATCAAAGTTTTCACTTTCTTCCCCCAATTCAAGAACCACGCGCGGCAGGGGAGGGGAAAATGGAGAGTGACTTAGCTGTTTTGACATGGCATGTCGCTAATGGCATGTGGCTAATGGCATGGAGAACTTCGCATATTGGAGTTCCATGCATTATTTATTTTCTAGTGAAGTTACAACCCTTATAAAGTGCTGCCGGATTCAGCACCAACAAACTTGCACACTTTTGACTGCGAGCTTTTAGTGAATGCTCCAGCATCATACTTCAAACGGTGCGTCTGAAGCGACTACGCAAGCATAACATCCTGCGCTCTGTCCAGCGCGCTGTTTTTTGATCAGGCGACGGAAGGCAGACTTTGAGCTATGAATAACCCAAAACTCGTCGCCTTTTCGCAAATTGTTTCGGTTGGGCGAGAGTTTATTCATAGCCCCCTTAAAATTGAAAATTCATCATGGTCAATTACACTGTCCATTAAAAAAGTTCATTAGACAACGTACTGTGACACTTGTTTACTCATCTAATGTCCGCCGAGGCTACGAATATCCCGTGAAAACGGCATCGGGCTATCTATCGCGTTTTTAATGTTTTGATCTTAAAAAATCGCACTATATATATATATATATACCCGTTACTATCATTTGAGTACGCCGACCGCAAGCACTCAAAGTAGACCTTTAGTTTACTTAAGTGCACTTCCTGTATACTGATTTTGAACTACTTTTTACCGCGGGCACTACGATTTTACTACATGTACTAGTTTTGTACAGTCGAGTATACTTTCAGTCCACCACCATTTTTACTCGAAGTACACTTTAAGTACACTTAAAGTATACATTCAGTACGAAGACCACACTGAAAGTATACTTTTAGTACACTTCAGTGTACTTTTAGTACACTGATTTTGAACGACTTTTCGCTTAGGGTACGGGCACACCATACCTACTTTTTACCTGTCTTAGATTATGTGATATTTTGTGTAGGTATGGCATAACCACCACCCGGTTTTTGTCAACGGGGCGCCTAGTTTTTTCACCCCCTTTTACATTCTTTACCAGCGTTCCTGTCACTTCAATTAAGACCTGATTCGGGAACCCTGAAGATTTTAGTCTATCGATTTGGCCCAAGAAACTCCGATGAATGGCATGGAAACATGACTTTTTTAGGGCTGAAGTGAGGCAAGACATAGCAATGCCTCTCTTCACTACCTTGGAGTGCGAGGATGTGTAGTGAAGAATACCTTTTTTGGAACGTGGTGAGAACGACCAGCACAAGTGATCGGGTTGCAATGAGAGGAAAAGGTCTACGAATTGCAACGCCCCTTCCTTAGGCTTCTCAAAAGTAAAAGTGAGCCCAAAACCGCACGTATGAAAAATGTCTATAATCGTAGAAACTAAATCTTGATTCGCAGTCTTTTTGTATAGTAAAAGATTTTTCTTTTTTCATTTTTCACCATGTTCAACGTTTACCAACTCGCCCAGCTTACTACTCTTCTACAGCTTAGGAGTTGCTTTTGAGGGTGAGTCAGAAATGGTGTTTTTTACTCTTGTAAGTTCGCCTTCGTTCCCCGCTTCAGAAGAACAGTTAGGCGGAACCGGACCCCTGCAATGAACTGAGTTTAACCTTTGACCCAATCTAATCGCGGCAGAAAAAAAAAATTATATTGAGTTCCCACTCAAGAAGTTTTAAAGCTGTATGGCCGTTGCGAAAAAAAGACCTCAGTTATACGCCCCTCGTGCGCCATGCGATCAACACCGGTGACCACGCGCCAATACATCAACACCAACGGCGAGTCTCCATGCACGTGAGACGGGAAATTAACGCTCAAGTTGACACTATGCTCCAAACGGGCATAGTAACACCTTCTAACAGCCCGTGTTTGTCGCCCGTGGTGCTTCTCAAGAAAAAAGATGGCTCGACAAGGCTCTGCGTCGACTATACATGGTTGAAGAGCATCACTAAGCCCGATGTCTACCCACTAACTCAACTTGACGATGCTCTTGACCGTCGCCATGGTTCCCACTATTTCTCGACCCTGGACCTCATCTAGGGATACTGGCAGGTTGAACTTGATCCAGATGACGCTGTAAAGTAAGCCTTCGTAACGCCTGATGGCCTTCTCAAGTTCAGACGTGTGCCGTTTGGATTATGTAAGGCACCGGCGACCTTCCAGCGTTTCATGTATAACGTCCTCGGCCACTTTAAATACAACATGGCCTTGGTCTATTTCGATCACGTAATCGTGTATGCCGAGAGCTTTGACGAGCATATTCATCACCTTAGTCTTGTTTCAGATGCTCTCTTGGAAGCTGGACCTCGTGTAAAACCATCTAAATGTGTCTTCAGATATGACGAAGTAATCTACCTCGGCCATGTCGTCAACAAATATAGTATTCGCCAAGACCCTGCAAAGCCTTCAGCTTTTGCAAAAATGCCCATACCCACGACGATAAGGCAACTAAAGAGCTTTCTTGGTTTCGCAGCCCACCTTCGCCGATTTGTGCAGAACTTTTCTGTGATGGGCTTTCCGCCTGAAATGAATCACAAGAAAAGTCGCAAATTTTTTTTTGTGGAGCGGAAGGAGCGGCAAACTTCGAGGACCTTAAGAGAGCTCTTCTAGATCCAACTACGCTGGCCAATTTTGTAAACGACGCATGAGCCGTCATCCACACTGCCGCCAGTGGAGAAAGCTTAGGTGCTGTCCTTCTTTAACAGGACAAGGACGGTCGAGAATGCCCCGTTGTCTACGCAAGCAGGAGGCCTAGTGAACCAAAAAGCCGGTGCCACTCTTGCGCACTGGAGTCTCGCAGTACTGCAGTCTGTAAAAAGTTTCGCCCTTACCTCTACAGCATGAAATTTACCGGGGACACCGGCAACAAGAAATTCTTAAGTTCACTGGCCGGCACTATGAGACGGGGGATTCGAGACTTCGAACCCATACGCTCTCATAGCCTCGGAACTAGAAAGTTACGCTCGAAATCTCGCCCAACCTCCGCACGCAACGCAAGGACCCATAGTTGAGCCTACAGACACTGGACCGTCGGGCGGGATACGAGGAAGATCCCGGTCTAGGTAAAAGTCGCAAGTCAGGAACCAGCAACAGCCGCAGCAGCTTCCCCAACTATTGCTGCAGCAGCAGGGAGGAAGCCACCGGCAGGGCCCCTCAGGACTCGCCGCTTTCAATACTCAGGTGAGCTGAACGAGCGGCCTCCCAACCCCCCTACCCCCGCTCCCCGAAATTCCTTCTGTTCAAGCTACCAAATTCCCACTGCCCGGTTAGTACTCGGTGACTTGGAAACTCCTCGTCCGCCGCCCGCCTATCGCGCCCGCTCGACTCTAAGACCGAGAATGTTGATCTTGAGAATCGCTGAGAAAGATACATGCACCAAATCCTTGACCACACTCGAAGCGAGACGCAGTGCAGGCTCGAAGACTTCGAAAAGCACATTGAGGCAAAATCTCGAATGCAGATCGAAGCCCTTAGTGCCCAACTAAACAGCATAATAAGAAACGAAATCCAAGCACTGGGACATCGTCTCCAATCATGGTTCATCGGTCGTTGTCCAAATATGTACGAGGGCCCTCAATGCCCCTACCCCCCGCTGGGGCCGGGAGGCTATGCAGGGTCTAGAGCAGAGACGATTGCCGACGGACCCCCCGTAGATCCGAGACTCAAGCGAGACTCTGAAAGCCCTCTTCCCCTGCCTCGTCACAACATAATCAACTAGCAGCACTTCCAGCAAGACCCTGCACCGCAACCGACGCAAATTCCAAATCTTCAGCATGGACGGGACAGCCCCCAGTAGATCCGATCAGGCGAATTCTAACACCGCGTGAACCGGTGCGGCTAGGGTGTGGCAGTGTAACTGTTGGGGGTACTGCCGCAAACGCGGGGCCCTTACACAGTTTCTCGCCACACAAGAGCAGCAGCCGGACGCTATAGCCCTACAGGAAGCGGGCTGCGTACCATCCCTGTCGGGCTACATTGCCTTCTGTCAAGAAACAAGAAGCGAAGAGGAAAAACGTAGAGTTTCGACCTTAGTATCGAAACATATCCCGGTAATAGAATATTCGCTAGAAACCTCCGTATCATAGGTCTTCCTCGAACCCCTGCCGCAGAAGAGGGGCCACTGCAGTTTATTCCTGCTGAACGTGTACAGCTCTCCGAGCAAATCCAAAGGCACGTTCAACCATCTCTTGCGAGATGCAATCCGCATAGCCTGCCCAAAAGACAATAATCTCCTCATAGTAGGCGACTTTAATGCAGCACATACAACTTTAGGGTATGCCAAGGCCTCTGCAAAAGGGAGGAAGCTGATTGACGCCATCGACGTCTATCGGTTGACTCTCCTGAACGAGCCCGACCTGCCGACTAGGATCGCCAATAGCATCAGTCGTGACACTTGCCCAGATCTGACGCTTGCCAGAACCCGAGAAAGTTGCATTTTTACGAGCCTTGGGGAGAGTTTGGACACAAATAATCTCGTCATCGACACCGAAGTGCCCGTTCAACTAAATCGAAAGCGAGGCAAACCGCAACGCCTCGGGATTTAGGACTAGTTCCGACAACTCCGATCGGCTGCTGCCAAAGGGAACCCCCTGATGAGCGAGCTTTGAAGCGATGGGTACAACAAATATAGGAAGATGTCGAACGGGCGACCAAGACGGTCCTAACAACCGACGAGGCTCCCGTGGTCGGCCCTCGCCTTCTCCACCTCTGGGTGGCTCGTCGCAGTCATACAGAGAGGTGGAAATGACAAAAATACAACCGGAAGCTTCGGAGGCGCATCGCGAAATTCACGCAGGCGGCTGAACAATACACCGAAGAGTTAACTCGAACCAATTGGCCCAAACTCCGCGACCAACTGCAGGGTACCCTACGCACGAAGCAGGCCTGGGGCCTACTTCGTACGCTACTCGATCCGACCAAAACCAAAGTCGAATCGAGCAAAGCGCTGACCAAACTTCTACAGTCCCTGCCCAGAGAGTAAGGAGACTGGCTCTGGAAAACTTTAATTGACCCGAGTACCCATCGTACCCGCACAACGATGGGTATAGCCCTCAACCACTAGACGCGTACATAACCGAGCAGGAGATCTGGAACGCTCTCCAGAACATCACTCGACACACGGCCCCAGGCAAATATCTTGTTACGTACAGGCTTCTTAAGAACCTGGATGACGACTCGATCTCAGCCCTGACTGGATACTTCAACCAAGTATGTACCGCTGGGGAGCCCCCCAGAGAGTGGAAGCGTGCAGAGATTGCGCTAATCCCCAAGCCGGGCAAATTTCTATCACTCTGAAACCTCAAACCGATCTCATTCACCTTCTGTATTGGCAAATTAATGGAACACGTCCTGCTCCGTAGACTCCAACCACGTCTAGAATCGATTACCTTCTTCGCAGACTCAATGTTCGGCTTTAGGGCCGAACATCTCCACTCAGGATGTTCTTCTACAACTCAAGAACGGCATCCTAGATTACCGCGGCACGGCTCATACGAGGACCGTGCTGGCTCTGGATCTTAAGAGGGCCTTTGGCAACGTATCGCATGACACGATACTCGAAGGCCTAGCCCGTGCCCGATGTGGGAGATGTACGTGCAAGTACGTAATCGCCACTATAGGGATAGGAGACCAACGCTCCGGTATCATACTCCTCACCGGCCGAGGAACCCCTCAGCGCTTGGTCCTCTCGCCCGGTGTCTTTAACATCGCCATGGCGGGGCTCCCGTCGATCCTGAACAACATCTCGAGAATTCGACCCTCACTATATGCGGACGACATTACTGTCTGGGTCGAGAGCGGCTCGGACGGAGAGATCCAGAACGCGCTGCAGATAGCTGCGGATGCTACCCAGGAGTACGCCAGAACGGCCGGACTGTCTTGCGCTGCGGACAAGTCGGAACTGCTTCTGATCTGTTGTATGGCTAAGATTAAAATCGACGAGGAGATTACTGTCTAAATCGACGGTAAACCCACCCCGAACGCCAAGGTACTCAGAATTATGGGCCTCCGACTACAGACAGATGCCAGAGCGTCGTTTACTGTCCATGTGCTGCGGAAACAGTGCCAGCAGATTGCCCACGTGATTCGAAGAGTCACTAGCAAACGTAGAGGACTCAGGGAGGGAGACACAATTAGGAAAGTTCAGGCTCTACTGGTGAGCCTGACCAAAGTCTACCACGCTCCCTTCTAAATGTTTCGCAGAAAAGAAATCGAAATTGTCTTGACCGCCACTCTTCGCATGGCGCTCAAGACGGCCATTGGCCTCCCCCAACACTTCGACCGAGCGCCTACTCCAACCAGGCCTTCACAACTCGATAGAGGAGCTGACTGAGGCACAGTCGATTGGACAGAGAACCCGGCTCGGCCGAACTAAGGCCGGGCCCTACTTCGTAGACTGGGCTATTGGTTAACACTGAGGTTCGGGCGAGCTGGTTGCTCATGATGTACTGGGGGAACAGCGCACCCGGAAAACAATCACTCGAGTCAACATACACACAAAAGAAAGATACACTTATGCAGCGCTGACTGACAACTCTCTGTATATTTACACTTTCTCCTCTTCTTTTATTTGTACTATATGCTAGGGCCTGGGAGAATAACTTGTATTTTTTTCCATTCTTTCGATATGATGCTAAATAATGAAGTAAATTGAAATTAAGGTAAGGCTAGGTGGTCTAATTCTTTTTGTGACAAAGTTAAAGACGGAGTACTAACACATCCGCCGTTATGTTTCGCAATGTTCTCTGTTTCGATAATTTGTCTTGCGAGCTGGTTGTGGTGCTCGTCAAGCACGGCGCAGTTACTAAGCAGCACTGAGCAGCCACAGTCTCGACAGTGAATGCCTAGATGACCGGAGTTTTTGTTGGTGAATGTGTTCTTATGCTCACGAAGGGGATCGTTAAGACACCTTCCGGTCTGACCTATGTAGAGTTTTCCACATAGAAGGTAAAGGAGTACACCACCTTCTCTGTACAAGGGACAAGGGTGTTGTTATGCTTCTTTTTGCAGCCTACAGTTGTAATTGGTGGAGTATTTACTTTCTTGCACAAGCTGTGAAGTTTGTTAGGAGCTGAGAAGATGACTTCCACGTTTACTCGGTCACCTATTTTCTTCAGTCCGTGAGACAAAATATGAATATATGGCACAATAATGGGTTCCTTTGTTTTGTCTCTTTGCTTTTGTTGAGTGCATACGTCTTGCCTGCTTTCGTTGATGAGCTTTTCGGCCAATGATGTTAATAACGAGATTGGGTATCCTGCGCGCTTTACTCGTGAGACTTGACCGTCAAAGCTCGTAATTTTTGTGAACAACTATCTGGTGTTACGACATAAACTCCACGGTCGATCATTTCTGACCAAGGAACATCGTTCATGTCTCGTGATTTCAAGAATGTCCTTAGAAATTACGAGATTGAACAAGCATCTGCTTCTCCCTACCACCCTCAAACAGAAGTATTGGTAGAGCGCACCAATCGTACTTTGAGCGATATATTAGCTGCATACATTAATTCATCTAACAAGAACTGGGACCAATATATTGACACTGCTGCGTTCGCACTAAATACATCCTAACACGAAAGAGCGAGCCAATCGCAATTCCAGCTGATGTATAGAAGGCTTCCTAGAGGAGACACTGATGACCACGACGTGGACCCGCCGTGAGCGGGACTATAAATGCAACTTCTCTGGGCGACTACACGAAGCAAGAAAATGAGTACGACTCGCCATTGTTCGCAAGAAGTCAGATCTCATCCAGCGCCTGCAAATTGAAAGTTCCGGACCGTCTTTCAATTCAGGAGATTTAGTGATTCTTCGAGTCACCTCAGACGGCTGCAGCAATCGAAGAAATTGATCCCAAAGTACTGCGGACCCTTCAAAATAAGCAGGCAACACGGTCCTGTGACATGTCGTCCCAAGGAAGAGCGAACGCTGCCTCAACGAGGAAGACACCGGACTCTGTCAGCTCATGTCAGTCAACTCAAATTCTATGTGGCACGCGATTACTACGTCGGTTCTGTCCAGGACGGACAGTCCCTTGGAGGGGGGCGATTGTAACAGGCGAAAGTAAAGAGGACAAACGGGGGCGTGAGACGGATGAATTACGGACAGTAGGAAAGGACGATGGTTGGAACGCTCGTAGTAATATATATATATATATATATATATATATATATATATATATATATATATATATATATATATTGTGGGAACCCGTCGTGTTGCTTCTCACCGTATTGTGCGCTCCTGACGTCATGGTGTGATAACATCGAAGAGGCGTCGCCCAAGTGGACAATCTCGTGCCCACAGCGGCGCTGCTTGAGGATGACGAGGCTACAAACGGGACGAAGAGACGACAGTTCGGGCTCTCGGCTGCGCGGGACAAACAAGGACGGCTGCCTGGCCTCTTGAGCGCGGGGCTCTGACTGCCGCCGCTAGCCGGCGACCCGCCCGGAGCTGCGGCCCCCTATGGAAGACGAATGCCAGGCTTCTGGACCGCGGAGTTTTGATTGCCGCCGCAAGTCGGGGACCTTCCCGGAGCCCCTGGACGCAGAGCCCGTCGAAAGCAACGCGGTCCCTTGCCCGGAACCACAGTACCCATGGACGACGTTTACGTGCCGCCAGACCATCGGGAAGCAGACCCATGGACGACGTTTGCGCGCTACCCGCGGACTGCCCGGACATTGACGTGAGGCTTGCCTCGTAAACACTGTTGGGTTAATAAACAGTTAACCTAGAGCGTATGTCGTGTCCACCCGAGGAAGGGGCGTTAAAGAACCGCCCACAATATATATATATGGGTGATTTCATCTCAAATCGTGCAGGCAAAAAGGGTAGAATTTTTAATTTCGGTGAAAAAAAAATATATGTTATGGCGTCGTCTCTAAAAATACAGTAGCCACAAACCGCAAGTTCGTCAGATTTTTTGTTCACGACTTACGAATTTTAAAAGAGGCAGCGGCGGAAAGCAGTGTTTCTCACATGCGTCGTAGGTCGGATGTTTCCATCAACCTCCCGCCGTGGATTTTCAGTCCACATTATATTAACTTTTTTCAAGCACTCTGTGAACACATTTAAAGGCTCTAATACCATAAAATAATTTTAGGCTTTTTGATTTTTTCTGTAAAAATGTCAAAAACGCCCCCTCGGTCAATTGTTGACGAATTTTGACAATTAATTACTGGCGATCTACTTAGGTTACATTTATATTTTTATGTCCACGAAGAGCCCAAAACACTCTCTTTATATATATTATAAAATGACTCGGCTGTATAAAATATCCTTTGTGGGACGTTTACGTTAATATTATGCGAATACCAAAAAGTAATATTTTTGAAATCGATTTTCTAAAAAAAAAAAACATTTTTTTGTTAAAATGTAGATGTGATAGTTGTCTACACGAAATGCAAGTCGAGAAAATGAGTATTTTGTTTGTATGTTCTATATTTAAGCGTCCATATCGTACAAAAACGTGTCTTTACGACTCGAAATGGACGTGTGAATTGCGCGCCTTCACAAACGGTAAACTATTTTTTGCCCCTTTTCAACGTTCCCACATAAAAATGAAATACAGTAGTTCCACCCTGTTCTATTTATTGATTATTTAAATTTTATTTATAGGCGGCAAGCTGCATTGGAGGATTTCAAATTAGAAAGCAATACTTCTAAACAGACCAGCAGGTGTCGTAAATTTTTATGTGTAGAAATCGGCAGACGTCGTATTGATTCGGGGCCTTCATTAGCCCATATGAACGTCCCGCCCTTTCGACACCAGCAGATGACCATGACCTTTCGCGCTGGTTGTTTTAGATAGGACGGCCCGTGACAGTAAAGCGAGCAGCGCACCCTGTGTCATGAGGAGTGAAATGGTACGAATGTGTCGTTGACGCGGCGAACATCTCTCTCCGCGGAGATCCGATAGCACCGAAGGGTTATCTCTTCTGGAAACAGCAAAGCTCGGAGACTGACATTAAAAACGAGCGTGTTGGTAAATATACTTGCGTTTATTCTGCCGGAGACTAGTTAGGTCGAAGTCAGCCTCCTTGTCAACTATAACCGTTTGTGAAGAGTGGCCTTCTCCCGAGATGAAAAGTTAGCGCCGGCTGACGTGCTCTTTTGAAAAGGGGAAGGGGAAAGAGAAAGTTTGAGTAACTGCAGTAACTACCTCGAAAGCTCCTCTCCCGATATAAGGCTCGAGGCATGTTACGTCTCGGTTACCTTCTCGCGCATCGCTGCTCGAATCTATTCTTCACTTTGTTCCGCACAGCTACTGTTCCGCACAGCCGTCGTGGATGTGCGTAATAGAGTGAAGAACATAGTTGAACATCATCTGGACACCGTCATCCTGCCAGGCTTTAGTGTCGTGGGACTGGACTCGGCATCGGTTAGTTAAGACTTTTTTTGTCTTTTTTTTCGTGTGCGTTTCTTTGCCCCGCTGAACTTTTGTTTTCTCGAAAGCGGTTTTTGCCGAACTCTTTTTTTTAAATGTTTTATGACAAACTGTTTGTTAGCATTGCTTAGTTAGGTTTATTTCGTCATGGCGTAGCGGCCTAACGGTGCCATAGAGAGCGTGTTCGCACGCACTCGGTTGTGTCCCGTTTAGGGAATGCCCGGAGGAGTTGGTTTTTGTTCTTGCCATGTGCGGCTGAGGTTTTTCGTCATTATTAAATCTTTGTTTCTTTGTCTTACCTTTACGTGTCGTCGACTTCTTTGCCTGACACTCCGCCAGGCGTGGACCTATCGCCTTGCCACCGCTCGTACCTAAATCCTTTTTTTTTTTTAAACACAATTTTCGTTAAGATGGGGGTTGGGTAATTTTAGTCTTATTTATTTATTTTTATTCCCTACCCCTCTCCGTGACACTTTCTCCGTGTGTTTCGGATCGTTTATGTGTTGTGACGTACCTCGTCATTGTTTGCTTCGGTCGTACCCACACGCAAGAAATCTCTTAAACACTTTATTCTTTCGCGTACTCGCGCGCAGCGGTATCGCTCTTGTTGCTAAGCCTCGCGTTCCACCCGACGACTCCTCTTCCTCACCCCCCGTCGCCGCTCCCGCCCGCGGCCGCTGCGCCATCTCTTGGGCCCGGTGCGAAACGGTTACTGTGGTCGTCCATGCCATCCGAGAGGTGCGGCCCCTGTTACGTGCATGCATACGTGCGCTTCCCCTAACAGTCTCCCCACTTAATCCGTGCAAGTAGAGTTCCAAGAGTCGTGGTATCGCTTGGCGCGTAGTCGGATGTTGCAGTTCATAAACATTGCGCCCGAGCCTAGCCGCAACCACAAAAGGTCCGGAACGTATGGGGGAAAGTTTGGCCGCGATTCCGCGGCTCGCATTGCTTAGGGTGTGTAAGTCACGGAGCACCAAGTTACCCACAGCAAAGTTGCAAGTCCGTCGTGTGGCATCGTATTGGTGCCGCTGAGTCTCCTGGGCCCTGGTCTGGTGCTCCCTTGGAAAGGCAAGTGCAGCTCTGAGGTGCTGGCTGAGCTCTGCGGCGTATGCATGGGAAGTGGGAAGCCGGGTCTCTGGATGTTACTGCAAAGGTCTGAACTCCCAGGGAGTGTGGAGCTCACGGCCATAGCACATGAAGGCAGGCGTATAGCCAGTCACCACGCTCTCGGAGGTTCTCATGGCGAATACTAACTCTTGCAGGCGCTTGACCCAGTCCCGGTGGGTGGTGCAGTATGCCACGATTCCCTGCTTCACTATAGCATTATGTCGCTCCACGGTCTGACCTGCTGGTCTGTAGGGTACGGCGTGGCGGTCCTTGATGCCCCAAGCTGTCATCACGCCCTTCCACAACCGGCTGACAAAAGGCTTGCCATTGTCGCTCGAAATGCTCAGAGGAACACCGTGGTGGCAGAAGACATCCACCATCCTCTCCACAATGGCTCGGGATGTTGGTGCACGAAGGGGGTAGAGTTCAATAAACTTGGTGAACTTGTCGAGAACAACCAGTATGTGTTAGGTTGTGGCGTGCTGTGGTGGGGAGAGGTCTAATCAGGTCGACACTTAGGTGCTCCATGAAGTTCGCTGCCCACGAGCTATCCATGAGACCTTTGGGCTTCTGTCGGCGTGGCTTGAAGGCTTGGCAAGACTTGCACGACCGGACACAGCGGGATATGTCGGACTGCATTCCGAGCCAATAGAAACTCCCCTGAACGCGTCGGAGTGTTTTGAAGTAGCCCGCTTGGGCGCTCAATGGATGGTCATGCTCCATCTGGAGAAGCAACGTCCTCAGGTGCAGTGGTAGCCAGGGGACTTTGGTATCCCGCCCTGTGTACATCAGGAGGCCCGTGGTGTCTATTTCGCTGCTCTCTGCCAGGTCTCGTACCATGCATGCTTCCTTAGCCTCAGACGGGAGCGAGTCTGTTTTTAGGAAGTCGATTATTGCTCTCAAGCCGTCGTCTTTAAGTTGCTCTGTTGGTAGCCTGCCTGGGTCTCGGAATACTGATATGTCGTTGGCCTCCATGGTTGCCAGCTCCTCGAAATGTATAGAGGGACTCGGCTCGTCCACCTGGATCGGGAACCAGTCGTCTGCGACGGATGTTGCAGCAATGTCTGCTGTGGGAATTGGGCAACGGCTTAAAGCATCCGCAGGGATGTTCGCCTTCCCTCTTCGGTGCTTGATAGTGCAGTTGAAACCTTGCAATCGCAGGACCCATCTTCTGACCCTGCTGGATGTCTGTTCTGTACTGAACATCCAAGCGAGGGATGCGTGATCGCAGTGGATTTCGAAATGGATGAATTCCTCGTATGGCCGAAACCTGTCCAGAGCCCAGGCCACTGCTAGGCATTCCCACTCTTGAAGAGTGTAGTTTCGTTCGGCGTCATTCAGAGTTCTGCTGATGAAGGAGATTGGCCTGAGTTGACAGTCGTGCTCTTGCAGAAGGACTGCGGCGATGCCGATGCCGCTTGCACCCGTCTCGATGAAAAAAGGGCGGTTAAGGTCGGGCAGAGAAACTACAGCTTTCTCTGCTAGTTGTGCCTAAAGGGACCGGAAGGCTGTCTGTTGTGGCTGCTTCCATGTCCAGGGGGCGTCTTTCCTAAGCAGCACTGTCAGTGGTTTCGCAATGTCGGAGAATTTGGGGATAAAGCTGCGGTAAGAGCCCACTAATTCCAGAAATGCCTGCAGCTGCTTGACGGATGTTGGATCGGAGTAGGCCTCAACCGCTCGAACCTTCTCGGGATCTGGCTGACATCTGCTCGGGGATATCACATGGCCGAGGAACTTGAGGAACCGTTTGCATACTTGCACCTTCCTTGGGTTAATAGTGAGCCCCGCTCGGGCGATGCGGTGCAGCACGTCCTGCAGGTGCTTGATGAGATCCTCGAGGGTTTCGGAGTAGAACAAGACGTCGTCAAGAAACGCCATGCAGTGCTTGTGTTTTATTCCCTCGAGGACCTTGTCCATTAGGGCCTAAAACGTAGCTGGGCCTCCTGGCACACCAAAAGACACTCGTTTGAATTGAAACGTACCCTGGTGGCAGAGAAAAGCTGTCTTGGGGATATCGTGCTCAGCCACTGGGATCTGGAAGAACCCCTGGGACAGGTCCAGGCTGGTAAACCAGTTGGCCCTACCCAGTTGGGCAAGGACCCAGTCTGTGCGTGGCATGGGGTAGGCTGGGAAGTCGGTCTTGGCATACGTACGCCCGTTTCCCGGGAAGTTGGCCTGGAGATGTCCGCGCTGGCTGCAGCGGTAACAGCGGGGCTGGTTGCGTGATCTTCCCGTGGCACAGTTCCGTGCTGCATGCCCCGTGCCTCCACAGCGCTGGCACTGCTGGTGCTCCATACCGGTGTGCGCCGAGGCCCGCGGCTGGGTGCACTGCGGTGTTGGTTGGGACGTGGGCTGGTATGGGGCCACGACTGTCGGTGCCTGGGACTGCTGGAAGTTCCACGGTGGTAGCTGCTGTGGTACGGGTGGGAAAGGGGCCGGGGCTGTGACCAGCTGCTGAGTCTTGCAGTGGGATGCCTGCACTGCCGCTGGGTGCAGGGGCCACCATGGCTGGGGACCGATGCCGGCACTCTGTGTTGCTGAAGCTGGTGGGTGGCCCTGGGCCAGGGCGGCAGCAGAGGGGCCGACGCCGGCGCTCAGTGCGTAGCCCGGGTTTGGGGCGACTGAATGGTGCTCGACGAACGCGAGATCCCTGGCCACCTGGTCCGTTCTCGCTGGTGGCGGCACATACTTCAGCCGGTGCCACGCACGTTCCATAACGCCGCCCGCAGGCTGGCCATTTCGCGCAGGTTCGCGAAGGTCATACCCTCGCACAAGTCCTGGAACTTGGGATGCATTTGCCTGCCGACCCTCGCAACCTTGTCCGCGTCTGACACGGTTTCGCCTATCCTGTCAAAATACTCCGCGATGACATGAAAGAAGTGGCTCAGGTTCTCCTGCGGGTGCTGGGTCCGCTGCTCGAGCTCCTCCTTTTAAGCGATGTTTGTATTCGACGAAGGCGAACTCTGCACGGAACTCTCTGGTGAATGTGTCCCAGTCTTCAAATCCGCCTCAGAACCGCCACCAAAGTTTGGCAGTGCCCTCCAATGCAGCGAGAAGCACCTGGCGAACGCGCTTGTCGCCTTCGATTCCCGCGACCAGGCAGAAATTTTCGAATTTTTCGAGGAACTCACTGGGGTTCTGGTGGTCTTCGTATCCGTTGAACTTTGGCAACTGGATATTTCCGCACTTCCACGGCGTCGGTTGCCGCACTTCCATCGGCGTGTTTAGGAGCAGGTCGCGGACGGTCGCTGCCATTCTTTCACGTTCTGGGGAGAGTCCCGTCAGTCAGGCTGAGAAACTGCGCAGCCACGCTGGACGGGGTCGCTTGATCCATTGTGCGGGTGGACACAAAGAACCCGAAGAGCTAAAGTGGCCAAACCGAGTAGCGGACTGTTTACGTCGGTTTCGCGCTTGTTAAAGGGCCGGGTCCGAAGGACGAGCCCCCACTTGTGACGTACCTCGTCACTGGTTGCTTCGGTCGTACTCACACGCAAGAAATCTCTTAAACACTTTATTCTTTCGCGTACCCGCGCGCAGCGGTATCGCTCATGTCGCTAAGCCTCGCGTTCCACCGGACGACTCCTCTTCCTCACCCCCCGTCGCCGCTCCGGCCCGCGGCCGCTGCGCCATCTCTCGGGCCCGGCGCGAAACGGTTACTGTGGTCGCCCATGCCATTCGAGAGGTGCGGCCCCTATTACGTGCATGCATATGTGCGCTTCCCCTAACAGTGTCATCACTTTTTTGTATTACGGAAGTGAAAGGATATTCCCTGGTCATCTGTGCGATGTGCGGTGAACAAACCCTAGCGTTTGGTTTCGGAAAGAATTGTATAAAATATATCAATAATGTGGTGACTTTCTATGTCTTAGTAATATGACAGCTAATTAGTCGTCCTAGTTTACAGTCAAAGGTTTATAAATCGAAACAATACAACGTCTGCGCCTCTTGGATATTGAAGGTCTACTAGGCCTGCTGATTTGGTTAGATATGTTTCTCGTGATTTCGCGCTGTTATCAAAACATAAATAAATATTCAATACCAAGAAATACGTTTATAATTGATTACAAAACGCAGACAAAAATTCACGATTTTTTTTTCACTATTCGTAGAAACGCACAGGTCGCTATGTCTGACTTAGGCCTTGCAAAACGAAGACGGCTTTTTCCGGTATTGAGGCTTAAATATAGAACGTAAAAACAAAATGCACACTTTCTCGACTTGATTTCCGAGTAGACGACTACCATATCTACATTTTAACAAAAAAAAAATGTTTTTTTTGGGAAAATCGATTTTAAAACTGATACTTTTTGGTTTTCTCCTAACATTAAAATAAACGTCCCGCAAAGGCTATTGTATACAGCTGGGTCATTTTATAATATATACAAAGAGCGTGTTATGGGCTCTCCGAGACATAAAACATATTGATGTAACCCAAGTAGATCGCCAGTAATTAATTGTCAAATTTCGTCAACAATTGACCGAGGGGGCGTTTTTGACATTTTTACAGGAAAAAAGCAAAACGCCTAAAACTATTTAATGGTATTAGAGCGATTTAAATATTCACACAGAGTGCTTGCAAAAAGTTCATATAATGTGGACTGAAAATCCACGGCGGGAGGTCGAGCGAAACATCCGACCCCCGACGCATGTGAAAAACACTGCTTACCGCCGCGGCCTCTTATAAAATTCTTAAGTCGAGAACAAAAAATCTGACGAGCTTGCGGTTTGTGGCTACTGAATTTTTAAAGACGACGCCAAAACATATAATATTTCAGCGAAATTAAAAATTCGACCCTTTTAGCCTGCACGATTTCAGATGAAATCACCCATATATATATATATATATATATATATATATATATATATATATATATATATATATATATATATATATATATATATATATATATATATATATATCAGGGTGTCGAACAGGAACCGAACCGAACCGAAAACCGGAACCGAACCGGTATTTTTTCCGGAACTGAACCCGAACCCGAACCGTTATATTGTTATCGCGATGAACCCGAACCGGAACTGAACCGGAGAAAGATAACGGTTACCGGCTCATGTCAAAACGGTTCGGCCACGCGCAGTTGACAATGAATGTGCTATCAATGCCATTTGTTTTTTAAGTGCCGTCAACTGACGCACACATCGCTTACATATTTTTCTTCTCCACTCAGTCTTATGAATATAAACGCTGCATCCATGAATCTTGACAAACGCTGCATCCATGAATCTTGACATAAGAACCAGTATTGCGCTGGTCGCGGCTTGCACGGAAGAAAGAGAATTGGAAGGCTGTCAAAAAAAAAAAAAATCGCGTCACGGGATTTCATTTTTCTACAATCTCGCAAATCCTAAATGCTGCTGTGTGCTCATTTCATAACACGTTTCTAGAACGTGATGTTGCAATTTTTTTTTTATTTTGATGTTGTTATTTTGATGTTAATTTGATTTTGTTATTTTGATGTTGCAATTTATCATTTATAATTTCCGAACCGGTTCTCGAACCGGTTCAGCACCCCGAACCGGTTTGCGAACCGGTTCGCGGATTGAATTAATCAAACTGGAACCGAACCGGAACAAAATAAATTTACCTGAACATGAACCGTAACCGACCCGTATTTTTTTCGGTTCGACACACTGATTTATATATATATATATATATATATACCGGGTCTTCATTTTTAATTCGAACAGATTTATTTAAAAAAATCCGCAAAAGATGCACTGATACGGTTTGTGCAGGTGAGTTATACGGCCAGGGGTACATTATGTGGGAGGCTAATCGTTGTGATAGGTCGGCTAATTAATTAAAATTCGTTAGTTAACCTTTTAATTAGTGAAAATAAACATATGGTTCCAATTAGAAACTTGCTCAGCATCATCGAAAACCACTAAATCAGTAATTTTCAGAAAGACTTTGAGCGCGTGAGAAGCGTAGTAGTGCGCTAAACTTACCACTCGTGGAGCAGGTACAAATCTAGCGGTTGCGATAAGGCGCCCGCGCGATTTTTCCGTCTCTTATCTAGCCCCAGCCTTGTACCTGCTCCACAAGTGGTAACTTTAGTATCATACTACGCTTCTCGCGCGCCGAAAGTCTTTTTGAAAATGTCTGATTTAGTGGTTTTCGATGACGGTGAACAAGTTTCTATTTAGAATCATATGTCTATTTTCATTAATTAAAAAGTTAATTAACAAATTTTAATTAATTATACGACCGATCGTTACGATTAGCCCCCTATAATATGTCCCCCTGGCCGTATAACTCACCTCCACAAGCGGCATGAGTGTAACTTTCACGGCTTTTTTAAAATAAATCTGTTCGAATTAAAAATAAACACCCGGTATATATATACATATATATATGTATATATATATACACAGGGTGTTTTTTGTATTCTTTCAGATTTGTTTAAAAAAGCCGTGAAAGCTACACTTATGCGGTTTGTGCAGGTGGGTTATACGGCTAGGCGGACATTGCGTGGGTGGCTAATCTTTGCGATAAGTCGGCTAATTAATTGAAATTCGTTAATTAACTTTTATTTAGTGAAAATAGACATATGTTTCCAATTAGAAACTTGTAGAGCATCATTGAAAACCACTAAATCAACTCTTTTTAGAAGTATATCACGCCGGGCCAGGATTTTACGGCGTTCTGTAAAAACGCCCCATTTGAACGCGTTACTAGATTTCGGTTTCTTATCGGAGCGCATCCACGCGCCCGCGGTCCTGCTCCCCAGCGGTCGAGACGCGCAACACGTGTGCGCCCTACTTCCCTCCATTCTACGAGGGCGGCGAGGGGGTGGCTTCGCGCCGCGACACTGGGGACAGGACCGCGGGCGCGTGGATGCGCTCCGATAAGAAACCGAAATCTAGTAACGCGTTCAAATGGGGCGTTTTTACAGAACGCCGTAAAATCCTGGCCCGGCGTGATATACTTCTAAAAAGAGTTGATTTAGTGGTTTTCAATGATGCTCTACAAGTTTCTAATTGGAAACATATGTCTATTTTCACTAAATAAAAGTTAATTAACAAATGTTATTTAATTACACGACTGATCGCAAAGATTAGCCACCCACGTAATGTCCACCTGGCCGTATAGCCCACCTGCACAAACCGCATAAGTGTAGCTTTCTCGGCTTTTTTTAAACAAATCTGAAAGAATAAAAAAAACACCCTGAATATATATATATATATATATATATATATATAAGAAGAAATTAAAGGGATACGCATAAGTGAACTAATATAAATAGCGGGTGATGTTTTTTTTTTTTTTCTTTGAAACATATATTTGTTTTTTCAATGCGTCTTTACTAATACGTGAATGCCGTTTTAGCGATATGTTTGTTAAGCTCGGCGGATACTCGAGGGGCGAACAACCGGCACAGTTTGATGAGTAATAAACTAAGCTCGTTAATTATCTTTTTCATTAGTGCAAACAAAGTTATGGTTCCAAGTAGAAACTTACTGAGCGTCATCGAAAACAACTAAATCAACTCGTTTTAGGATGACTTGAAGCTCGTCCGAAACTCGGGGGCGCGACAAATTTGCCGCTTATGAAGCAGGCGCAAAGCTAACAGTGGGGGAACGCGATAATGATCTATTCATCCGCGTTCCGCCAAAGCTGGCTTTGCGCTTGCTTCATGAGCGGTCACTTTGGTGCACGAGTTTCCCACGAGCTTCAAGTCGTTCAAAATAAAGTTGATTCAGTGGTTTTCAACAACGCTCTGGGACCTTCTTATTGAAATCATGTGTCCATTTTCACTAATGCGAAAGTTAATAATAAATTTTAGTTAATTACTCTCAAAACAGTGACGGTTGTTTGCTCCTCAAATGTACGCCGAGCTCGAAAAACATACAGTGAAAACGGCATTAACGTAGCAGTAAATACGTTTTTTTTTTTTTTTTTAAATAATGTTTCGAAAAAAAAAATCAGCCTTAGTGAGTAAAATGAAAAAAAGGAACAGTGGTTATATGGAGAGGGAATTAGCCTATAATTACAATATATATTATTTCTCGAAAAAAAAAAATGGTGAAAAGCCGAAATCGAGGATACCGCGGGTAGATTCGGGGCGGAGATCTGAAGATTACTTCATTTTGAATTAGTGCAATGTATATATAGGGGAAACGAGGAGGGCGCTGAAAAGGACTCTGTCTTGATTTAATTAGAGGTGTATTGGAGGGAACACAGGGGAAAGTATGCCTCTTCGAAAAAAATGACGCTATCACAGAACGTACCATAAAACCCTATGGCTACATAATACCTTAATGGCGGGAAAATTTTCAAATCCATTCTCACGAAATTTAAGTTCCAAAATATGAAAAAAGAAACTGTTTAAAACAATAATTTAGATAAATCCTCAAGTAATACAATAACAAACATTTATACTTAAGGAAACTGAACAAAACATATTTGTCTTCTTTTATATTACACGTTGAAAAAAAAAAAAACACAAGCAAAAGAAACCAATGAAGAAACCTCGACGCCGTCTCAACCAAGGCGCAAGACTATGATGCACAGAACAGATGGTACAGTATTGGAAATTACGCCATTATTACCCTGATTCAATAATATAAAAAGCCCGCTGATAAAACATAAGCCCGTACCCGATATAGTAGTTTCGATTTCTCCCTGTTTTTCTTTGTAGATTGGCTATTAAAGCTAAGTTTTTTAGTTGGTCATATTAAACCATATTTATTTATTTTAATTAGTTTAAACCTGTTATACCGTTTGGTGGAGCAGGTAGAAAGACAAACTTTATTCCTATTCATTTTATCTCTCGCTTAGAATTTGTAAAATGTGGCTATACTTCTTCTCACCCTAGGATAAACTAAGGCTAAAAGCTACGGGCCACCAATTCCAATCACAAACCACTTAGAAATTGCCTGGTATTTCGCTTCGATGCACGTGTCGGTGCCTCGGTCTAGCATCAGACCGAGTGACCGAGACCGAGACCGATGGGCGGACAGTGGTTCGAATTCAATAGCACTGAGTGACTCATCAGTTTTGCATCGCAAAGAAAGCCACGACATGCAGACGTTTTGCAGTGTCAAAGGTATAGAAATGATGCAGGGCTTTTTGATGCGGAGCATTATTCGTCCACCCCTAATCATTGTTACGCATGCCATAGTTTAGCGTGTAACGTGATTGGCCCTGGCGGCCCTTGGCTTCGGCCTTTAGTCCATTATAGGATAAGGCAAAGTATAGTCAGTCGCGCAACTGCTGCGAGTCGCAAGTTTGAAAGCCCCTTTAGACTGAAGTCTCACTAGCGGGAAGCTTCTTGAATCTGCGTATATCATGTGTGCAATTTAGATCCGTGCATTTTTTTTTAATAAAACGAAAGGCTTATATGTCTCATCGTTAACTCGACTTCTAAGGTCGTTAAGGGAAAACACGTCAGCGACATGAAAAGTACCAAAACACGTCGGCGAAACAAAAGGTACCAAACAAACGTACCGATGAAACGGCGCCAAAAGTTCGTCAACAGAGAGCGCGCTGTCTTCGAAGGTTCGCTATCACGTTTACGTAGGCGCTTGGGTTTTCGCTTTGAAGTCGTCTTAGGGATAACATAAGAGACCCTGTGCCTTTTTTTATAACATCCATCGCCGCTTCGTTCAGGCGGAAAACACGATGACAAACACAGCGGCGCTCTCAGTACCGATCCCTTTTGGTGCTCAAGGGACGTACGATGGCGCATGCGCGCCGCCGCCGTAGCATACAATGTTATGTCGTTGCTCCCGCCGTGTCTTTTACAAGGGTGACGTTCGATTCTCCCGTAATGCCGACAAAACAAAATTTAGACTGTCACAATACGCAGCTACCCTGGCAGAGCATATACAGTCGGCTTAATGATATGGGAGGTGGTTAAAAGTATGGGAGAGGGCACTTCGCCATGCTGATTTGTTGTCTAGTCTTAAATATATTTCCTCTCTTTGGCGTTCAGTCAATGGCAATAAAAATGCGACTGCAGTCGCTTAGCTTTTAAAGTAGCTGCACTTTCTTTTAGATATAGCGGATATCTTTTCCCGCAATAAAATTGTCAAATCACGTCATGTTACGCCGTGGCGCTACATAACACCGCGACGACCAACCACAGCGTGACATAGCGTAAGGGGAAATTTGGTGACGGGAAATTGGATGTCTGTTGACCAGGTGTCATGTGATGCAAGGTAACGTACATTCGTGAAGGCACGTCAAGTGCGTTCATGTATTCGCGTGGTACCACAGCTTGAACCTGTAAAGTAAATTTTCTAGCTAAATTTAGCGGAGAAATTGCTATCACCATACCGTTGCATGACATTGCGGCGTGATAACATCCGAATAAGGCGAGTAAAAAAAACCACTATCACCCTTTCCACTCTGGTGAAGAAGGAAGCTCAGCGGAGCTGTAGTATGGCCGCCATCTATGAGTGACAGTGGCAACCAGACAACCGGCAAGCTGGTTGTTAGGTTGGCGTCGTCGTGTAAAGATGGCGGCAGCTGTCCAGAGGTTTGTGTCGAGACTTATTTGTCCGCAGAGACGAAACTGGGGAAACTAGCACTTAACAGCTCCGCTATAATAGGCCGGTAGGAGGTTGCAATATAAAGCCATTGCTTTAAAATGTATAACAAGTTAAAGGATCAGGTTAGCATGTAATTTGATTTGTTGGTAGATTGATTCGCTTGCATTTTATGCGCCGAGAAATTGTGGGAGAGGAGAAGATGAAAGCGCATGGGGACGTCGGAACCCGGAGTTCTGGTTGTCCCAATTATTTGGTATACCTAGAGCTAACAGCCTTTATCTTCCCTGCACTCGTCGACCATGACAGAACACGGAACGCCGCCATCCGCGGCCGTTGAATTTCGGATAGGCCTATTTCTTTTGGCCAGAGGGCGCTGCAGCGTCAGCGTTCAACGAGAACTCGGGCTAATCAGACGCTTTGTGTCGAAGAAATGGCGGAGGCAAGGGTGGCCTGGTGGGCTTTTGGAGAGGTTGAATTAGAAACATGTTTTCGGTTACTCTTGTCCCCAGCCACCTGCTGGGATATCTGGTATGGCCGACGAAAAAATAATAATACATTTAAAACTGCAAGTAATAAAAAAATAGTGAAGAGGCAAAGCCAGAACGAGTGACGGCTACGCTCATATCCTAAATGTATTCTATTAGCATGGTGATGGAAAAACAATGTTTTTGCCAACGCTGGAAATGACGAAATTTCATATGGTTCCGGCCTTAAAAAACATTTTCAACAATAGAATATTATTCTGCCTGAAGAGTCGTCTTATGTAACCGCTGTAGATGATACATTTAGCTCGTACAGTACAATTGCCAGCCTGTTGTCTTTAATGTGCACAACGCGGTAATTTCACCCAATTAAGTGACGTTACCCGACGTCACAGCTCGGGCATAAAAGTGCTGGTGCTCACGTGAAATAAACACATTACATCTCACTACTCGGGCGTGTCCACGAATTCCTTGCTCGCGATACATGGCGTATTCCGAGCGGTTAGAGGTAAGTAGAAACCGACGACCGAGATCAATACTCCGAAGCCTCCTGAACCACTGCGACTGACCGGTAAACTTGACAAGAACTGGCTAAATTTGAAGCAAAGATTGAATGGGTATATCTGAGGCCACAAGTTTCCTGAAATAGAAGAAATTCGAAAACGCGGCCCTGCAGCCTTTTCTACTTTACGAGACTACGGTGCGAACCATAGTTCAAAAATTATGTTACACTTTTGTGAGACACTGTATATTTACGAAAGTTTGCTCAGATGATGGGTCAAAATTCTAATTAGGAGGGTTTAAAGCGCTTTTTTTATTTAAGCTTTTCAGTATAGCACATTTAGTCCTTTCATCCGGTGGTCACATGGCCTGTCCGAATAAAGTGTCAAAATCGCCAAACGCATTCCTAATACCCGTGTCCCACTACAGCGACATACAGAAACACAAGACAACGACAAGCCTCAAACCAGAGTCTTTCGCGATTTGAGAGGCTTTGTAGAATAAAGGAGGCTATGCTCAAACACGAGCATCATGCACGCGAGGATGGCTTTGGCAGGCTCGCAATCGCTCGTGCTTACTTCACGAGCACCGAACGACTAAACGCCTGAAAAAGGTACCATCGCGAGCATGCTGCATGGGTTTGAGGCTTGTCGCTGTCTTTTGTCTCTGTCTGTCTCTCTAGTGGGACACGGGCTTAAGAAAACAAAGAAGCAGAGGACATCTGGCTGGGTATGCTCAATCACGGGGAGCCACACTAACGGACTCCCGGAATATGGGGGAATTCTTCATGGGTCCGGGACTACGGTCCCGTGTACCACAATACGCAGAGACGCCAAAACATTTTGCGGATTCAGAAGCAAAATAAAGGCGGGCATTGCCTGCTCCCTCTTCGGCCGGGAATATTGTCAGACATGCATCAGTGATTGGCTGGAACCTCCAAGCAAAAGTTTCGGCTATTTTTTTCCAGGGTCAAATGCCGTACTGACAGAAAAGAAACACACCCTTTGCAGGAACCGACTGAACCCGAGGCTGACGCCAGAATCATTCGGTTTAAATGGTTACACTGACAACGACAGCTTCCTGGACGAATCACCTCAACCAACACCACATCGACTAACGCGACCTGAAACAACAGGGTCATCCCAACCACCAGTGCCACAGTCACAGTTCATCCATCCTACCAATACAAACTCCCAGAACTTATGTAGCTAATCTATGCGGTGTTACCCTCCAGCAGAGTCGAACTACAACGAAGGTTCAACAAAGTGGTACAAACGTAAATCCAGCTTAAACTGGGAAAAAAATGTGCCCGAGGTGTGACGTCCCCTGACGTCACAGCAAGAATAAAAGGTTGCCGGAGCTCACATGGAATAAACAGATTGCATCTCGCGACTACTTGCGTGACCACGGGGTTGTTGATTTCGATACAGTAATTATAGATGACCGCACGCGTGTACACTGCTTATTCATATCTATTCTCTATGTGTGTCAATATGTGAATTTTAGCATTGTTTGTGGTTTTACGTCCCTATCGAGTTTATATTGCATATTGCCACACGCGTCGCCGAGGGTGCGCTTGCGTGGCTGGGTGTACTCACACTTGGTTTTCAAGCGCAAGCCGTGGGATTGATTCTTGGGAGCGGCGCGTCATTGATTAATTCTTTCAATTTAGCATCTCCTGCGTTCGAGGACCATGTCGTCTAATCGACGTACGAATGGTCTACGCGCCGAACGTTCTATGCCGAATATTTCAGAAACCTACACGGGAACATAAGGGACTCTGCATGGCGAGCCGGTGTCAGTCTCATCCTAGAGTTTGACGCTGTATTTTCCCGGTCATCGGCGCCTGCGACGCTAGCCTTTTTTTGTATCCTGCTTTGGGCGCAAGTTTGAGCCACGAAACGTTTAGTTTGCTTTATTTTTTTTTTATCAATTGTCATTTTTGAGATTTTGGTGGAGGTGCTGGGTACAACCTATGCAGAGTATCCCTCCAAGTGCCGCAGTGCTAGCCCGCTCCCAAACAAAAGAGAAAGTTTCGAGGAGGAAACAGACGCACAAACAAGCCGTGGTACAAAAGGACAAGCCTCGCAGTTCGGACTCGTGCTCCAAAAGCAAAAGAAGACCGCGACAATGACTACTCCAACCGTCGTCATCTTGCCCGTCGCCCCCGGACACCGGCACCTTTGAACGGCGAAAGCTATGAACACATCGACGACTTGGTCCAGCAATTCGAACGACTGGCCCGCTATAACGGATCCCCGCCAGAGTAGCGCCTCCAGAACGTTTACTTCGCTTTAGATTCCACAGCACAAAACTGGACTGATAAACATTAAGTGTCGATCACCTCCGGGGACCAAATGAAGGCTCAGCTCCGAGGTAAGGTTTCCAACCAAATAGCGAAGAGAACGCGTCGAAGAGCTTCTTCAAGCAAGGATTCAAGTCCCTAACGAGAACGTCGTCAGCTTTGTCAAATATATTCTTTGACTCAGTAACCACGCCGATCCTCAAGCCCACGATGCAAAGAAGCTGGGAATCTCGATCCGCGGTGACAAGGAGAACATATTCGGAGGCCTTGTGCGATTTCCACCTACCACCCTCGAAACCGATTTGACGGAGGCGACAAATATTGAACGGGCCCTGCAAGCACGAGCCGCCGAATCCCGTTGACATCCTGGTGTAGCTGCACCCACCCCTTCCAGCTGCTCCATCAGCTCCAATATCCGGCGATACGCGAAATCATCCGAGACAATGTCCGTAAAAACTGAAGAAGCTTATGCCTACCGCCGAACCTCCCGCTTCGCTCTCGATAGCGAAGATTGTGCGAAAGGAGGCTCAGCAAGCGCTCCAGCCAGACTTTCTCGCCGAAAGCACACCGGAACCACCAGTGTTGACCTACGCCGATGTTACTCGTCGTCCGCAGCCTCCTGTCACCCGGCAATACTCAGCTGCACTCCAACGAAAGGCCTCGTCGCCTCAGTACGCTCCCCGCCAAGAGCAGCGTGGACATCAAAAGCCCGACGTGTGGCGCACGGCTGAGGGACTCACGGTGGGCTTCCAGTGCGGGGAAGCTGACCACGTTTACCGAAGGCGCCTCTACCACCCGCTCGGACTGCGAGGATTTGAGCCGAACGACCCTCGGCCACAACTGGGAGAACGACCAAGGGACATCGAGGAGTACCTGAGCCGTTCACCGTCTTCTGTGCATAATATTTCTCGGGGATTCCGCGCACCATCTCAAGCACGACCGGCATTGCCCCTTCGTCGGTCCCTCGCAGAATGTTTGTCCCCCCTGCGTCGCCGGAAGAACTAAGTGCGGCAACGCCTGGAGGTGTCGTTGCCGACGACGACCAACGTAAAGAGCCTCCAAGAACGCCGGAGCGCTGCCACTCTGTCGACGCCAAGCAACACAGACGGTCCTATAACTGTGCCGAACAACCTAAAAGTTGTTATCGACGACCACGACCCATCGGCCCTCGTGGACACGGGAGCAGACTACTCAGTCTTGAGTTGAAGCTCTGGCGCCGCCTGTGAAATGTCACGACGCCCTCGGGTGGACCACAAATTCAAACCGCCGGAGGACACCATATTACGCCCGTCGGAAGCTCCACTGCCCGAGTAAAAATTCGTGGCGAGACGTGCAATGTGAAATTCTTCGTTCAACAAGACTCTGCCAGAGACGTTATTCTCGGCATGGGCTTTCTTTGCGAATACTGCTGCGTCATCGACCTTTAAGAGAACATATTGACGCCGCGGACACCGGTTCCGCTTCAGAGGAACCCCAAACAATGTCAGTCGCAGTCCGAGTGGGTGCCGACAACGTGAACCTGCCGCCGGGATCAAGTGTCGTTGTACCCGTCATGACCGATGTAGCTCCATGCGGCGAATTAGTTCTGGAAGGAAACATGCAATTGCTCTTAGGAAGAGAAATATGCATCGCAAGGGAGGTAACTGAACTTTATAATACACGCACTGTGGTCGTTGTGACAAACTTCCGACAAGAAACGCAACACCTCAGGAATGGTGCCGCTGTTGGCCAAGTCGAGAAGCTCCGGAACTTCGCCGAATTCGTTGTGATTGCTGAAGAATTCTCGCCACCTCAGCAAGACATTACGCTGCCAGCACAGCTCGAGAATGACCTTAAGCGTCCGGGCCCGAAACGACGGCAGCTTTGGAACATTCTTGCCGAATACAGCGACTGTTTTGTAATGTCGTCGAATGAGCGCAGAACCACTGTTGCAAAGCATTGCGGCGTTGCCGAAAACAACGAGATCCCTGTACATCGATCCCCATACTGAGTCTCCGTAAAAGCAAGGGAGGTCATCCAGGAGCAAGTGCAAGAAGTGCTGAGAGACGAGATAGCGTAGCTTTCAGGCAGTCCGTGGGCCTCCCCAGTCGTACTGGTTTAGAAGAGCAGAACCCTTAGGTCCTGCGTGCACTACCGGCTGCTTATGCGGTGAAGAAAAAAGACGTCTAAACACGTCTTGAGTGCGGACCAGCGCAACCACGTGTCGGCTGTTACCTTCAGGAGCGCTGGGGAAAAAAAAAAGTAGTTTACAGCCGGCGGCTTCACAGTCAAGGAAGACCGCTGCGTCGTAGTGAACCCGGACAACCGGGTCACGAGACTCAAGCTTTACTGGCTGCTGCACCACGTCCAAGATGAAGAAGTGCAGTGTGGCCGTGGCGCCCTTAGGGGGGTGACGGGGGTCAACACAGTCAAGCGGAACGTCTCAGGCTGCATGGACCTGAGGTCCACGACGCGCTCGGTGGCCCTTAAGAGGGCAGCCGGCGTCACGGTAGATGACATGCTCTGCCAGCTGCACATCGCAGATAACCTAGTGTTGGTTGGGGTGTGAAGCAGGGCGCCGCTTTGCCTTCGCTGTAGGGGAAATTACCACATACGCGGGGACTGCCGAGTGCCACGCTGTGCGCTCTGCAGACGCTTCGACCACAGTGCGAGCCAGTTCGTTCGCACTTACGCGAGAGTCTCAGGGTTCGTGAGGAACCAGGATTTTTCAGAGCACCTCATGAACCTTGCTGATAACGAGGAAGCTGCCAGCGATAGAGCGAGTCAGCTACCTGACCAGGCAGCAACACCCCTAAGACCTTTGAGGAGCAGTGACGACAGTCAAAGCGACACACAGAAAACAATGTGTTTTTTGTGTGGTGTAATTTTTGTTCAGGTGGCCCATCGAAAGCAATGAACAAACCAGCACGTGAAGGCTAGCTGCGGAGACGTCGGCGCCTGATGCACCGAGTGTGGAAAATGTAGGCAAGGCAGAGTCTTCAGATATCGAGACGCCGCATACTGTCACGGTAAAACCTGAGGACGTCAAAACGGTGGTCTCCACGGCCCCGGTTCACAAGCGAGACCGATAGCATAATGAAGTAGCCATCCAGAACTCCGGAGCTGCTGCCCTTGATGAGCCACCCCCAAAGGCGCCTTGGACGTGGCGGTCAAGCCTGAGACCTATGTCCAACATACCACCCGACCGAAGGCCGTCGGTTACGCCGTCCTCGCAGTAGTGAGGGCTCGCGCTTCGCAAGACACTCGGAACTCTAGGGGAACGAAAGCACGACTTGGGCGAGAACAATATCTCCTGTAGTGCCTTGGACTTTTCGGCCGGCGAAAATGGCCGCGAGCGCTTCAGGGCAGTGAGTCATTCGGCGTCTCTTAACAAGCCGAGGTGAGCACCAAGCAGCTCCGTTCTACTCGCTCAGAAAGGGCACGTAATCTCGATACAGCCCTACGTGCAACCACGCTAAATGTACGGGGCTTGGCAGTTAAGTGGAGGCAGTGCCAGCTTAGCCACCTTTTTCTGGATAACCAACTTGACGTAGTGGCTGTGCAAGAGACAAATGAAGAGAGCGAAGAGTGAACGATCCGTATGCTTCAGCCTTTGAGAGCTCGGTATAATGTATGTGTATGCCACTCTGTTGGTAGATCCGGGGTTGTACGTTATTTCTGCGCTATTCTGTAGGAATTGTGGTGGAGTCGGTTGTATGTACGAATGGGCGTTTTATTGTATGCGAATTTTTTTTCTTTTCCGGTAAGAAATAACGAATAATATCTCTCTACGCACCAAATCCGAAAATTGAGCGTTGTTTTTAACAAGTGGTTTTTTTTACCTTAACTTTTATGAAATAATTCTATTTCTGCAAGATTTTACCTGTGGGTGCGCGGCAGATCATAGAGTACAACAGTTGCCGTTGCATCATCAAAATACGATGTATTAAACACATAGTGCAAGAATATAAGTTAGAGGACGTTGCGTGGGTTTTGTCGAAATTAAATATACCCCAGTTCACTAATCACCAACGCGACATTCACGCCAGGCTTGATAGGGCTTACATATCAGCGGAACTTGTTCCACTCTGACATCACTATGCCGTTAAACATGTATATTTCAGCGATCACAGCCTGGTAGTGTTCACGCTAGGAACTAAACAATATAAAACGGCTTTTGACTGGGATAAATAGAAATATAATGATAAGCTTTTAAAAAAATGATGCCTTTGTCAGCTTATGAAAAAAAACACACAAAAGCTGCTGGAGGCTGAGACTGGAATCTTTGGCGCATGGTGGGAGCTATTTAAAGGAGCTGTGCAGCAATTGCAGTACTTTGCTGAAACAAGTTGGGAGTTGGTGTCGCGACCGTTCTAAAGTAAAGAAGAAAAAACCGCTTTTGCCATCAGGTTCCTGTTTTTATTTCAAAAACGGACAGAGATTGAGGTTTTCGGCACATCTCAACTCCCTCACCATCTTTCGGGTCACGAGCGCTGTGACGTCAACCGGGGACGCGCGGGGTTCCCGTGAAGCTCTCTCTCTAGAGCCATCAACCGGGGACGCGCGTGGTTCCCGTGAAGCTCTCTCTCTAGAGCCATCAGTTAGCAGGGAGAACTCACCCACTCGCGACCACGAGACCATGTGCTTCTGCAGCAGGATCAACAAGGCGAGAGGAGGAAAGTCTCGTCTGGGTTCGCCCATCCACGACCGGCTTTACACCCGTCCGCCTTCGGCGTCCGGCGGCTATTCGCGATAGCAGATACAGCTGACTTTTTTTCTTGAGCTCGGATAGATGGCGCCACTAAAACTACGTAATAAAAGTTCTGTCGATGATGCCGGGCTTTTGACGATATTATATTTATGTTGGAACAACACATTTTATAGAAATATTACCTTTTATGAAGCAGGTATTCGCCCAACTTGCTATCTTTTACAAGTCCCTTATAGACGTCATGTCGTGTGGTTTTCATGGCCGCCCCTCGCGGCTGCAGGTCGGGAAATATTAATTTTTTTGCCTCGCGATTACGCGCCGGAATCGGAACATTTCAAAGGAAGGAGATGTGTTTTTATGCCCTTTAAGACATAAAAACTCCTTTAAGGTAGAAGTAAAAATTAATGCGGTAGAACGCGCGAGCATTTTTTAGAGGCGCGAAAGGGCAAAAGAAAAAAAATGAAAGTTTACAACTTTTTGTAACACCGAAAACACCGAATTGGAGCGCAGCTATTGCGGAAGAGCAGGGAGGGCTACGTTGGGGAGGGTATTCCCCTCCTCCTCATCCGTACCCTATAATCCTCTTCTTCTCCTCCTCTCCTCCTCACGTTGTCCTCTCCTCGTACTCTGCTCCTGCTCCTCACCTCCTCGCTCATCCTCCTGCTCGTCTCTTGAGGTATTCCGATTTTGAATATACCATGCTAAATAATCTTAGAATCTGAGAAAGATATATATATATATATATATGTATATATATATATATATATATATATATATATATATATATATATATAAATATATATATATATATATATATATATATATATATATATATATATATATATATATATATATATATATATATATATATATACAGGGTGTTTCACTGAAGGGGACAAATTCGAAATTGCGAAAACAACGCGTCGCAACACCAAAAGGCTTGTGTCGATTTGATCATGGGCCAGGGGCCTATTTAGGAACATTAATAAAGTTCGGGATAATTACGTTGTTCATTATTTTTCCGTAATGAACTTTTTTGATATTGTGTTTAAGGGCATGGTTACAATTAGAAGATTTCTCAGTATCATCGAAAAACACTAAATCAACAAGTTGCAAAACGATAGAAAGCACGCGAAGCATTTTACGGCTTTCTGAAAAACCGTACCAATTCGACGGGTTTTTAAGTTTCGGTTTTCTATCGGAGCGCATCTCGGCCCCGGTGGCACTGCGCCCCGTGGAGAGATAGTGCAACCAGACTCTGCTGCGTCGCGCGACGACAGCGCAGCAGAAGTTGGTTGTACTATCTCTACACGGGGCGCAGTGCCGCCTGGAACGAGATGCGCTCCGATAGCAAACCGAAACTTAAAAACCCGTCGTATTTGTGCAGTTTTTCAGAAAGCCGTAAAACGCTTCGCGTGCCTTCTATCGTTCTACAATTTGTTGATTTAGTGCTTTTATTACGCTTACCAATTTTCTAATTGAAACCATGCCCTTAAACACAATGTTAAAAAGTACTTACTCAAAAATAATTAGTAATCTAATTATCCCGGACTTTAATAATTTTCCTAAATAGGCCCCTGGCCCAGAACCAAAACTACACTAGCCTTTTTTTTTTGTTACCACGCGAAGTTTTCGCAATACCGAATCTGTCCACCTTTCGTGAAACACCCTGTATATTGTAACGGTTTATTCTGCGACCGATCGACGTCTTCCTTTTGCTCACTAGCTCGAGAACCCGCTTCACTTTCTTCTCTTCTTCTTGTCTTGCTTAGTAGTACACTCGCCCTTCCCGTCCCCTAGTGAGCTGACGGTGTTGTCACGGGTCGAGCTCTTGTGTCTAAAATTCCGATGAACGAGAGATATAGTGCCTAAGGTGGCTGCGATGCACCGTGAATATGGACTTTCTACGATTAGAACTGCGAGTGCAGTCTCGTACAAGAAATGTCACAGGGCCCAGTTGCAGTCTCGTACAAGAAATGTCACAGGGCCCAGTTGCTGAAGGACTTCACAAGGCCCCATAAAGTGTGGTAGAAACTTTTCTGCGCGACCTTTCTTTCTAAGCGGTCGGCGTACCAGAACCCAGTCTCCAGACTGTATACGAGTTGGTGGTGAGGCTGGGGCACTGCGTTCTTGAGTTTAATGCTGAGCACGGAACAATGCGTCTCGGGCTTGCCTTCTCAAGTCTCGCAAACGGTGCTCAGAGCTGCTCGAGAATTCTTCGGCTTTCAGTCGCCAAGCAGCATTGGTACCAGCTTCGCCTGGAAGAACTGGCGTGCGTCCATGCACAATTTTAAAAGGAGTGTACGCGGTCGTTGAATGCTCCGCAGTGTTCATGGCAAAGGCAGCGTGAGGCACAAGTTGGTCCCAATTATCGTGTTGGTTGTTGACGTAGCTTGCATGCATGCCGCTGATAGTACGGTTGGCACGTTCAACGAGACCATTTGTTTGCGGATGGTACGGAGCCGCCTGAGCGTGATTTATACCGTGCAGTTCTATTTCCTTCACAAATTGACGAGAAAGAAAACACGAGGCGCGGTCGCTTGCACGGACCTGAGGACCCCGTGTCGAAGAATAACTTGTCGCAGGAATTCGACAACATTTTCGACCTCGGTATTTGGAACTGGTCGTAACTCTACCCATTTGCTAAGGTAGTCAATGGCAACCAGAACGTATTTGTAGCCATCTGGCGTACAAGGAAATGGAGTGAGGTGGTCAATGCCAATAATTTCGAATGGTGTATCGGGAAGTGGAACAGGTTGGACGCCACAGTTGTTGGTGGGGTTCGTAGTTTTTCGAGACTGACATTTGACGCAGGGCGCGGTGTACTTGGCGACGTCTGTGTGAACCCCTGGCCACCAGTAACGCTCTAAGATCTCCTTAGCAGTTTCATCTATTCCAAGGTGTCCAGCGGTCAGGTCATCGTGACGGAGATGAAGTACAGCTAGACGTAATTTCACGAGTACAAAGGGCACCCAACCTTAAGATCCACGATGGCAGTGTAGGCCGTGGTGGATACGGTAGGCACGGCGTAGTCGTCGCTCTGGTGTATGCGATGGAGGTGACCTAAGTCGCGACACAATGCCTTTGACTTCTGAGTCTTGTCTTTGGTTTTTAGTAAGGTTAAACACAGGAGTGAAAAATTGAACATCTTCTTTGTTTACCTCTTCTGCCGGGGCTACTGGGGTACGAGAGAGGAAATCGGCATCTGTGTGGTATTTCCCGCTACGGTGACGGATTTCGAACAGATATTCTTGAAGTAGTAGAGCCCAGCGAGCGAGTTTAGGAGTAAGGTCACGTTTTGTTTGAAGCCACAGTAACGCTGAATTGTCTGTAATGGCCGTGAAATGATGACCATATAAATAAGGCCGAAAGTGTTGGACAGCCCAGATGAGAGCAAGGCATTCCACCTCCGACGAATGATACCGTTGTTTCGTATCTGTGAGACAACGACTGGCGTACGCGATGACTCGCTGAGTTTTTGTCGAGGGGTGCTCTTGAAGTAGCACAGCTCCCAGACCATTTCCACTGGCGTCGGTATGCAGGAAAGATTGTAATTCCGGATCGAAATGGGCCAAGATTGGTGCCTGAAGAAGCTTTCTTTGAGATCGTTGAAAGCTCGTTCCACGCTTATGGTCCATTGCCAAGGGCTATTTTTACGAAGAACTCATGTAAGGGGTGTTGCTCGACTGGCGAATACTGGAATGAACCACCGAATGTAAGACGCAAAGCCGAGGAAGCTTTTTACTTCGGTGAGGCGGCTTGGCTTGATACCGCTTTTAGCTTCGCGGGGTCGGGTTTGATGCCGTATTTGCTGATGACATGACGAAGGTAAAGAACCTCTTCAAATCGAAAAACCAACTTTTGAGGTTTGATCCGTAAGTTCGCTTGATGGAGTGCGTCGAGAACAAGTTCAAGCCTTCGGTTGTGTTCTTCGAACGTTCTACCATTGACAATAATGTCGTCAAGGTATACTAGTGCCATGGTCTATTTGAGGTGACCTAGAACCTTATCCATAAGCCGTTGGAATGTAGCTCAGGCGTTACAAAGGTCAAGTGCAATCGTGTGAATTGATAAAGTGCAGCGCGATTTACAAATGCAAATTTCTCAGCATCCTCTGGGTTCAACGGAACTTGACAGTACCCGAATAACAGGTCAAGAGACGTAAAGTATATGGCGCCTTGTAATCTGTCGAGTGAATCATCAAGACGGGGTAAATGGTAGACGTCTTGCTTTGTGATGCTGTTGATCTTTCTATAATCAACACAAAAACAGATAGATCCATCTTTTTTTACGCATCAGAACAACCGGTGACTACCACGGGTTGTTGGATGGTGTGACAACCCCTTGAGTAAGCATGTCAGCGTCCTGTGTTCCAATAACGTCGTATTCGGCGGGAGCAAGTCTACGTAAGGGCTGGTGAATAGGAGCAGGCTCACCTGTGTCAATCTTGTGTTCCACAAGATGCGTGCATCCCAGTTCGTCGGGAGTAAGGGCCACACATGTGCGGTAAGTCGTAATGATTCTCTTGAGTAAGTCAACCTGAAGTTCGTTGAAGGATGAACCAAAATTAAACACCTGCCAAGGTACCTGGTCACTCTGATAAGAAGGTTGTGCTGGTGGTCGTGCTTGATCGACCGTTTCTGTCAAAAACTCGCTCGCCGACGCGGTGTCCTTGTTTAAGCTTGGCAGGGGTACGCCCCAGGTTCATTATCAGGATACTGAAACAACCATCAGTGCACGTAGCCAACATTCGAGGTGCTGCTACTTCGCAATCAGGCCTCGAAATCCACGAAGCCTCATAGAAAAAGTCCCCGTTAAGATGAGGTGAGTTTGCTTTCACGTTGACCCAGTTGGCTGTTTCTGGCTGTTTCCGGCTGTGTCACCGTCGTAGCAGCAACGCGTACATCCCAAGTCTCTTTTTCAAGGACAGAAGTAGATTGTTTAAAGACATGCTGTAAGCTTTCCACTCCATCTACCGCACAAGATGCACATGACCTTCAAACGTTCATGGAGTTGCAACAAAACCGCCTAAGCAGAGAATAAAGAAAATAGGCCCAAAGGCTTATAAAATAATTCCAAAACCACTGAACTGGCGCAAAGCTATTTCATGCACCATGAGCATGCGGTTCCCAAGTAGTAAGCGGGCTCTCCTGCATACCGGCAGAATCGTTAAAGAAGAGACAAGCAAACCGGCTTTAGCACACCAACCGTACCCCAGAATCACGGGACAGACACGATTTGGGATTACAACAAACTTTTCAACGGATGTGCGACCAAATACTGTGATGCTTAATCGAACTGTTCCCGCAGTTGGTATGGTAGTACCATGGTCCGTGAATAGTGCTGGGCAGTCAGACGAGAACTCAAGGTTTGAAGGAAGTAAAGACTTATCGAAAGCATTGACAGCTTCCCCAGTGTCAAAACGTGCGTCCACAATCCCCAAGTGTTCCACCAGTACAGGATGCAAAGGAACTGATGTTAGCTGACTTGCAACTGATACAAAGGGTCTTTGAGCATTTACATCCGGCCCTGCCCCAGGGTACCGGGCGTGCCGTTTCCCGACAAGGTAGAAGCAGTCGCGCATTCAAATGCAAAATGGCCGCGACGTCCGCATCGGTAGCACGACCCATTGGCATTTCTCCGTGAATGGGCAGACGCAGCATGCGGGCGTGTTCCTTGTGGGATTGACGATCCTTGTACTTGGATTCCATGGGGTGTTGACGGCTGCGTGCAATTGGTGGCCCACTGAGCAGCGCACATTTCCATGGCGTGGCCGAGAGCTGCGCGTATTGTGTCCGGTCTTGCCAGGCAAACAAACGTTTGAACCTCGGGGTCACTTATAGCATCCACGAACGCGACCGCGCCGACACGATTTAAGGTACCTGGCGTTGGTCCCGGAAATGAATTGTAGGTTATGCGTTCTACACTTGATGCAAGTTCCGGTACACTCTCACTTGATTGTTGACGTCGTGACCGGAGCTCTGCGTAGTATGCTTGTTGTAGGTAGTCATCATCAAAACGGTCACGTCGGGTTGCGACTAATGCTGTGTACGTGAGCCGGGTGCCTTGAAGTGCATGGAGTACGTTGAGTGCCGGACCATCAAGTTGGGCGAAGACAGCGCGTGCCTTGTCATCTTCGGTCCAATGGTTTGCATCGGCAATTATGTCGACCTGTTGTAGGTAAAGATCCAAGGGGGTTTCCCCATCGAACGGCTTCAACTTGAAACGATGCTGTGCAGATGGTGCAGTGACAGTCTGGTTTTGGGAAGGAGTCTGCTCAATAGCAGCGACTGTTGGTTGTGGCGGTTGCCCAAGCGCTTCCAGAGCAGCTACTCGTCGACAGATGTCGGCATCTTTTGCAATTAAATCGTCTGACCGTTGCTGCGTAGCGGCCATGATTGCTTGCGTTTGTCGTTCCAGTAGTTTTTCCAGAACCCCGAGTGTCACAACTGTCGTTTGAGATTCTATTGGTGCCACATTCGACTGCGAACGGGTGTCACCTCGTAGCTGGCTCGAGGGAGACGGCTCACCTGAAAGTTCCCCTCTTGACGGCAGAAGTCCTTGACGTGTTTCAGTCGGCATCCCACGGCTGCCACCAAATTGTAACGGTTTATTCTGCGCCCGATCGACGTTCTTACTTTTGCTCACTAGCTCGAGAGCCCGCTTCATTTTTTCTCTTCTCCTTGTCTTGCTTACTGCTACAATATATATTCTGCTATTCTCGCTAGCCGCTTGTCCGGAGAAAGGAAATGTAGTTCTTACATCTGGAAGCTCCACTCAGTCTAAGTTCTGTCGGTGCCAGGAAAAATGACAGCAGTTTCAAGGCGGGAGAACGAGACAGCGTTAAAGTCAACACTTTGACGAAGCACGTGATACTCTCGATGTAATCCTATTTGCTGTCGGCTCTGTCGAAGACAGCTCGGCGTTTTTGATTTCCTCAGCATTAGTCTTCAGCGTGCTCCCCCGAGATGGCACAGCAGAACAGCGATTACACGTCCCTCGGGACCAATGGGATGTTTTGCTGCGTGACTGGTATGAAGTTCTTATTTGTCTTGCATGAAATATTCGGTGAATGCCGTAGGCGAGAGATTCAGAGCTACCACGAGCAAGCCGTTGTCGGCCTTGGCGGCACAAAGTTCACCAACTTCGTCTGACGTGCAACAGAGATCGGTCGGTACAGCACAGAACCGTACCCATGTAGATGGCCGATTGGACAAAGAGTACACCTCGTTTTCATACGTGCCTCTCTTTGATGATTTTTGAGTGGTGATATCACTTGCCTGCTCAACGAGTAGCTGGCATCCCCCTCCTCCTACCTCCTCCCTCCGCGACCGCGACGTTAGAGCTCGGTGCCGAAGCATCACGTGACGTTTCAGCGCGGTGCATTATGGGACGCTTCCCATAATGCACCGCACGGTTACGCCGACGTGGACGTTGACGCCTACGCCGCTCAAGCCGGAAACGGGCACCCTACCAGCTGCGGTCGAAAAGAACTGCAATGTCAGCTCCAGTTTTTGTTATGAATTCAGAGCGCTCAATTTGGACAGTTTACGAAAGAAGTCAGCAAAGTAAATAGCCAACTAGAATTTACCGATACAGATAGCTGTGGACGAGCGGTGATAAGAGCTCGAGCCGAACGACCGTGGGCGGGAGAAACACCGCCTATGCGCTAACTGAGCGACGGAGAAAAGATATACAATACAAAACGAATCGAAAGAGATTCAATATCGCAACAAAATTACCCGTGACAAAAAAAAAAAAAAAAAAAAAATATTGAGAGAGCTTTCTTCGAATATTATCGGTATCTATTAGAGCTAAAGATACGGGTTGAGGGTAATTTCGAAACATAATTTTTAGGGTTAGTGCCAAAATTAAATGACGAGTTTAAGACAGCCTTAGAAGTTTCCTTAACTGTACTGAAAATGAAAAGTGTAATTGGTGAACTAAGCAGAGGAAAGTCTTCCGGACCCGATGGCTTGGGGGACGCTTTCTACGAGGTTTTGTAAGAGTCTTTGGCTGAGGCTCTGCACCATGTGTTACTAGCGGCGTACAAGGCAAAAAGAAGAAAAAAGCATTTTTTCCCGAGACCCTACATCAGTTTGATTCCCAAGAGTGAGAACCATGTAAAACTGTTGACGGTTAGATCATAACGCCCAATAAGCCTTACCGAAGTGGATTATAAGATTTTTATGAAAGTTTTGGCAAGAAGAATGCAAAGTATAAGACAATTCATTTTTAGGCCTCACCAAACGTGTGGCATTAAAGAGCGCTTGATCTTCTCCAATATTCACGTCGCCAGAAGCATTTTAGACTGTTGTGATTTTTTCGGCGGTTGAGTGGCTATGCTTCAACTTGGTTTAGAAAAGGCATTTGGTCGGGTAGCACAGGATGCACTTCTTTATATTGGAACAGGTGAATGTAGGTTGAGTTACTTTAGATGATGTAAAAATGTCGCATGCAAAGTATTTCACGAGACTTACCATTAATAAGAAAGTGAGTGAAAATTTGGAGGTGCTGTCCTCGGTCCTACACTGACGCCCTTTATCTCCCTTTTTTGCTGTTTATCTCGAACCCTTTTGTTTAAAGACACTTCGTAGTCAACATATACGTGGTTTTAGGCTGGTTTCAATTGAGGACAAGCTCATTTTATATGCAGACGATATAGCGTTTTTTTGTAAGGGTAAAAATTGTGTTTGCGAGGTTGTGAAAGAAACTGCTTTGTATGGCAATATGGTAGGTAGTGCCATAAATTGGAGCAAATGCGTTGGTTTTCGGCACGGTTGTGGGTAATGCACACCAGGCATTTATAACTACTTTTTGTTTACTGCTTTGTCGCCCAAGCACCTTGGCGTGCCACTAGAACACTACCATCAACCCCATACTACTGGAAGGTGCAGTCGGAGCAAGTTCGGGCGAAAACAGCGAATTCGGGGTGTACAGATCTTTCAATGTTTGCTCGGTCTTTAGTTTGCAAACTACTTACCGCGCTAAAGGTAGGGTGTGTGCTTTAAGTGGTGTCGATCTCGAGAGTTAAACTTCAAAGGTTACATAGGGTGTTTGTAATTTTCTTATGGGGTTCGGGATGCGGGCGAAGCAGTGGCACTAATTTTTTTCGTTTTGCGCGAAACGCTGGGTTTGGATTTGGTCATTTGTTTCTTCGACAGTAGTTTCTCGTTTTATTTTCTCTTCTAGATAAAAAAAATGCCTTCTTGCAACCTGTTTTGCCGGTAAGTCTTTGTAATGCATTACCTGAGTTTATTGATTCTACTGGTACATTTAAACGTGTGAGGCTATTAGTTCTTTTGGATGAAGTGGTTAGAGACTTTCAGCTTTTTATTAAAAATTTCTTCCGACCTGTTGTGCAGGTGAGACTTTGTAATGCACTACCTGAGCTTGTTGTTTATACTTGTACCTTTAAACGCGTGAAGCAACAAGGTTTTATAGGTACGCTTTTCATTAAAGTCTTTAAATATTGTCGCGCGGAAGCGCTTATAGAAAGATCTGGTTGACACCCGGCTGCCAATACCCTTGTACCGCTCCTTATAGTGTGTTGGGCAAGAAGATGTCCTAAAACACTTAAAAGAATACCGATTAGGCGAACTGTAAAAACTTCCTTTTTTCCAGTTACACAGTGGCATACTCCCCGTTAAACACTAACTGCAGGAGGAAGGCCTTCTTGTGCCATGATTAGTCAACTGCCTTTTATGTCGACAACCCGAAACTGTTGAACATAGTTTCATAGACTGTTGGCGTGTTGATTCTTTGTTGGATATTCTGCAGCATACCCTGAAAAAGAACCTCCCAATAAAAGATAATGGTTTTCGTTTCAGTTATGAAGACAACGAAGTGGGTGTGCCTTATGATTTGTGTAGGCTGTTGCACCTCCACATCCTATGGAGGACTAGGATGGATGTACGAAATGCAGATGCAAACCGTCGTCAAGCAAGACCATATTTAATTGAGGTATTTATTTAAGAGAAATGTATGAACCGCTTACAGAAAAGCCTGAGTGGGTTCCTATTCTAGAGATCTGTTTGATTAAGTTTTTTATTAATAGGAATCTGTTGTATTATGTGTCAAAATAAAGGTAGTAAAGACAAAAAAAAAAACGAGCGCGTGCGTAACCGAGTGATTACGGTTCAGGGCGTTCGTGCGGAGGCCCGGGTTCGATTCCTGGGAGTGGCACTTCCTTTTTGTTTTCAATTAGTGAGAACCATGTCGCCTGATCGAGGTATAAATGTTCTAGGCCCCGAACGTTCTACGCCGAAAATTGCAGAAGCCCACGCGAGTACATTAGGGACTCCGCATGGCAAGCAGGAGTCAGTCTCGCCCCAGCGTTCGAACCTGCTCTTTCGATGCAATCGACACCTGCGACGCAAGTCCTTTTTTTCTATTTTGTTTCGGGCACATTTTCTTCAAATTAAAAGTGTAGTTTGCTTTAGTTTTCATCACGTCATCAATTGGGATTTGTGACAATATATTACCATAGCGTTTCGTGTTCAGTCTCCACTGCTGTCAAATTGATTCTTCTAGCAAAGCTTTCAATTGGACTCTATTAACTTCTGTTTTTCAGAAAAGGTTTTTTATGTGTCTATGAGTGTTATACGTTTTTAGCATACTTAGTGCACTGTACACGTTACTTGCTTGCAATATCTGATATCTACATGGTAGATTTTTGTTCTTCGCAGAAATATTTCAATAGTATATTTTCATATCGTTTATTTCCGGCATTTCGTTTATAGTGACCTTCATCATTTTCCGGTTGGTATTGTTGTCCGCGGAATGCCTTTTTTTTTATAATTCAAAGTTCTAATAAGAAATTGAGGCTAGCCTAATATATCGTGGTTACCCGGATGCTAAGATAATTAGAAAAGGTGAGAGCAGGTACAAAAATAAGTAGTAAAAATGTAACAATTAAAAACAAAATTTATATAACAATAAAAAAAAACGGCGGTTGATGGGTCGTGCAAAAATGGCGAGTGGTAGCATTTCAAAACAGGTTAGCGTAAGTACTTGTAGCAATCAAACTGGAATGTTGTCCATTCTTGTTCTGTTCAAGGGATAAAATGTAAGCGAAATTCAGTTCTTAATCAGTACGGGGCTTCAACTTTAGGCTGCACACGTAATGGAAAGTTAAAGAAAATCGCATTCATTTGATCGCGAAAGATGGGATTGAAAACATACAATTTCTAAGTTAATATAAATGTACAATTTTGACAGTGCACCTACAGGCATTACATATATAAAAACATTAATGTGACATTTGCAGAGCGATACTCGTTCAAGTAAATACACAATTTATTTTCCACGTGTGCACTGCCTTACGCGAATATATTAAACGAGCCACGAGTCCGAGAATTAGCGACACGTGCATAGCCCCTTTTGAAGTAGCGTGGTTGGCATATCCCCCCCCCCCCCAAGCCAGGAAGCCAACCCTATTGAAAAAACCAGCACAAGCTGGTCCCAGCATGCCAGCTTCATGCTCGCTTATTGCTCCAGCATGCCCAGCTTGCCGTGCTGGTCAAGCTGGTCCCAGCACAAGCTGGTCCCAGCATTCCAGCTTCATGCTGGTCCCAGTATCTCAGCTCTATGCTGGGTTATTGATCAAACATAGTTGGATGCTGGGTCCTGCTTTGTGAATGCTGGGCAATTGTTGGGTCATGCTGGGTGAACTGGTAATGCTGGTTAAGCTGGTAGACTTCCCCACCAATTTAACCAGTTTAATCTAATACACAGGATACACAAGACAAACGCCTCAGAAAGGCCAGCTCGGCATCTAATTTAATATTTTCGTATTCGCGGCCGGCTCACATCAGCTCAGATGCTACACATTCTCTGCGTTGACAAAGTACTAACATACGAACAGACAGTTGTTCTCGGTGCGAAACAAACCATGCTATTAAAACTAGATTGCTTATCTCTCAACACAAAAAAATACTAGACACACGCCAAAAACAGGCAAAAACAATAAAAATACTACACGGGTGAGAGAAGCAAACCTGGGTCCCGCCAGTAATGGGGGCGACGCGGCCTCTTGCGTAGCCAGCAGAGGGAAGGAAATCCATGTGGGTTGGATGACATAGGCGATACTGCTCGGCACCACCGTCATTCATGAGCACACACATGTACGAAGACACGAAACGATGCCTCAGTCGTTTCGACTTCTTCCCGCGCTGTCTCCTCAAATCCCGCTTCGCTTGCACCGCCGTTCAAGTAGCCTTCAAGCAACCCGCACACAACCGTCCCTTCGAAAATCTGCCCAAGATAGCCAAACGTGCCTCAAATCCTGCGTTCCTGCCACTCTCTCTTTCTTTCCGCATACAAAGGAAGCTCGCAGCGCGCCTGAAGCGCCCTATAGTCTACCAAAAAAACGAGAGGACAAAGAACAGGACGTGGCGTCGTCCCGGCCCCAGCCGACCTTGGCGCGCGCGCTCCCAGCAATGCCAGTTCGTCAAGCTCTAGCCGACCTTGGCGTGCGCGCTTCAGCAAGACCAGCTTGAACAGCTGGAACCAGCTAGGGCAGGATTCCGAACCAGCTCAAGTACCAGCTTGCCCAGCTGCAGCGCCAGCTCGAGCCAGCTTGAACCAACTTGACCAGCTTGAACCGGCTTGAACAGCTTGACAAGCTTGAACCAGCTCAAGTACCAGCTAGCCCAAGTGCAGTCCCAGCTCGACTTAACTTGAACCAGCTTGACCAGTTCAAACCTGCTTGATTACCACCTAGACCAGCTACAACCAGCCCGGTGCAGCTTAAACGAGCTTTACCACCTTGATTTTCTTGCTGTTTTTTTTCAATAGGGAAGGACCCTACAGTAGGCAATATTTGGGTACGTATATTATTTGCACTTAACGAAGACTTTTTCACGCTTCTATGGCTGACAGGAAGGATATAAAACATGACCGAGCAATTTTATCCCATATTTCACGAAGCGCGTATGAACTCGGCGTGAAACCTTGTTTAGCGTAATTTAGTGCACTCATTCCCAATGAAAAAAGAGCAAGAAAATCAAGTTGGTCCAGTTGGTTTAGCTGGTTTCTAAGTTGGTTCGAGCTGGTTCGAGCTGGTCTAGGTGGTAATCAAGCTGGTTCGAGCTGGTCAAGCTGGTTGATGCTGATTTGAGCTGGCACTGCAGCTGGGTAACCTGGTACTTGAGCTGGTTCGAGCTGGTACTGAAGCTGGTTCAAGCTTGTCAAGCTGGTTAAAGATGGTCAAGCTGGTTTTAGCTAATTCGAGCTGGCACTGCAACTGGCAGCTGACACTGCAGCTGGCAAGCTGGTACTTGAGCTGGTTCAAGCTTGTCAAGCTGATTCTAGCCGGTTTTGAATCTCGCCCACGCTGGTTCGAACTGTTTAAGATGGTCTTTCTGGGAGTGCGGACGCCAAGGTCGGCTAGATCTTGTCGAACTGGCATTGCTGGGAGGACGCGCGCCAAGGTCGGCTCGGGCGGGGACGAGGCCACGTCCTGTTCCTTGTCCTCTCGTTTTTGGTAGACGACCGGGCGCTTCAGGCCCGCTGCGACCTTCCTTTCTGTGCGAGAAAAAAGAGAAAGAGAGTGGTAGGAACGGATAATTTGAGACGCGTTTGGCTAGCATGTGCAGATTTTCAAAGGGAACGGCCGTCTGTGCCCATACAAAAATGGTCTATGGTCGTCTACGAAAAATTCTATGGCAGGCTACCACCCCCTATGGCCTTCTATGATCGATTATAAAAATCCATTAGTACAGCTACAGCCAGCTATAGAAACATCTATCGTCCTGTGTCTAAAGACTGCGACCCAATAAATTTTCTTTACCCGCTTACAGAAAACTATATGGCCGCGAGTAGAAAGACTCAGGATTGATAAATTGTCTTTACCCGCCTATTGAAAATTCTATGGCCCTGAGTCTAAAGACATGGAAACAATAAATTTCTTGCCTATAAAAAAGTTTAGGGCCCCGCTTCTAAAGACTGGAAACCAATAACTTTTCTTTACCCGTCCGTTGAACATTTTATGGTAACGAGTTAAAAAATTGATCATCTATGCTCGCGGAGGCAACGGCGGTCTGCTAAACGATCTAATTAAACTCACAACACGGGCTTTTGAACTTTCTGACTTGCGCAACTTGATGTTTTCAAGTGGTCGCATTATATCACCGAAGACAGTCTCAATTTAGTCGTCTGATGTGATACCCAATTCATGGTTCGTGTGTCTTTATCACTCCCGGCACCTACTTGTTTATAAAAAAAAAAAAAAAACGCTCCAGGTTAGAAAATTAAAGCAATACTAAATTTATGTAATACCGGTGACAAAGCATGACACGATTTATGTTCTCTGCTGTTGCAACGAGTCTTGAAAACCAGTGTTATTGTTTGCTCGAAAATTTCATTGAAATACTTGTGCAACAATTAAAATTAATTATTGCCCCACCAAAACTGAAAATAGATTACACTGCAATAAAGCAATAGCTTGATTGCAATGTTCACCACCGGTGTACTGCATTTCAACACTTCATTGTCAACACGATTCATCAAACTAATTAAAAAGATAATTAATAAATTTTAGTTAATTAGCCTAGAGATCTATATTTCCTTTGCTCATGGTGTTGAATTAAGATAAGGGGGCTATTCCAAGAGACAATTCATATAATGTATTAAGTACACGTAATATTTGGTCCGCCTATACGTGTTTTTGCGACAAATTATGGGTCACCGGCAAAGTCGGATTCAAAAATTAGACTGCCATATATACAGCTAGTGCGAACAAAGGATATGTTGAACATAGGGGTGGGGGTCCGGTGTCGCTACGTTGTTGCTGTTGTGTGGGGTAGTGTTGTGCTTGTGTTCTGTGTATTCTGTGTGTTCAGAGATTTATGTATATCTGCCATGTAGCGTTCACAAGTCAGGGGAACTTGAAGTCATTTTTTTTAGAGTTTCTGGCTAAAGAGAGCCACAGGGAAAGCCATACAGAAGTCTTTAGCCAACCATTAGAAAAGCTAAAGAGCGCTATGGCTGGACAGTGATAGGGGGCCATAGACAAAGCTAAAAAGGCCCATAAAGGCGACCATAAAAGTGCTAAAGACAGCCATAAAAAATTCTTGACCTAATTTTTGCTAAAGAGCTAAAGCCCACCATACAAAGAATTTTCTATAGCCGATCATAGGACTTTTTTTTTTAGTGCGACGCGTTGTTTGGAGACTACCTGAACGACGGTGCAAGCGAAGCGAGATTTGAGGAGATAGCGAGTGGCAGTCCGTTCAGCGCGGAAGAAGTCGGACGCCCCGACTAAGGCATCGTTTCGTGTCTTCGAAAATGTGTGTGCTCGTGAAAGACGGTGGTGCCGAGGAGTATCGCCAATGCAATCCAAGCCACATGAATTTCCTCGCCTCTGCCGACTGCTCAGGAGGCCGCTTCGCCCCATTACTGGCGGGACCCAGTTCGCTTCTTTCACCCGTGTAGTATTTTTATTGCTATATTTTCGGAAGAGTTTGGCTTGTTTTTCTGTGTAATAATTTAAATTGGTTAAGCTGGTGGGGATGCCCACCAGCTTAACCAGCATGACCAGTTCACCCAGCATGACCCAGCATTTGCCCAGCATTCACCCAGCACAACCCAGCATCCAATCAGCTTGACCAGTACGGCAAGTTAGGCATGCTGGAGCAATAACCCAGCACGAAGTTAAAATGTTATTATAATGCAATGAAATGCTAAGGTGCAAGTGAGCTGGACAAGAATGACGTAAATAATCCCTGGAGAAGGGGAACAAGAGGGACAAAGGACAAACACAAATTGCCAAACACAGCTAGGTGACTGGTGCGCGACCAAAAAAAATCCGCCTGGTCCGGGTATCGAAACCGGGACCTCTCCATTACATGTGGAGCGCTCTACCAACTGAGCTAACCAGGGGTTAGACGTCAGTAGAGCAAACGGGTTTTATCAGCCGCCACCCGTCTAACGCCAACAAGGGTGAAGCTTGCAATTTAAGGTTATCATTATAATGCAATGAAATGCAAAGGTGCAAGCGAGCTGGACAAGAATGACATAAATAATCAATGGACAAGTGGAACAAGAGGAACAAAGGACAAACACCTAGCTGTGTTCGGAGATTTGTGTTTGTCCTTTGTACCTATTGTTCCCCTTCTCAGGGATTATTTACGTCATCCTTGTCCAGCTCGCTTGCACCTTTGCATTTCATTGCATTATAATAATAACCTTAAATTGCAAGCTTCATCCTTGTTGGTGTTAGACGGGTGGCGGTTGATAAAACCCGTTTGTTCTACTGACGTCTAACCCCTGGTTAGCTCAGTTTGTAGAGCGCTCCACATGTAATCGAGAGGTCCCGGGTTCGATACCCGGACCAGGCGGATTTTTTCGGTCGCGCACCAGTCACCTAGCGGTATTTGGAGATTTGTGTTTGTCCTGTGTCCCTGTTGTTCCCCTTCTCCAGGGAAATAATAATGTTAAGTTGGGATGCTGGGACCAGCTTATGCTGGTTTTTCAATAGGGATGGCAGAGTATGTTAAACCGCAGTTATTTGATAAATTATTTACAGGGTCGTTATGAGAGATATTAGGGCGCAAAGAAATTTGTATTTATTGACAAATAAACCGAGTACATTTCAACTTTTTAAGGAAGTGTCTTTACGTGGAACTTTTACCATATGCAAAATGTATGAAAACATGTTCCAGAAAAAGAAGAGAAGACAAAAAAATCCTCTTTTTCCCTTGCACAGAAAAAAAAAACCGGCTAGACACGTTTAAAAGTCGCTGCTATCCGCAGATGACACATCGTTAAATTAAAACGACAAATCCGCTCTGAGAAGATCACCCAATAGCAGACCCAGCATATCCGAGCGTGTTGGGACCATCTGTTAGTAGCGGCCCCCCAAAAAACGTTGCTGTTTTTTTTCTTCATTTTCCTTCCTGTGCATCAGTAAAAAGCAAACAGGAAGTAGACAAAAGATTTTTTTTATCTGACATTCACCCTTATCAAATGCGTATACAATAAAAGCACCTTATAATGGCTGCTTTGTTAAACGTTGCAATTCACACCGTTCACTGCATTATTTATGCATGTTTTATGCCTGAACTGCTTTCAGAATCATCCTGTAAATTTGAGGGTCCCAATTCCGTTTTACAGACCCATATATTTCGTCTGCTCAATATCCCAAGGGATTTATGGTCACTGGCAAGGGAAGTACGACAGGCGATCGAGTTTGTGCTTCCTAAATTCGATAACCCAACGGCGTATCCTGCACCTCGAGAACTCAGGTGCAGCTAGACCAAGGCGGAAGGCAAAAAGCGCAAGCAGAAGTTCGGGTGTTCAAAAGACAAATCCTGCCTTTCTCATTCTCTCTGGTACTCGAACGTACTTACTCAAGACTCTGCGCTGCATATCTCCATTGTTATGAGTAATCGTTGGCCAAGAAAGCTCACCCCCACTCGAACGTCCGGATTCAATCTTGATTCCATCTTATCAAAAGTGTAATACCTAAGACCGTCAAACCTTATCAGAACAACCAGCAATTGTGTGACACAACTGTATGACGCTTTGTCCACTGAAAAAAAAAAAGAATGCGCACATTAAAATATGCTTCTGCCCTACTATCATTATGCACCCAAACCGCCCATTATTCGTGTAACTGTACGTAGGGTGCGTTAAAAAAATATACACAATAGTTTTAAGGCCACTCAAAAGTTTAGTAGTCTAAGGAAGTCTTAAATAATACAATTATTTTACGATAAGACACACATATTTGTCTTTAATAATCACTAATATTTCATTCGCGAATTGGACAATAATAAGACATGTGGCAGAACACAATGTCATCTACCGGGTCTGATCGAGAAAAGTAAACCCTACTTTTCGGCCCGCATAAAAAAGCTACGCATCGCAGAACGCTCAAACTCCGCCAGAATGTAACCCTAGTGGTCACAACCAGATGCCAAAGCTTCAACCCGAACGGACACCTTATTCAAAAGTAATAAGTGATTTTATGAAAATTTCAATGTGAAAATGAAGCCCATTTTTGCCCGTTTTCGGTTTCTGGTGCCATAGAGCCCCATGTATTCGAAAACTCTGTCGGCCGCCATTTTCCCATTGAACTTTTCAGAAAATCACTTATAACATTTGAATAAGGTATAGGATTGGGCTGAGACTTTGGCATCTTGCTTGGACCGCTACGGTTACATTCTGGCGGAGTATGAGCGTTCTGCGATGCGCAGTTTTTTTACGCGGACCGAAAGTAGGGTTTACTTTTCTCAATCGCACCCTATATATGCCACGGGAAATCAAATACCGGGTGATTCAAGGAGACGGCAGGCTCTTTACCGGGTGGCTCAAGGAGACGGCAGGCTCTTTAAATCGACCGCAAAAGTCGGTTTCTTAACCTATCGCGCTACGACTTTTTGCAGCGGTGCCCACAGATGGTGCATTTTTTTTTTGTAAAATTTTCAAAGAGCAAACTTACCTGAGGAAAAAGTAAGGAAAGAAAAAGGCTTAGCTCCTATGGAAACGCAGCGACGCCACCGGTCTGCAAACAACACGGCGCCGTTTCGCACGGGAGACAAGAGAGGGCGCCAGCGGTCACGACGCCAACTGCTGCCAACGAACGGGCACACGACGCCGAGAGCTGGCGTATTCAGCAGACGAGGAACTGCAGTTGCTTGTTGTTACCGCGTCTGTAATTGTTTCTGCGACTGTCGCCGCCTGCGGAACGCGCGCTGCTTTTGAGTCGAAAAGATTGCCTGCTAAAGACGCTGGCTCTCGACGCCGTATGCTCGTTCGTTGGCGGCGTTCGTTGCGCCATCTCTTGTGTCCCGTGCGAAACGGCGCCGTGCTCTTTGAAGACCGGTGGCGTCGCTGAGTTTCCATAGGAGCTAAGCCTTTTTCTTTCTTTACTTTTTCCTCAGGTAAGTTTGCTCTTTGCAAATTTTACAAAAAAAAAAAATGCACCATCTGTGGGCAGCGCTGCACGAAGTCGTAGCTCCTATGAAAACGCAGCGACGCCACCGGTCTTGAAACAACACGGTGCCGTTTCGCACGGGACGCAAGAGATGGCGCAACGAACGCCGCCAACTAACGAGCAGACGGCGCCGAGAGCCGGCGTTTTTAGCAGACGATATTTTCGACTCAAAAGCGGCGCGCGTTGCGCAAACGGCGACAGTCGCAGAAACAAAAACAGGCGCGGTAACAACAAGCAACTGCAGGTTCTTGTCTGCTAAAAACGCCGGCTCTCGGCGTCGTCTGCTCGTTCGTTGACGGCAGTTGGCGTCGCGACCGCTTGCGCCATCTCTTGTCTCCCGTGCGAAACGGCGCCGTGTTGTTTGAAGACCGGTGGCTTCGCTGCGTTTCCATAGGAGCTAAGCCTTTTTCCTTCTTTACTTTTTCCTCAGGTAAGTTCGCTCCTTGCAAATTTTACAAAAAAAATGCACCATCTGTGGGGAACGCTGCACAAAGTCGTAGCGCGATGGGTTAAGAAACCGAATTTTGCGGTTGAATTAAAGAGCCTGCCGTCTCCTTGAATCACCCGGTATATTGAAAACAACTATGGCAAACCTTCAAATGGGACTCTCTGTCTTTACTTAATAGAGATGCATCTACGTTACATGCACACCTATTTTGTGTGACGCGTTTTCGTATGTTTAGTGTAATATATGGTTTTCTCAGTTTTGATAGGGCTCCACATATATTCAGTTTCAAACGCGAAATATTTTGTAAAACAACTAAGCGGCCTTTAACCAAACAATCTTTTTATTTTTCTTAGTGTGACAGGGCCTTCCGCCACCTAGTTAAAACTTTCAATAATCAGTTTCAAAATATATATAGATCAATAAATGTACATTTTGCGCTCTAACAAAACAAAAACGCTTGTTAACGAAAAATAAGAACACAGATCAAACAACATATCAAGAAATATCTTAATCCCCGAGTATGTTTGAAAATTTTTCAACTATGTTCTTTTCTCCTAGAGCATGGTCCAATCAATCAACGTCTGGGGACCTATACATAAATTTAGTGACCTACTAAGTTTAGCGGGACAAATCAGGTCTGCCGGTCCAAACACCAATCAAACTACCAGCAAAATTTAGAGGGGGAAATTAACGTCACGTGACCGATACAATAATTCTGTTCCCCCTTTAAATTTAGGAGAAAAATGCACGTCACGGGACACACCGATTCTTTCAGCAATTCCTTATAAAGACTTCCATGAATACAGAACTTTGAAGGTAATTGTCGCTGCGAATTGTTTTTCATGGGGGTCTTTCCACTATATTTGGATGGCGCGTCGCACTCAGACAAGCCGACGCAAATGCGAATAATGTTCTGTCTTATTTTTTCAGACTCCTGATTCGTGTTCAAATTGTTTCTTCGGCCCACAAACTCAAGCCCCGCCAACTGAGCCCGTGGCCCTCCCCTCAAGGTGCGAAACTTTTAACGTGTGCTGCAGTGTTTTGCAGTGCAGTTTTAAATTGAAGTGACCTGTGCCGTCAGCATTGCTTAAAGAAAGAACGCATGCTTGGTAGCTCAGTGTAGAGATCGTCGGTCTGTGGAGCGAGCGGTCGCAAGCTCGATTCCTAACCCAAAATGTTTTTTTTTTCTAGTTTTCTTCACGCAGCACGAGTCTGACGTCACGCTGGGGCTTTGAATTCCCCGGAGGCCAGAGCCGTATAAAGACCTATTTTCTGCTCACACAGGTGAACTGCCGCTTGCCTTTCAAGCAAATTCCGGTCGCTCCGTCTTTCAAAGCCTGTCGACCTTGCTTATGTAACCAGTGATCGAAGTCATAAATGCTAGAGGGACAAAAAAGTTGGAGATTTAGCAAAGGCCGTCTGCTGTGCAAATTAAATGTGTCATAAAGCGATATTGAGTTGGCATGAGCGTGACTTTGCAGAGGCGTACTGGTCCTAGTCTGGCCAAACTATATTCGCACGGACAACCACTGATTTAAGAGCTTATTTTTTGCATTAAAATTTCGAGGATAAACGGGGACTATTTCTCTTAGTCCTGATTTCGCAAAGCTTGATCACATAATTGTGAGATCGGAACCGCCCGCCCGACGACAGTCGAGCGCGGCTCATGAATCCGACACGAGAACTGCGTGAGCACTCGAGTTCGATTCGTAACAATCAATGACTCGGCGAACACTCGGGCAGTTTCTTGCGCCCAACTACTGCGATGATAAGAACAGCCAAACTCTAACAATGCCTGGAGCTCAGCACTCGTTTTCCATTTTGCCAACCCCATCGCGTGAGTATGATTAACGTTGGCGGCATAGAGTAGACACCAGGCAACTTGGCCGCTTGTTCTGGCTTGGAGGTGAGGGGAAGAACGATGCACATAATTCTCACATTTTTTGGGCCACTGCCATTCCATAGAAAGAAGAACTAAGGCACCTTAATTCAGCTTTTAACGAGAGATATTTATTCTAAGAAGTATTTAGCAAAATTAGAAAAATCATTTCATGGCTTTTTTTTTTAACATCTTGGACGAAATATGTAGGTTTACAAAATATTTGGAATATTTGAACAGATCTTGCGCATGAACGTTCTTTTGGCGTTCACCTTGAGAATTGGTGGTTAAACTTTTTATCTACAGTTTAAGAAGGGGAAGAAAGATGTCCTTTGATCATTATTTAGAAGAACCAAAAGTTATCTGGGAACTCCACGACCGAAGCACCGCCTGGTGTCGTTTGCATCGAAAGGGTATAGTGAAAGAATCTAATAAATGGAAGGAGCCAGCGGAAGCCAGGGTGGAGCGACGAAAGCGATGCTGCCTCTAGCACCGCATATTTCCCCCGTGATGAACTTGTGAAGGGAAAATGTCAGATATGTTATTGAAGGATTCACATAGAGCGACACTTGTGTTTGTTTCTCCATGAGGCCGAAAGTACATGAATGGACGAGTGTTAGAGATTGATGAAAAAGAGGAGTTTCGAGGCGCTGAGCGTGTTTACTAAGCCAGAAAAGGTGTCATTGATAAGAAACAATTTCCTGAAACCTGAGGCCAGGCTGCGGACGTAGCATGCGCCTTCCGGGCTGCAATATAAACTCCCACCAAGCCGAATCTGCAGTTTTTACCGTCCATTCCGTCGTGGCCGGGGCCGCAAGCGCACACGTGAGTACGACCAAAATAAATGTTGAGTGCACTCTCAACGTCGCCGTGACCACAACGTACCGTGCGTTGCATTTTTACTTACACAAAGTCGAAAATTTCAACTCTAGCATGCGGAAATGAGATACGTAAGTACATCGTTACCAATAAATTGAGATTGGAGGATATATGTCGAGGTCATCACCCCCGCTAGAGCCATATTCGTGGGGGGTGGTTGGTCACAAATGCTGCCAATCAACGGGGCTGACGTCCTTGAAACAATTTCAGGCAATGACGTGCCCGATCATTTTCGCCCTATTCTTACCAATCGACACAGACAGTGATGATGTCACAGCATGACGCTCCACTTCAAACAAACCGTTGCTAGAGCTGTTGTTATGCTCAAATGCATGGAGTCTCGACGTGAAGTTAGAAATTGTCCTATAGAAAAGTAAATAACTTTTTGTAAGCATTTTGTCTTCTCAATATCTAATCGTGAATGTTTTTTTTCTTTTTTTTGTCGTCTGAGTACTATAAAGCGATGACAAATCCCCGTAATAAAGTTTGACAGCCGCTTTTGCGTTGCTAGCAGACGACACGATGGCCTCACGGGCTCAGTGTTTTTTTCAGAGGGAGTACGCGACTGCGTTGAATGATGTGTGACGATCGACGAAACTTCAAATGCCTCGGTCAACATTCTGAGGGTACAAACAAAAATGGGGTCTGCGTAGCTTTTTACGGGCTAGAATTTAGGCTGCTTCAACGGGTGACTTGCCTTTCAGCTCTAGATGAGCAATTTAGCCAGTGCAGTACAACCGCTAGCAGGGGATCGTTAACGTGGACCCCTCAGTAGTGATACACGATCGCACACCAATAAGATGCTCCTCCAGATCGAAACGTGCTTGAGTGGGGATTCAACCCAAGATCGCTAAGATCTGCAGTGATAGCTTTTGCCCCATGTACTCCGAACTAGTGTGCGCTAGCCTCCTTCGCCTCCGATCACCTCCCCCCCCCCCCCCTCCCCCGCCCCCCTTTTTTTTGGAGGAGATTCCGGAAGCGAAAATTGCGCGTGTATAGCCTTGGGGCCCTAATCTGGACACTTGGCGAAAAAGACGGCGAGAAATCTGGCGGCCGCGATTGGCCAACGCCGCACTTGACCTTGGCGCCGGCCAATCAGAGCCGCCGAATTTCTCGCCGACTTTTTCGCCAAGTGTCCAGATTAGGGCCCTTGATTGACGCTCGAGGTGCGCGAGCGCGCGTACGCATTCCCGTGGAGCTTTCTTCCATAATATTGGAGAAAGTGGGAACCTTGTGAAACCTTTTTCATAGGACGGCAAAGTGAAGTCTATAAAAGTCGAAGTACAGGCCAGCAAATGTTTCAAAGATATCGGATATCAAAGTTCTTCAGTACACAATTGTTTGATCAAACGAACTGTCCGTTATTCACATACACACACAAAATACACAGGTTGTTTCTCGTAAGAGTGACAAAAAGTTCTACAAGTAGTGCATTTCAGGTAAAAGGATAGGTTTCTCGGGACCTCATTACTCGTGTTGGCAGACGTCAGAAAATTCGCAATACTTACTTTTCAGTCCGATAATTAATAGAAAATAACAACTAACGCTTTAGTTAGTAAAAATAAATGTATGGTTCTAGCTAGAAACGTTCTGATCGTCATCGAAAGCCACTAAATCAGTAATTTTCTAAAATACTTTTAACGCGTCAGAAGCATAGTTGAGCACTAAATTTACTACTTTTTAAGCAGGCACAAGGCTAACATGTGCAGTAAGGCGGCCGTGCGACTTTTCCGTTGCTTATGAGAGCCCCGGCCTTGTATGTATGTCTATTTATATACACATATATGTAGATGTGCATTTTAAACGCACGTTGAAGCTTTTAGTGGAGTTTTATCACACATTGGTCGACGTTTCGACCTGAGGCAGGTCTTCCTGCCTCAGGTCAAAACGTCAATAAAATCCTCCTGGTTTGTTTTCCACCGTTACCGTGCATCTTGTTATATATATATACATACATATATAAAAAAGACAGATGTTTTTTTTGTTGTTTTTTTTATTGCCGCGTGAATAAATAAGGAACGCATTCCCTTTTACCCCGCACATCCATCAAAAATTACGCGGATGGGAAAGGCTCGACCTATGTAAACTGAAAATAAAGGTTTAAGCGGCACACTTCTAAACGATACAAAACAAGGAATGAGTCGAAAAAGCAGCAGGGTACGTCGAGGCGTCGGCGTGACTGCTAGCAGGAGCGAGACTGTATGCACCTCGTCGTCAGAATCTTAGTGAGCCACCAGAGGTCACACTCAACCCATTATCATCTACACCCGGTATCTCGAATATTCTACTTAGAAAGTTCAAAGCTCACTAGGCAAGGTCATTCTGGCCTCATTATCTTTTCCACTTGGGTTAAGAGTGAGCACGAACCTCCTTGACGTAAGGAGAAGCGTTCCTTACGGGTCATGCACGCGGCTATACAGCTTAGCCGATGTTATGTTCAAGATTCTTCTTCACTATTGGGGTCTAACTTAAAACTGCAGAATCATTAGCATCATATCTATGTGCACTGATTACAATCAGGTACAAAACACACAAACGTTTACCGATCCTGAAAAACAAAGTTCGTAGCATTTGGGGTCCCAAGCCCCTGACGTAAGAGTAAACATAATTGCGCCTTGAGTAGAAACCACGCCAACTGCAACATAAAAATAGGTACCCGACGCTGCGTTTATATTATGTTCTAAACGGATGGATTTTATCGCTGTATTTTAGGAGTTTTCTAATGCGATTGATTATTTTTGTGAGTTTCGTACATTGCACGCAGATACAATTCGTTTTCATAAACATTGTGAGTCTTTTTTTTTAGGGCTGTCACGTTTTATATAATTACTTTAACAAATCGCAAAATTCCGCAAAAGATTCAAACTGTTGCAGACGGCATACTTAAGTCATTCCGCGTGCGAATTCGGCACGTGTTTGCCGTCTGTAGCAGGCGTCTCGGGACGTCTCAAGCAACGGAAGTTGTCGGAAATATTTGAGAAACAGCTGAGTCTTGGCAAACTTCTCTCGTGGCAAGTGTGAAATCTAGGCTACCTATGTCTTTTATTTTTAGACGTTTAAATTTCAAGTTCGATTTTTGGCCAATTGTTCTTTTGGAGCAAAATTCAGCTCTATGTATTCGTCCAATATAACGCCTGAAACAACTGTTTGTTTGGAGCAGAGATGTTACTCTAACAAGGTCAATTAATGACGGCACTCTCCACATATACGGCTCTGGTATGTGTATGTATGTGTATGTATATTTGCGACGCAATCTCTTTGTATCGAGGGTCTCGTAAGACACGCAAATAAAAGCAAAAAAGAAAAACGAAATAATAAAAGACAACAAGAAAGAGAAGTGGTTAGCACGTGTGTCCAAAGATCGCCAACCGTCACTTCCGCACAGTCATAGTTAATCAGTTCACATGACACCGTCGTTTTAAGTGAGTGTTTGCCCCTCCAGCCAAAAGTAAGGCAGCGGCTATTGGCCATCTTGGTCACCTTGGTCATCTTGGTCACGCCCTCGAATTTTCAGTCGAGTCTGCCATCATGCCTCGAGCCTCCGCTTGGGGCATACTACATGGGTGTGTTCGTTGGTGAAACCAAGTGCCGGCTCCAAGCGGGCACCAACGACAGACGTTGGGTGTAGTGCCCTGCACGCAAGCAGTAAGTGGTCGATAGCCGCTTCGATCGTTCCACACGCACTGCATAACGTGTCAGTCACGCTGCTATCGTACTTGCTTCGGTATAGGCGGATTCGTAGGGCACCACCACGGGCCTCTATAAGTTGTCGACTGCCAAGTGTGTTCCCGCAGAAAGTCACAGGGGTAATGTCTGTCTTCAGAGACGCGTACATGTGTATGGAAGGGTGTTGTAGCATGCCGCGCATCCAACGGTCCTTCTAATCCCTCTTCACTTCCTCCCGCAGTGTGCTCATCCACTCCTTTTCTGTTTGAGGTTCTGTGGCCAAGCTGAAGATCTGAAACTTTATCGCAAGTCGAGTGACACGCTTCCTCCACGTCGAGTTGATATGCTTCAGGTGAATGTACACAAAAACTCGCCTAGCCCACCGGTCTCCGTTCATATACCGGAGACGTCTGTAGTACTGAAGCTTGCTGTCTGCCTCCCGCGCTTCAAATGAAGACCAGCCGACGTCGTCTTCTGCCAGTTCATTGGCTACTTGTCCATGACACCATGGAGCCTGTCGTCCGACCTCCCTTTGACGCCGCTCAAGATATGTGCGTAGCTCACTAGGAACACATATGACTCAGTTTCCAAAAGTCAGCCCGGGCACAGCCACAGCTTTCCCTAGTTCTCGGGTTACAATGTACCGGTCACAACTCCTAGGGCTCCGCCTTCACAGTATGTTCCGCTCACTAACTGTGGACTTCTTGAGGCCTTTGTTATTCCGAGGTACCTGTCATCGGTGTGAAGAGGTATGGCTGAGCCTTGCAGGATGAGTGATCCAAAATTGCACTCCTCGCCAGTAAAGGTGACTGTCGCTGATTTGATAGAATTGAAGCGTAGTCGTAGGTGTTCCGCTGCAGTTTCACAGGCGACTAGCAACCTCCTCATGTCTTCCACACTGTCGGCCATCAGCACGAGGTCATCAGCAGAGGCAAGGACAGGGAGTCGCCACGCTACAATATCACCATGTTGACGATGTTCCAGAGTGAAACCAATGCCAGTGTTTTCAACGGCCTTTTCCATGCTAGAGGCATACACCATATATAGCGTCGGCGACAACGGACAGCCCTGTAGTAAACCTTTTCCACCATTGAAGGATGTCTTCACATATTGCCGTCGTATAACCGACGGATTAACCTCACCCATGTTTGGGGCATATTAAGGTGTCTCAACTTTTCCAGCAGCATTAGGTGACGGACGCAATCATAAGCTTTAGCAATGTCCAGAAAGCAGCATATCAGAGGTCGCCTTTCCGCTCGCGCTATCTCATTGTATTGGGTCAATATAAACAGGTTAACGTCCAACCGCCGGCCAACTCGAAACCCGTTCTGCAGTTCTGTAAACACGCCGGCTCCCTCAGCCCATGCTGTGTTATTGCCTTGAGCTTCTGGTATTACTCCCAGAGTCGCAGAGTCTCCGGTGCTTTTCCAAGCGTCCGCAGCGCCTGGCGATGGTCTTGGTTTGCGTCTTGCCTGAGTTGGATGGATCTCCGGATTTCAGCATCCCACCACGATACAAGTCGTCTTTTTCCGCTTGAGCCTCTCATAATCGACCGTGTGGCAGACTTGTACGTAACGTAAATACTCTACTCAAGTTACTGTATCTTAAATACTTTTGTGAGTAACTTGGTATCTTGCAAATACTTTCGAACTTCAGTAGTGTTGACGATTGGGCTAGTTGGTCATTCATATTAGCGGAAAATAAACAGCGCAAGGACAAGGACCGAGTAGAAGACGGTTGACACGTACAGCGCTGACTTAAAACCGAGCTTTATTGGCATTGACAACCTGTATAAATACACAATTTGCCCGGCCCAAAAGCCAAGAAAAGAAACAACACAAGAGGAGGACTACTCGTGTTCCTAGAGTCATCTGCAGGCGCCATTGTTCTCCAATCTGAGTACAAAAACTACACTCCTTTTCCGTCAAGGCAAGTGACGGGGCACTAACATACTCAGAGCCCGATTGTCCAATGGTGCGTGCTTCTATAATCTCACGTGTCAGTTTATCTTTTCGTTTTCTGATGACCGTGCATCTTTCAAAACACGGAGTACATCCGCAATCTTGGCAATGCACCCCAAGGTGCCCCGACACAACCTGAGACAGAGCGTTTAAGAGAGCATCGTTATAATGTGTCTCAGGTTGTGTCGGGGCACCTTGGGGTGCATTGCCGCGATTGCGGATGTACTCCGTGTTTTGGACGATGAACGGTCATCAGAAAACAAAAATATAAACTGACACGTGAGATTATAGAAGCACGCGCCATTCGACAATCGGGCTCTGAGTGTGTTAGTGCCCCGTCACTTGCCTTGACGGAAAAGGAGTGTAGTTTTCTACTCAGATCGGAGAACAATGGCGCCTGCAGATGACTCGAGGAACACGTGTAGTCCTTCTCTGGTATTGTTTCTTTTCTTTGCTTTTGGGCTGGGAAAATTGTCTATTTATACAAGTTGTCAGTGCCAATAAAGCTCAATTGTAAGTCAGCGCTGTGTGTGTCTACCGCCTTCTACTCTGTCCTTGTCCTTGCGCTGTTCGTTTTCCTCTAATACTTACGAACGTCAGTGTTTAGTGCTCTAACCTAAATAATTTTTCAAGTAACTTGTACTCATTTTAAAGTTACTTTTAAGTTATTTCTATTTTTTTCATTTTCTTTAGAGGCTGGAAGCTTAGAAAATATTAAACTCCAGTTATTTTGGCTGGGCGCCCTGCTATTGCAGATACATTTTGTGCCAGGTAATACAGTGCACTTCCGTGCTTCTGCTGAAAGAGGCGACACGGAGAAGCAGGTGTCGCAGCCTCAAGCCAAGCGGACGCGTGTCGTGTCTTCTAACTGGGCGAAACCTCAAAGCACATTTTCTTACAATTTGTTTGTGACCAAACCCAAGAGCAACAGACATTACAAAGCGGAAGGGCATGCGAGTGAATGCATAAGATGTGTACTATGGCGCACCGTGCATTCACGAGGGCGCCCATCAAACCACTCTGGCACAGTTGCCGCAAGGCAGCTATGTAGCTGCCTCGCCTCAGACACGATCACATGGTCGTGTCGCCGCGGGGTCGATTGGGATCTCGAATTCGGCTCCCAACATGCCGCTTTCTCTCCTAGACACTGGATGGCGCTGCAGGCGCCCCGTGGCGGGCGAGGAGAAACCTGCTCGCCCATCGACTCGAACTCAACTCTGTGACGTCACGGCGCGGTGGTGGCGCGTTTGTCGCACTTCTGGTCTGGGGCTGTGGGCAGAAATCCCCATGCCAGACGTGGATTCCTGCGGTGTTTTAAAAGGAACCAGACAAAAACCTGCCTTCTCGTCAAAACGCCGCGACTGGGGCCGTACCAAAAGTGTAGAGAAAGGTTTGAAGGTCAGCTTTCACGTGCTCGGTTCGTTGGAAAATCTGGATATGTGCCGTGAAAATGGAAACGCAGACGCCGTCGGACAACGATCGCTTGGGCGGGAAGAACTTTTGGTTGAATTCACGGATACTTGTGGTCATCAGATTTATTTGTTTTGTTCCAACATGAACGCCAGAAAACCGTCAAGTATTGCGAACCACCTGCGGACTACGTTCAGTGCGTCATCACGTTCAAACGGCCGCCTCATCGCTTGAGCTGTCGTCTGCTCTCTCAAACGTTTCTGCTTGTCGTCTGCTCGTTCAAACGACAGGTGCCCGTGGAACAAATGTTGGCCCGGTACTTGCGATAGAAAGTGCAGGCCTCAAAAAACTATTAGATCAAATGAAAGCTTTATTTTGACGCATGTACGGCTAGCTTGCAACAATAGTTCGTGACAGGTTAAGAATTCAGTGATGCAATCGCCTCATAGAAGTTAATATACCCTCTGCCGGCCAATCGTTCCCACTTGGACTTTATAATTTCCCCCGCTTTTTACCGCGGCCTTTATCCACCCTGGCCAGCACCGAGAAGCCGCTTCCAGGCTCCAGCGCAAGTGCCCGAGGCCGAGGCAGGGAGCCTCCCACGTGATGTTGGAAAAGCGCGGGAAAATATGGCAGTGCGCCTGTGAGTCAAGCACCTGGAATGCGCCGGTGCCCTGGGACCGGAGATCATGCAGTCTCTCCACGCGCAGCGCGGATGCCTTGAAAGGGGAGAGGTGCTCACGTGCCAGGACAGGGAGCCTCGCGGGCCAATCACCGCGGCCCTCGCGCCTGCTCGAAGCGCCAGTCGGCGTCGACGGCAGTTCTTGCAACCAAAAAAAAAACAAACAAAAAAAAAACGGATCTGGCCGTTGGCGCGACGTTTGGCCGGGTTGGGCGGTTGGGCCTTTGTTGTTGGGGCCGCTGTTGTGCTCGGGGAGGTTACAAGTGTCCTTCAAGCTGTGTTTGTATAAGATAGTTTGCCGGAGCCTTGAGTGCTGCCTCTTCCGGTGGTTCCTGTGGCTGACGACGTCCTCCACCTGAGTTCCACTCGCTCGCGGGCGAAATGGCTGCGTCCCAGAACGGCTTGTTCGGAATTCGCTCCGTCCTCATTGCGGCGCGGGCAATGGCTGCCTCTGTCTCCGCGCCAGCGAGCCAGGTAAGCAGGCTCGACCGTTTGGATTCATTTTCATAATCAGGTGCACGAGAAACTGAACCTTTCTGCAACCCGATTTGAAACAGCTATGCTAGTAATACAACCGCCAGTGTGCATGCAGCTGCAGAGATATTCTACCACAGTGGTTGCGAGTTGCGTAGCGGACGACAGACTGGGGAGGCAGGAAGTGGGTAACAACCGCAGGATCTTTTCACTCCTGGGCATTGCTTTGCGTAAAGGCTGAACCGCATGTAAGGGATTAAGCGAACGACGGTGACAGTGACGAGAGTCAGCGACGAGCGACGGAGATTTCCCACGGTCGGTCCTCGCGTCGCTCAGTTTTTGGATTCCTAGAAATCGTCGCTCATTGCCTTGGTCGCTTGCTGCCGTCGCTTTCATGGGGTTTGTCTCGTCGCACGAGTGACCAAGCGACAGCGAAGCGGAGCGTCCTCGCTTGTCTTGTCGCTCTCCAAATCGCTTACATGCGGTTTATACTTAAATGCCGCTAGACTGGCAGCAGATGTACGGTTGTTGCACGCTTCCATATTCCCTCCCATACTGTTTATGATAGTGCATATTTTTTTTTATTCGTGGCATTAGCTACATACAGTTTTAGAACAGGGGTGCAAGTAAATCTGCCATGGCTCTAATTACTGATGTTTATTCTTATTTCAGATGCCTTGAGGTACTATGTGATCCACCACCGGAACCCCGACACTTCAGAAGATGTGGAAAATCTCGCCGACCGGCTGGGACTAATGAATAATATCATGACAAATTTTTCAAATTGTAAATATGTTTTTTTTTGCGGTCTGAAGTACGTGTATTTTTTTTGTGGAAATAAATTGAATTTTATTCGTTTACGACCTATGTTGTCAATATTATCAGTTAAACTGTTTCAACTGCATGGAGTGGACCAGCATACGCAGTCGTACAGTATTACCAGTATACACATTTTCACAGTAAGGCCTGTATGCACAGTTTCACTGTAAGACCAGTATGCACAGTTTCAGTTTGTCCAGTTCAACCAATTTAACCAGCGGCAATAAGCCTGTTTGAACTGGCCCAGTTTGCCACATTTTTCAATAGTGTACCGGTGGCAATCAACGACTTGTTATCCCTAATTTACTTGGCCCGCTTCTGCTATTTTACTTGGTCCGATTTCAGTATCGACGTCGACCATCTCAGCTATGGTTCACACTTTTGCAGCCCAAGCGGCGTCGCTACTGAAAATTGCGAGCGAAATCGCATCATGCGAATGAGGCTTTAGCGTACATACTGCAGCGTCCACTGGGAATGAATCGCCACATGCCATTATTCACGCGAAGTTTTGTGGTGTAACGAGCCTCGGTAATTTTGCTGACGCCGCTCAAGTAGTCAGGCACCCTATTGAAAAATTTTGCAAACTGGGCCAGTTCAAACAGGCCTATTGCCACTGGTTAAATTGGTTGAACTGGACAAACTGAAACTGTGCATACTGGTCTTACTGTGAAAATGTGTATACTGGTAATACTGCACGACTGCGTATACTGGTCCACTCCATGCAGTTAAACCAGTTTAACTGGTAATATTGACAACACAGGTCGTAAACAGATAAAATTCACTTTATTTCCACAAAAAAATACACATACTTCAGACCGCAAAAATAAATATAAAAAGAGTTACAATTTAAAAACATTGTCATGATATTATTCATTAGTCCCAGCCGGTCGGCGAGATTTTCCACATCTGGTGTGTAGGGGGTTCCGGTGGTGGATAACATAATACCTCAAGGCATCAGAAATAAGAATAAACATCAGTAATTAGAGTCATGGCAGGTTTATTTGCATCCGTCTGTTCTAAAACGGTATGTAACTAATGCTACGAATAAAAAATATGCACTATTATAAACAGTATGAGAGGGAATATGGAAGCGTGCGCAAACCGTACATGTGGTGCCAGTCTAGCGACAATTCAGTATAAACCGAATGTAAGCGATTTGGCGAGCGACGAAACAAGCGACGACGATCCGCTTCGCTGTCGCTCGGTCACTCGCGCGACGAGACAAACCGCATGAAAGCGACGGCAGCAAGTGACGAAGGCGTTGGGCGACGACGTCTAAAAATCCAAAAGAACCGGGCGACGCGACGACCGACCATGGGAAATCTCCGTCGCTCGTCGCTGACTCTCGTCACCGTCACCGTCGTTCAGCCTTTACGCAAAGCAACGCCCAGGAGTGAGAATATCCTGCTGTTGTTACCCCCTTCCTGCCTCTCCAGTCTGTCGTCCGCTATGCAACTCGCAACCACTGTGGTAGAATATCTCTGAAGCTGCATGCACACTGGCGGTTGTATTACTAGCATAGCTGTTTCAAATCGGGTTGCTGAAAAGTTCAGTTTCACATGCACCTGATTATGAAAATGAATCCAAATGGTCGAGCCTGCTTACCTGGCTCGCTGGCGCGGAGACAGAGGCAGCCATTGCCCGCGCCGCAATGAGGACGGAGCGACTTCCGAACACGCCGTTCTGGCTGGGAAGCAGCCATTTCGCCCGCGAGCGAGTGGAACTCAGGTGGAGGACGTCGTCAGACACAGGAACCATCGGCAGAGGCAGCACTCAAGGCTTCGGCAAACTATCTTATACAAACACAGGTTGAAGACAAATTGTAACCTCCCCAAGCCGAACAGCGGCCCCAAACGGAGACCGAACCGGCCCAACCGCCCAAGTTGAAAGTTCCAACCACAGTTCTTCCAACCGCCGCCGCCGTCGCGCCAGAACCGTTTTTATTTGTTTGTTTTTCGGCTCCCGGAGCTGTTGCCGACGCCGACTGGCGCTTCGAGCGGGCGCGAGGGCCGCGCTGATTGGCCCGCGTGCTCCCAGTCCTGGCACGTGAGCACCTCTCCGCTTTCAAAGCATCTGCGCCGTCTGCGCTGCGCGTGGAGACACTGCACGATCTCCGGTCCCAGGGCACCGGCGCATTCCAGGCGCTTGACTCATAGGCGCAACTGCCACATTTTCCCGCGCATCTCCGACATCACGTGGGAGACTCCCTGCCTCGCCCTCGGGCACTTGCGCTGGAGCCTGGAAGCGGCTTTTATGTGCAGGCAAGTGTGGATAAAGACCGCGGTAAAAAGCGGGAAAATTATAAAGTCCAAGTGGGAACGATTGGCCGGCAGAGGGAAATGAACTTCTATGAGGCGATTGCATCACTGAATTCTTGACCTGTCACGAACTATTGGTGCAAGCTAGGTACAACTGTACATGCGTCAAAATAAAGCTTTTATTTGGTCTACTAATCTGTTATGCGACATCTGCAAAAAGAAAATGTTCTGTAAAGGCCAGACATTTTCTCTGCTGTGGCAAGGTTCATTCTAGAAACACATACTTGCCTATAGAATTAATAAATTTGTTCTGCCAATTTTTTTTTTTTTATTGTGAGTTGTGTGGAGTGTAAAAGTCCAATTCGCTAATGTAGAAAAATTGTCATTAATGCGGTTCTACCGCTTGGGAGTTCAAATTAGAAATATTGAAACCAACTTGATCCAAATGAAAAAGGCCAATCGGATCGATTCCATAGGTTAATTATTTTAAACTGGGCATACTACTAGCTTGACCTGTTCAACGAGCAGTTTCTTTAGTTCGGCTGGTATGACTTGTTTCGATACAGTGAGACAAGTTTCATGGCCAGTTGTAACTGTTTGACTTCCAGTTATATCAGTTCGACTGCCAGTTCAAACTGTTTGGCTGCCATCTTGAACATTAAGACACCAGCGTCGCCAGTTCAAGCTACCAGTTTTGCCTGATTAGCGACCAGTTTGAACTGTACAAATAACAGTTTAGCCAATTCAGCTGTCAGCTTGGCCAGTTCACTTTCCAAGTTCGGCCAGTTTCGACAGTTTGATTTCCAATTTGCCCGGTATAATTCCACTACAACCAGTTAATTTCGGGTTTGGCCAGTTCACATCCAAACTGTTTTCAAATTGTTTTTTTCAATAGGGCATCGCCAGGAAGACGTAGAATCAACAATTCGAACGCGAACAAGGGCGGGGGACTCACACCGACGCCGACAACATCGCATTCCAATGGCTTGTTTATGGGCGACGGCGAGCTTCTTGCCCACACCACATCGCGCATGCCCGGCGCCGGTGGCGTCCGCTAGGGGCGGTGGCGTTCTAGGGGAAGCACATTGTTGTTTGAGGCGAGGACGGCTTTTCTGCGAACCAGAACATACAGAGCGAAGTACCAAGAAATGGATACAGTGTGCACTGCTTGTGGAGAGGAGGACGAGACGGCTGAGCACTTGATACTCTACTGTAAAGGAGTTCACTCTATGCCTACCGAAGACAACATAGATTTAATAAAGCCATTGGGCTTTAGAGAAAGCGAGGGAAGAGTGGATTTGAAGACAGTAGAGATTACCAAGCAAAGATTAAGTGAATGGTGGCAGAAAGCTAAAGAAAACTAGGTATTTTCTTATTAACTGATGGCAAGGGGGTTTTATAGCCTCACTTTCTTTACAGTGCTGAGTGATTATAGTTTTCACATTTAAATATTTTAAGCTTAAATGGTAAAACAAAATGGCTAGGTGCGTAAGCTGCCACCCGATTCAAAGGGCTCAGCCGTATTTATCCATCCATCCATCCAAACATGAGTTGGTGTATACTCGGTTGGCCAGGGGGCGAAAGGCTTCTTAGAACGCCGGACGAGACCGAGACGCAGACAAGTGGGTGGCGACCAGATCTAGGGTAATCGCGGGACATGAGGCCTGGGGGCCCTCTTTGTGTTTAGCCTTGGGCTTAACGTGCGTTTGTAAATATTTGTGTAATGTCGCGTGTATTTGTAGTTTAGATTAAGTGTTTCGTAGCGTTGTGTTTTATGTATCAATAAACGGGGAGCGGAATCCCGCTCCCGTGAAAGCACCAGGTTGGAATCGGGTTGTTTACGGACCACGTGGGAAGTGGCGAATCGGCGGCGGTACGCGAATTCCTACAGTACAAGGCTACAAGCCAGAGGGAGGGCACTTGTGTCGGAGAGAGGGTGGGTTCTACAAGTGTCTGGTAAGGGTCGACAGTAAACCGGAGTTTATTTTTCTATGTTATGGAGTGAAAGCATATAAAAGAAAGCCTTCCATCTTCAGAAATGCCTTTGCGTCCGCACGCAGTCGCACACACCACTCGTTCGTTCCACAGGCTCTCTTCGCACACAAGACTCGTAAGACGCGACAACACGGCTCCAATCCGGCGGCTCATCGCTCGCGGCATACGCATCATTGGCGAGTTTTAGTAGACCGTGTCCCCCCCCCCCCCCCCCCCCCCCTAACCCACCGATATGAAGAAACCGCCCCTGCGCCTGCGTGCCGATGACCTTGGCTGTAGAGTTCCGGGTAGCGGAGCGAGAAACACGGTATACTAAATCTCCCTAATATTAGGGAGTTTCAGTAGACCGTGTTCCCCCCCCCCCCCCTCCCGCTACGAAGAAAGTGCCACTGCGCCTGCGTGCCGAGGGGCTTAGCGGAGGAAGAAACACGGTCTACTAAAACTCCATATTAGGTAGTTTTAGTAGACGTGTTTCTTCGGTAGCACGAATGACCGCCGGCGCCCACACCGGTGGCGCCCGCTCTCCCCTGACCTGGACTCCCCGACCCCCGACTGCACGGCACCGCCAGTGCACTGACGGGGGAGGCGGAAATGAACACCCGACACAAGGGGAGCGTCGGAGGCGAGCCTCTGTGTAGAAACTCCCTCCGCAAGCGAACGGGCCCCGCGCTGCCCTCGCCTATGTCCTCGCCATGGCAAGGGTATAAAAAAAAAAAAAAAATTTATTTTTGTATTATTCGTAGGTACTTGGGACCTCCTAGAAGCCTGAGTGGCAGCCAAAGTCTAGTTAAGAGATTTCCAGGAGATTCCATAGTAGCTGGGAGGAAGAATTTTTTCTGACTTCGGTTGTGCTTGACAATGAATTGCAGAGAAAATGGTAACTTGAGATTATCTTGAAAGTAGCGAGTTACTCTTTGGAGTATTTTGTACTTTACTCAATTACTTTACAAATTTGAGTATTTAGTACTCTACTCAATTACTATTTTTCGTTGTACTCAGTAACTTAACTTAAATACTTTTAGTGAGTATCTTGTACAAACCTGCCGTGTGGTGATTGCCTGCCGAAGCGCATTGGCATAGTCATCATAGATGAGGGTATTTATGCGCATATCACTTTCTTCGAACTCCTGACATACTGCATCAATATCACATTCACGTAATATAAACGTGGTACTGACAAGTGGGATTCGACACCTGGCGGCAGCGCGCTGACACAGGCGTCGCGTGGCCACGCGACATCACGAGGGGAACGGGATGGCCAGCGATGACGCCAAGAAGAACATATATGACGCAATACCTACTGATTAATCAACAATGACGCAATAACTTTTGATTTATCAACAATGACGCAATACCCACTGATTGGTTATTTGAGCGATTGTGTACACTTTGCATACTAGTCCGGGGATTTATGAAAGCAAAGTCCATATCTTGGAGGCCAATTCAAGCCGCAACTTTACTAAAGGGTTGAAAACATGAATCAAGCTGGAATATTTTGTAAAATTAGCTCCCTCAAATTTCGTTTTCTAAAATAGAAAGCTAAACACAGCGAAATACAAAGCTAAACACAACAAACACAACAGTAGGAGGCATGTAGTTGTGCCTAATACTTCATAGAGGGATAGAGGACACTCCCTGATACATCGAAAGATTCGACAACGAAGAACTGCGGAAACACGTGACGTTCGCAGCGGTACCCTCCTCCCCAACCCGTCAAGCGCACCGAATTCCGCGGCGTCTCCTGGTCACGGGGTTGGCGGCGAGAAGAAGGGGTTGGGGAGAAAGCCATCGGCAAATCAACCACTCCACCAGGGGAGGACTCGGCGCGGCCGTCGTTCTGTATAATGCAAACGCGGAATGCTCTGTACTTTCTAGTAAAGTATTCGGTATGGCCGAGGGCGTTGAGAGGAATGAGGGCGATAGGGAGGTACGCGACAGCTCGGACGTGTTTTTAAGTGCAACAGTGCTATTAAGCTACTAGTAAAGATTTTCACGTATGTATATTCTGGCCTATGAAAACACAGTAGGTATGCTCAGTAGACCATTTCAACTCACTGGGATTTCTCCGTATTGCGCGACGTGTATGCGGGCGACATCGCACTCCTTTGCATTCGAACCCTTTTCGAAGGACCTGACAACCTTGACGTCGTCTTCGACATCGTCCTAAATGTCCTTCTAGGGGCCTTCTTAGACGTCGTCTCCTAGGACGTCGTCCCAGACTTCGTCCTTGAGGTCGTGCTAGAGCTGGTCCTAGTGGTCATCCTTTAGATCTCCCTAGAGGTCGTCCAACAGGTTCTCCTATACGTCTTTTTGACGTCGTCCTTTAGGACGCCTCCTCGTCGTCATCCTTAAGGTAATCCTAGATGTCGTCCTAGAGGTCGCCTGGACATCGTCTTCGCCGTCCTCCCTATCACGTTGTCCTTGAGGTTGTCTTCGAGGTCGTCCTTGAGATCGCACTAGAGGTTTCTAGCGGTTGCTCTAGATGTCGTCTTTGATGTCCTCTACGACGCCATTCTCGACGTCCTCGTAGACGTCGTCGCTGAGGTCGTCCTAGTGGTCAACCTCTGAGGATCTGACGAGACCTGACGTCACGTGATTTATGCACATGACCTATGCACGTGACTATACATGAGCAAATAGCCGTTATGCAACGTGTGTCACATTGACGGTGTGCAATAACAATTGCTATTGCATTCACAGATAATCACCCGTATAGTTTCTCTAGATTTGTCTGGACCACCAGCATGCTGCCCTATAATTTTCTATTTTTAAGGCGAAAGCCTTATATCTCCCATTGCCCGAAAAGACGGCGTTGGCGTTGTGCCCGAAAATGGCCAAAAAATACGTCATCAAGCTCTCGTCGCTCAAGGTTAAAGCGGACTCGCCTCAGAAATAAAACAGAAAAAAAGAGAATAGCAGGGCAGATGCTTTGTCACGAAAGCCGGTGGGGGCGCCGCGCCTGCGCAGTGGGGGATTGTGATGTAGCCGCAGGTGCGCCCTTGAAAGCCGCGCTGCCCCCGGCTTTGACCGTGCGATTCAAAGCTGGCAAGCGCTTTCGTCCGCACGCGCTTAGCGCAAGATCAACGTTATGATTGTAGCGCTCCACTGCATCTGTAAACAAGCCTTTATACTTTCGCATTCCTACACGTAAGCAGTCAAGTGTCTTCGTCTACTTTTTCTTTTCTTCTTGCTGGATAATATGTCCGACATTTGGCGAGTAATTGTTGAGGGGTCAAAACGATCGCCGTATTTCTCTCCAATCTCACCCCAGCCTGCATCGTGTAATTCTTCTTTTACTACCTAAAATATTATGGGGAAGTGTATTGATGGTAGAGGCAAATTTGTAGATACCACAGGGGTGATTATCTATGAATGCAATTTAGTTTATCGTTGCACACCGCCTTTTTGACACGTTGCACAACGGCTATTTGCTCATGTACAGTCACCTGCATAGGTCATGTGCAAAGATCACGTGACGTCGGGTCACATCATGTCCTTAGAGGTCAACCTCTTGGACGACCCTAAGGCGAACTCTAGGAAGTCCTCAAAGGCAACGCGAAGAAAGCGCACATGCAAGTGTGCAGCGAAATATGCGTGGGATTGGCCAATCGGAAAACGCGCGATTGTGATTGCAGTGATAAATTATAATGAAATAAAAAAAAAGGTATAAAAACTTCGAGGTTTCAGCACCTTGAGAAATAAAATGAGTGCATCATTTCGTCGTTTGCGTTGTTAATTTGGGTGGGTGTGTAAACTATGATTACTAAAAATATATTTTTATACAAGTGCGCAGTTCTCAAATTAATTTTTTTACAACAATAAATATAGATAATTTTGCCACTTAAAATTTTTATGTGAGGTTTGCCAGCAGCACTTCCAAGGTCTAGTCACACTCCTAAAACATCATAAAAAGAACTAGGTGCTCGCCGCAGTTATGGTGAAAAAATTATCTGAGGACACTCCTCAATCATGTTCAAGGCATAACTGATTTATGTGACTTGGGACACGTCCAACAGCGCGGCCGTCACACCAAGTTGAAATACGCATAGGAGAGTGCTTTTGTCTTACGTATTAGGACGGCGACTAATAAAAACAGGATTAGGCAAATGCAAGGAGGATGCGATGCTGTAAGCTCATTTATTTATGTCAATCTCTTTTCCTCCGATTCAATTGCGCTCCAAGAACGTCTAGTATTTCCTTTCCCTCACTGCAATCTAGTTCAACTTACGCTTGGCAGCCTAGGACATATTGGAAGTTCTGCGCCATGCTCACTTCCAACTGCAAACAGCCAAACATATCTAATCTAAAATCTAGGATATAGGTTTTTTTTTTAATATTACCTTTGCTATGTGCAATCCAATTTATGAGTCTGGATAGAATTACATTTTCGACCAAATCAATGAGATATTCCTCTTTATTGTTTTGCTTCTATTTTTAAGAAAGGGAAGCTCTGAAGAATTTTTTTTTTACTCTGCTGCACTGTTGATGCGAAACAAGAACATTTTCGTCGCTTCAGTAACTAGACACAAAAAATAGTGCAAGTTTACTGTTATGTCTTTAATAATGAACAATTGTTATTTCACGTCGATAGACTATAAAGAAGGTGACGCTTTGTGGTTTTTATGACATAAATGTGTATCAAATAATATTGGCGGACAAAAGAATGCATCTAATGACACGTCGACTGCGGCAAATATGCCTATTGCGAAATTACAGATGATGGACAGACTCTAAATAAATATTTTGAACAAATGTGTTCGGGGCATTACATTTTATCATGTGAAACATGCATAAGCTCCAACATAAAAACAACTTGGCTTTTGATTGTATGTAATTCTAAAATTTGAATTTCTTTCCTTACAGTGTCCTTAACACTTGTAAGAACCGTTCAAATTAAACATATATGAATGAAGTCATTTAAGGTTTTGAATACTTACATGTCTCACATAGATAATGAAACGTTCTACTCGGAAATAAATCTGAGTAGCTTCCATAAAATAGCCCAAGAGCTGTCATGATGCAGAACATTACTGATGTTGGGGTCATGACTGTAGACTTTGCTTAGAGTGGAGTTCAGGAGCGAAATTTGATTGGAAACTATTACAATTTCTTCTATGACGGCTCATATGTTTAGCACAAACTGAGTAGCAGCTGTTGAGTTATGTTTTTATTGCTCTTTCCTTGAACTGCAGGCTCCTGTAGATTCTAATTACCGCGCGTTACAATAAATTTCTCGAATCACTCATTTATAACAATGAGAAACTTGAATCATATACAGTTGTCATATAATAAAATTACTGATTTAGTTCTAGCTTGTTCTGTGAATATAAAGTACAGTCGTAAAAACACGACTTTTTTTTAAACATGACGAAGCTCAAAATATATTTTTTTTTTACTTGTAGATCATCTAGCGACGAGAAGATTCGTGATAATATCTTAGCGTTTTTTATGAGTTTTTTTTCGCACCCATTTCTAGCACACCATAGTTATGGTTTCAAATTTCTAATGTCCGCTTTTGTAACATTCCAGATCGTTGTGCGAATTCACGATCTCATTTATGAAAATAACCCTCAAACCTGGTATCACCATTAAATATCAAAAGGAGGTTATTTTACATAATGCCGTTAGAAACTGACTTGCACTATAGAGCATATATTGATCATTCACTTCTGGCTGCGGCTATGTTCGAATAATATTTACAAAGTTTGATCAATATTGAAAATATTGTTGTCAACGACAGGAGCCGTCGGCACATGTGAGCGGGAACCGTGAACGCATGCCGGAAACCTGTCCACGAAATGTAGTATCATAGGTGTGTGACGTCACCTACATAGGCTGTGTGCGGACACGTAGTAGAAAAAGAAGGAGACTCGAGATGAACGAGATTTGAAAGGTAGGTCCGCCAGCTTGCCAGACTATAGATTCAAGACCAGCCGGCCGCTACAATCTTTGCCGGCGCGACGTACACTTTCATCCTGGGGACAGAGTACGGGTCTGGACACCGATTTGGCGACGTGGGCTCACCGAGAAGCTTCTCAAGCGCTACTTTGGACCCTACAAGGTCCTTCGCCGTCTCGGAGACTTAAACTACGAGGTGCTTCCCGACGGAACTCGACCATTAAGACGACACCAGCCGCAACCCGAAGTAGTCCGCGTCGTGCGCCTCGAGCTGTATCACGAATGATAGAATTTCGGACTCTCGTCAAGCTGTGAACTGTGAACTTTGGATCACGATTCTGCTCTCCGTTTGTTGTGCATTTGTGTTTTTGGTTTGTGCTGCATCGGGACGATGCGCCTTTAAAGGGGCGGGGGGGGGGGGGGGAGGGGGGAGGGGATAATGCCGCGCGCAGGGCCGAGAAATCAACCCTCGGTCACGGACTTCTAGAAGGTTCACGTTTATTCTTCCTCCGACATAACTTCTATCATTTATTCCTCTTTTGTTGTTCTAGAAAGCGCGTGTTCATTCTAGCCCCGAGTGCGCGACTCTGGAGCCTTCTTCGTCGAACCTTCCAGATGGTGACGCACTCTAGATAAGAGGTCGCCCGCGACCTTGTCGAGTCAGTCTCGCTCCATCGTTCGATTCCGCTGTTATGCCGACTTCGACGCCCGCGAATCCCTATTGTAATCTTCTGTTTCTTTTTTTTGGGGGGGCACAAGTTCGCCTCAATAAACGTTCAGTTTACTTTTGTTTTCGTCGCCTCATCACTTCTGATTCGTGATATTTTGCGCGTACTACAGGCGCTTCGTTCAAGATTCCTTAAAAAAGAGGCGTTTAGACGGCGCGTCAGTTAGCACTGCCACCTTCACAATGAAGCAGAAAGTGGCTACAACATCCACTAAAACAACAACATTGGATTCCAGGTGTTAGGCACAAGCCTGCCCCGCTTATAAAGTAAACCAATACTCCGCTACGTTTCGTGGCTTCTTCCTAAAGCGGCTAATTCTGGCTGCCACCAGATCTTCTTGGCTGGCCTGTCGCAGCTCTGGCTCAAATTTGTAAGACGTGGCATCCCCGCATCAGGCTCGAGAACTTCCTTCAGAGGGCCGTGCACTCGCCGATCGCCACAGTCAAAGCCACGCACTTTGCGACATAATTCTAAAAATCAACTTCTGTTCTGATGCCGACTGTAGTTTATATACAAATCTATATGATGTGAAGTTATTTCAGTTTCAACATAAATTTTTCAGCGCCATGATACAACATCTGCACCTTGAGTAATTGGTGATAAGAGAAGTATACATTGCGCATTCATAAAGTATATAACAGATGTCAGTACTTCGATTTATAAATTGCTGTCTCGAAACCAATCTCACAATGCTAGAATACCATAAAAAACAGCACATAATAGAATTCTTTTAGATTACCGTATGTGGCTTTTGTCTAGAGGAAAGGCGGCGTGGTGTCCTTGGCTTGCTTTGGTTGACCTCAGTATCCACTGATTTCGCCAGCCTGCAGGTAGTGGTCTCCACACTATTGCGGTTTTCATTCCAGTGCAGCGCTGCCACAAGGGGCCTGCACAAATAGAGAATACATTCAAACAGAATGTGATGCAGCTTGCACACTTGGTATATGTTGTGGTATGCCACTAAGTGTTTCTATCAGAAATTTACAGTGTGCATTTCTCGCTGTTTCTTAGCAGTGGGGACTGCAGCCCTGTGATTTGAATTCAAGCTTGAAAATGTATATTGTCACGAATTATAGAAATGAAATGACAAATAAAAAGCATAATTATAACGTTTAACAGTTGTGCCCTAAGGCGAAGAAAGAAAAAAAGAAAAAGCTTGAGGTACATATAAGCAATATTTATGAGTTGTGAATGCGAAAGTATGCACGTCATTCTTCCGTTCCTTTATTTCGTCTGCAGCGTACTTGCGTCGACGGTCAAGCGGGTGCTATACTCCGATACAACATAAGAAAGACATGTCGAGGGGGAAAACGGCGCGAACGTAAGAAAGCTGAAGTGGAGAGGGGCAACCTCCTTTTCACAACCAAACTTTTCTTTCTTATAGGTCTCTTCGGCGCGCTGACCTTGGGCGTGGAACGGTGGAACCGCTGCCTCGCAGACACGCAGCGCCATGAGGTGTCGGTCGTTGAAATTGACGCGCAGAGTCGACGCGCGCCAGCAAGTGGTACCGAAGCCGAAATCCATCAGCTTTACTCCGCTCCTTTTTGATCATGAAAACTAGGTGCCGTTTGGCTAGGCGTTTCTCGTGGTTTCATAGCTGGCAGCTGGCTTCACTTGGATAAACGGTTTAAGGTGCCGTTTTGTGCGGTTTCAAAGCTACTGACGTTGGCTCGCTCCATCGGACAGTTACTGCTTTTGCACTAATAAGAAAACAAAGGTGGAGCGCTGGCGATAGACGGACTCCGTAACCACGAGGAGCTTCTTTTGCAGTGAAATTGGTTTCTCGAACATTCGGATTTTAATGTTCGGGCTTAGAACATTCTCAGCCTGAACAAGCCTCAAACTATACAACAACCGCAGTGTCAGATACTGAATCCAAGACACCGGCATGGGGCCCGACACCTTGTCGGCTAGGCCAATCAGGCTACATGCGCACTAATAAAAGTTGAATATTTTGCAACCCCGCTTAATCTGCTGAGATCTAGCAACTATGATTGTGAACGAGCGGGATGTTAAAATTGAAAATTAGCAACAGGTTACATCTTCACTGTGAGACTCTAGTCTTCGTGCGTAATTCAGAAACATAGGAGTGACTATTAATACTATGAAAATAAGCAAGAGTTGACGAATGTCATGAATGAAAATATATCTAAACGTAAAAGTAGTCTGTAGAAATAAATGACACAAACTAAGCTACTGCGTGCTTACAAGTAAGCTATGTAATAGTTACTAGCAGTTTCTTTCTGGGTTATGTCTATGTATACTCTCCTAACGTACACATCGCGACACTGTTAGCGCGAACACGACATCGGCGCCTTTTCGCATTTCATTAGGAAAGAGTATTAGTGGGCACACAATTTTACCCTTTATATTAGAGTCCAAAATGAGCTCTTTCTATAACAATGATATCTTTGTGGACAACTTTTCGGTTCTAAGAGAAAAACACAAAAAAACTGGCAATCGCTTGTTCGCGCTAACAGTGTCGGGCTCTGTACCTTGCGATTATGTCCTTTTTTTCAGAAGTGCAGCCCACTTGGGTGCGAAGCGGTTCAGCACACTGTGAAAAGACCAATTCATAGTTTTCTGTCTCTTGAGAGAGCTGGCGCAGGTCCTTCAGATGGAAGTTTAAGAACACGACATTCACAAACCTGGCATGTGCAGGCGAGTCTAACAACAAAAAATTGAGATAAAACCTTGCCTGAGTAACATTAGAAAACCGACATTGGAAAGCTTTTTACCATTATTGCTATTGATTTACTGGAGGTCTCCATTTCTGACATGTGCTTTACTCCTCCAAACTCAAAGTGGCCTCATTTTAATTTTCAGTTGCTTCAAAATACGGACGCAATTCAGGCAATCACAAATGCAAGGCTATGTAAAATATGTGCGGTGAATCAAAGTGTACCCTCTTAACCTGGTTAGTTTGAAGGCTTCTTTTGCATGCGGTGTGGTATCTTCTGTAGTACAAAAAAAAAAAGAAATTGTCAATATGCCGACCTTGCCTAAAATGCATCCATGGCCACAAGTAGAAAACAAACGAAACAATCGCAGCAAAAAGCGGCCAGGCGTAGACAAGTCAGGCCAACTATGCCTACTGCACAGATACTAAAAAATAACACCGCGTGCAGGCCGACAAAGCTGTGCATGGTCGAAGATGTTTTCTATATACATTATATACAAGTAGATGTAAAAAAAAAAGAACTTCATGACCTGAGGTTTATTCTTGAAAACTTAAATGGTCTATATGGTCAGGTATAGAAACAGTCGTATCACTCTCAGTTTCAAGTCGCCGAGTGCTGTCAGGTGGAAAGCTGCATCGCCTGATAAGGAGTGCGTCTTCTTCAATGAAGGGAACACTAATGACGCATTCAGATACATTCAGGATACGCAGGAAGTGCTTACTGAAGCGTGAACCTCCAAGAAAAGAATTTGGTTGCTGAAGGCTTTTTTTTTTGTTTTTCAAGGTCCCTTTTAAATTCAAGAAATTCCCTGTTCGCCATCTGCTTCAAATTAATGAAATTAGACTTAGTAAGCAGAACCTTTAAAGACACGTGGAATTTTTGTTCACTCGGAATCAGCCATTCACCATCTCTGATGGGCTCATGAAGATACTTGGTGTAAATCTCAGGGTGGTCTGCGTGGAAGTTAGCCAGGTGCCTCTTCATTCTAGACAAGGCACCCAGAAGCAGGTCAGGGTTGCCATGCCTAGCTGCCGCACACCAATTCAAGTGATTGACCACTGACTGTGCCCACAGGGCAAGTGAGCCACAATCATGGCTCTTGCTTGCTGCGTTTAGGCTTTTCTTGGCATTTGCAGTCTGAGGAGTTTGCAAAATTAAGACTAGTCTTGCTTTTCTAACAACCCATCTGCCAGAAAATAACCAACAAAGGTAAATAGAGCATATCACTCGCAAACCATAGTCATGCCCTTGTTCAATGCCTCCTCCGATGTTTGGATTTTTGTCAACTGACAAGATTTTACTTTGGTTTGACTGCTAATACCAACTGCCTAGTACATACTAATAAAGAATAAAGCAATGCGAATGCGAGAAGCGCAATAGCAAGGTTTTAGGTCGGTTCAGACTATATTTATTTTAATTGGCGTAGTTTAGAGATTCCGAGACATTAGGCCTTACTTGATATAATTGAGAAGACTATAGACTGCTACCTCCCAGTTCCAAAGCCACGTCAGTTTTATTTTAAAGAAAGTTTCGTAATGCCGGAGTTTATTACCAACCATTTAAAAATATAAAAAGGTCAACTGCTGCAAGGCAAAAATTTAACTAACCGCTTGCAGACATGCCAAATGCAGTTTGTCATCAAGCTTTTATAGGTAAGTTTTACAACCAGTGACAGATGCTTCTTGATACTGCAGAAGATTGCTCGAGACGCCAAAACTTTGATTCTGCTATGGTGACAGGCAGTATAGGTTGTTTGTTTCTGTAGGGGAATGAAACCATGACAAAGGCAATTTAAGTTTTGACAAATACGAGACATCAAAGAATTGGGGGATGCCTGGTTCCTTCTCCTTCATGCGCTTGACAATAGAGCGATCCCGGTCAGCTGGCAGCGACCGCACCGTCAGCAGCTTCTCCTTTGTGAAGGCCAGGGACCTCATCAGTCCTTCTTTTTCATACTTCTGCTGCTGGGAACTGCCTCACTCTGTAATCAGTGGGAGGTGGACCGAGTTATTCCCTGCTGCTGCAATGTTTACCTGGTGCAGTACATGTAATGAGGCATTCTGAAGCATTACGAATATGGTGTCAGACATCTGAGTCAGATGGAAATTTTACTTTCATAGCTTCGCATCAACCTTGACCGCTGCTGTATCGGTACCCTATTGAAAAAAACAGCAAGAAAATAGAGCTGGTTTAGCTGGTTTTTAAGCTTGTTCGAGCTCGTTCAAGCTGGTCTAGATGGTAATCAAGCTGGTTCGAGCTCTCACTGCAGCTGGGCAAGCTGGTACTTGAGCTGGTTCGAGCTGGTACAGAAGCTGGTTCAAGCGTGCCAAGCTGGGTTGAGCTGGTTCTGAATCTCACCCAAGCTGGTTCGAGCTGGTCATGCTGGTCTTGCTAGGTGCGCGCACGAGAAGGTCGGCTAGAGTTTGTCGCACTGGCATTGCTGGGAGCGCGCGCGCCGAGGTCGACTGGGGCGAGGACGAGGCCACGTCCTGTTCTTTGTCCTCTCGTTTTCGGTAGACTACCGGGCGCTTCAGGCGGGCTGTGAGCTTCCTTTGTGTGCGAGAAAAGGGAGAGTGAGAGAGTGGTAGTAACGGAAAATTTAAAACACGTTTGGCTATCTTGGGCATATTTTCGAAGGGGCGGCTGTGTGCGCGTTGTTTGGAGACTACTTTAACGGCGGTGCAAGCGAAGCGGGATTTGAGGAGACAGAGAGCGGCAGTTCGTTCAGCGCGGGAAGTAGTCGGACGCTCCGATTGAGGCGTTGTTTCGTGTCTTCGAACATGCGTGTGGTCGTGAATTACGGTGGTGCCGACAATTCCATCCAAGCCACACGGATTTCCTCACCCCTGCCAACTACGCAAGAGGCCGCTTCGCCCCCATTACTGGCGGGACCCAGGATCCGTGTAGTATTTTGTACTATTATTTTCTGTTTTTGGCGTGTGTCCAGTATGTTTTGTGTTGAGAGATAAGCAATCTAGTTCTAATAACATTGTTTGTTTTGCACCAAGAGAAACCGTCTCTGCGTCGGTTAGTACAGTGTCAGCGCAGAGGATGTGTAGCATCTGAGCTCATGTGAGCAAGCCGCGAATGCAAAAAAAAACTAATTAGATGCCGAGCTGGCTATTCTGCAGAGTTTGGCTTGTTTATCCTGTGTATTATTAAAAAAAAAGCTTACCCAGCATGACCCAGCATTTGCCCAGCATCCACCCAGCCCGACCCAGCATCCAACCAGCTTGAACAGCACAGTAAGCTGGGCATGCTGGAGCAATAACCAAGCATGAAGCTGGGATGCTGGGACCAGCATGAAGCTGGGATGCTGGGACCAGCTTGACCACGTCATGCTGGGCATGCTGGAGCAATAACCCAGCATAAAGCTGGGATGCTGGGACCAGCTTGTGATGGTTTATTTAATAGGGTAATATGTCACGAACAAATGCAATGGACAATAGTGAAAATATAAAAACGCCTATAAGCCAAGCCTGTGTTTCCAAAATTCAAACATAGACGTGCCATGCATCCAACAATGGTGACAAATGGGAACCTTTCGGACGATTGACTGCAGGCTGACGCAGTGACCCACTTTTATGCTCACGCTACCGTCTGCCACATTTCAACTGCACACCGTTTCAGACATAGCGTTCGCCGCTTTCAAAGCTACTAGCAAGAACACACGGCTTCATCTAGCGTCTCTTTTGGACGAGCTCTTATGCGAATGAAATGCAAGACTAAGGTCTATGTTCGCGCCGGCAGGCTTGACAGTGTTTTATGCTACATGTGATTCAAACTTTAGAAAGTTCAAAAATAACAAATACGCCTGCGGAAACGAACGAAAACTTTCTAAATTGCTCTAGTTTCTTGCAGGACCCAAAATAAATTTAAAATAAACCCGCTGCTAGGAATTGAACCCCACGCTACGGCGTGGGAGCCACATGGGCTAGCCATTCAGCTATACTTCTGCTGCAGTAAACGCGGCATTACTATGCAACGTGAGCCCAATGAATCTAACCTCTAGAAGCACCTAAAAAATTGGCTTTTTACCATATTGTCACGAATGACAAGCGATGCGGCGATGATAACTGAAGAAACTAAAAGTTTAATGGGGCGAACTTGTGCCAAAACAAAAAAAAAAAAAACTGAAAATAACAACAGAGCGTCGTGGGCGTCGAAGTCGGTGAAAGGGCTGGATCGAACACTGGAGCGAGACTGACTCGACAAGGTCGCGGGTGACCTCTTATCTAGAGTGTGCCACTATCTCGAAGATTCGGCAAAAAAGGCTCGTACGTCGTGAAGCTCTGGACAGGCAGTTGGCGTCACAATGTTTCCTTCCGGACTTGTAGATCACGGTCATGTCGAATTTTTGAAGTCGAAGACTCCATCGAGCAAGGTGTCCTGAAGGGTCTTTGAGATTTGCAAGCCAACAGAGCAAGTGGTAGTCTGTGACCACATGGAATTATTTCTCGTATATATACAGACAAAAATTTGTGATCGCCCATACCACCGCGATATAGTATTTTTCCGTCGTGGAGTAATATTTCTCCGCCTTAAACTGTGTGTGACTTGCGCAGGCAATGACCCGCTCCGTGCCTTCCTCTAGCTATACCTATACCGCGCCAAGTCCGGACTTACTTGCATCCGTGTGAATTTTTGGTTTCGTCCTTAAGGTCAAAATGCCCGAGGATCTGAGGTGTCTGAAGTCTTCTCTTTAGGTCGTCGAACGCCCGCTCCTGTTCTTCTACCCATTGAAACTTCACGACGTCTTTCGTAAAATATGTGAAAGGCCCCGAAATCTTTGCGAAATCTTAAACGAAGCGCCTGTAGTACGCACACAACCTCACAAATCTGCGGATGGCCTTCTTGTCTGATGGTTGAGGAAGTTCGGCTACGGCGGATTTCTTCGCAAAGGTCAGGGCGTACTTCTTCGCTACTCACGACATGGCCAAGGAATTTAAGTTCGCCGTAGCCGAAGCGGCAGTTTGTTGGCTAAAGTGCCACCCTTGCGGTCTTGATGGCTGGGAGCGCGGCCCTAAGCCGTTTCATGTGCTCGTCGAAGTCGTGCGAAGATACGACGATGTCGTCCAATTAAACCAGACAGCTCTGCCACTTCAGTCCCATTAACACGATATCCATGAACCGCCGGAAAGTCTGCGGCGCCGTACAGGGTCCGAAGGGCACCACCTTGAATTCGTAGGGTTTATCGGGCGTGATGAAGGGAGTCTTCTCACGGCCCCATTCATCGACCTCAATCTGCCAGTAGCCACTCTTCAAGTCCATCGACGAAAAGTATCGTGTGTGGCGTAAACGGTCGAGGGTGTCATCCATGCGGGGAAGCGGATAAGCATCTTTCTTTGTAACAGCGTACAGCTGCCTGTAGTCCACGCAGAACCTAGGAGTTTCGTCTTTCTTCTTCACCAGCACTACAGGAGAGGCCCACGGACTGCTTGAAGGATTGATAATATCGTCGTCCCGCATTTCTTGGACTTGTTTCTGGGTGGTTTCCCTCTCCTTCCCCGAAACTTGTACGGCGACTGATGAATAGGGTGCACGTCATCGTCAGAAACGTTTCAATGCTTCGCAACTGCTGTTTGGCGTAGCCTTGACGACAGATAAATGTCAAGCTCTGACGGCCTGGTTTTCTTGTGGTGGGTTGGAGAGGTTTCTTTCGAGATCACGGCGATCACGGCTGAGTCCTGAATTTTCGCGACGTAGCCCACAGCTGTGCCCTTTGTAAGGGCACAGCTGTGGGCTGGGGAGACGACTCTGGAGATGAAGAGCGGCGGAGGTAGTCCTCGATGTCCCAAGGTCGCTCTCCAAGACGTGATCGAGGGTCGTTGGGCGCAAACCCTCGTAGACCCAGCTGGCGGTAGGGGCATCGTCGGTAGATAAGGTCCGCCTCACCGCAGTGGAATCATAGCGGGCGTCGGTCGGCCTTTCGCCATACGTCAGTCTTTCTGGGCGCCGGATGTTCTCGCCTGACGCACTGAGGTTGATTGTCGAGACGTCGGAGGTACGACTGTGCTGGTGCGTCCCGTCATCATTGCGCAGGAGGTTGATGGGCAGAAGGTCACAGTCGTTGGGCCATCACGGCGTTGTTCACCGTCGGTTCTTCCTTCGGTGGCAGGTCGACGGAAGCATCCGGCTCGAAGTCTTGCTGCACCTCCTATCGCACAACTTCGGTCATGGAGAGTGGGACAGGGCGATCGGGAGTGGACAACACCCTCCTGATCTCCTCCGGAACGACATCACAGATGATATGGTGAAGCTTGTCGACACCGAGGCTGCCCAGGTGAAGTGGTGACGATGCAATTGCCGAAGCAGCTTGGGAGCCGGGGAGTTGATCGGATTGGCTGGCTCAGATGGACAGGGCACGCTTGATGTTAGTTGCTTCTTTATTTTTTTTTATTTTTATTTTATTATTTTTTTGTATGTACATATACTGTAGGCCCCACATGGGCCCAAGCAGGAGAGATAGCATACATAATAAATACAATAGTAATACATACGGCAAAACACATGAACACAAACGCGTACATATGATATAAGGCTGCGTTATACAATTTATCATACAGCATAAACAACACTTTATAACAGAGGTTTTTAAATGTGCGCATAAACAAACAAAATTGCACTTAGGGACCAGACTGCCCCCAAAAGAAAAACATAAAATTTCAAGCAAAAAACAACAGCAGCAAACGAAAATAGGTTGTAATGTGATGACGGTGCTAGTACTGAAGATACGACAAAAAAGATATCTCAGTTTCGAAGGCTTCGTTTGGTAACTTATTCCAATCTTCAATGGTTCTGGGAAAAAAAGAATTCTTGTACAGATTAGTTCTTGCAAATATGGGGGTTAAGGCGAGTGAATGACGATGCCTTGTCGAGCGCGTGTCAAGTTGTGAAATATAGCTTTGTGGCTGAATGCCAAATCTATGCTAATAAAGAGAATAGAGAAATTTTAACCGAGCTATTTTTCGTCGTTGAGCAAGAGTGTGAAGGTTGGACAGACGTAACATGTCTGTTGGGTAATCGAATCTATTGAACCGACGGTAGATAAATCTCAGTGCTACGTTGTGTATCTTGTCGAGTTGTCCTATATCTTTCTTTGTGTAGGGGTCCCATACAATGCTAGCATACTCTATAGCGGGTCGGACGATTGTCGAATAAGCAAGTTTTCTGAGTTCATTTGGTGCCTCGTAGAGTTTTCTTCTTAGTAGTCCAAGCTTTCGGCGAGCGTTGGAACATATGTTATCAATATGTTTTGACCACTTTAAGTTACTAGTTAGTGTTACACCTAAGTATTTGTATTCTGACACTTCATTGATGGATGTTTCTCCGATTGTATATTGAAATTTTAAAGGGTGTTTCTTATTTGTCATGCAGAGGTGAACAGTTTTGTCGTAATTGATTGACATTTTCCATTGTTCACACCAACTGGCCAAACGATTTAGTTTATTATTCAGTACTTCTTCGGCAGCGAATTCATCAACAGTAGTTCCTGGGTTGCGAACAAGGCCACCGAAGATGTCGCTTTTCAAGCCTCTCTTCGGGATAAGCAGCTTTTTCTCGTCGGTGGCCTGTGGGTCGGCGCGGCTGCTCAGGCAGAGGACGACTTCAACGAAGCTGGTGACAGTTTCGTTGGGGCCTTGGGTCCTTTAGTGCAAAAGGTCTTCCGCTCGGTGTCGGCGTTGCTGGTTAGCGAAAGTCTTCTTGAATTCGGCCTTGCAGGTATCCCATGACATAAGGGTAGCTTTATGATTCACAAACCAGCGCCTCGCAGTTCCCTCTAAGGAAAAGTAGATGTTTTGCAGGCACTGTTCAGTTGTTCATTCGTTTTGCCGTGCCACGCGTTCGTAGTGATGAAGCCAATCTTTGACGTCTTCATGAACGTCGCCATTGAATCGTGTTGGTGTACGTGAAGCGAGACGCAGGAAAACGACAAAAGCGATCACCGAAGTTTGCGAAGACTGGCTGTTCATGGTCGGCTGGGCTTTCATCGATGGGTCTGGCAGTTAAATTAGTTTCCTTGGTACAGTCAATGTAGGGGACGGCTTGCTCGGACTTCGGCGTCTTCGGCGAAGGTTAGCCTTCCGGTCTGAACACCTAACTCGGCCGGGTTGTCTTCGGAGGGGTACGCGTTACAGGCATAATATGCAATGCCACGCACCTCCACCAAAAATGTTCCGAACGACAAGTGATGAGGCGATGATAACTGAAGAAACTGAACGCTTAATAGGGCAAACTTCTGCCTCCCAAAAAAAAAGAAAAATGAAGAAAACAACAGAGCATCGTAGGTGTCGAATTCGGCGAAGCAGCTGAATTGAAGGCTGGGCGAGACTGATTCGACAAGCTCGCGGGCGGCCTGTTATCTAGAGTGCGTCACTATCTCTACGATTCGGCAAAGAAGGCTGGAGCGTCACGCGCTTGGGGCGAGAATGAACACGCACTTTCTAGGAGAAGAGAACATGAATAAATAATAGAAGTTATGTCCGGAGCAAGAATAAAAGATAACTTTCTATAAGTCCATGGCCGAACGCTGCTTTCTCGGTCCTGCGCGTGGCAATGCGATGTTCAGATGAAGTACAAAGATGCAACTAGAGGGTGGGTTTTCATGGTGAAAATAATACATATTAATAAATATCGTTAAAAAAATGTGCCATATATGCTTTCCGTAAGCGGACAGTGCTCGCCTACTTGGAGGTGCTGCTGATAGATGACGCAACCTGAGACACAACAAGGTGCAAACAGATAATATCCCATAACATAAATGGGACCCGTTCCGGAAATAGCAATTAACCACGACAGTTTGAAAATCGCAGATTACAGAGATGCGCGCCGCACACCAGGACAGATTAAAAGCTTCCAGGAGAGTCTATCTAGGAGCACACTTCACGCTTCCGACATTTGTAAGCAACACCACCACCTATCTCGATAACACCTTATGTGACATTCCGTAGAGACACTTAGTAGGTGAGGGGGCAATGATTATTGAAAGGAACGGGAAACGTCTGTAGAAAATTGAGTGTTAACATAATACCAGGCACAAAATTTAACGTTTTTCAGGTAAAACCAAAGTAGAGGATATAGCTGCCTTGAAGTTTAGCAGAATCGTTCCAAAAAATATAAAGCCACGGAGATCTTGCTTTTTGCAAAAAGTACCAAATGACGTTGTCAATCACAAAAAAAAATGTCAAAAGCATAATGTGTAGCTCGAAGCTTCACCATGAACAGTATATTATTATATTTCAGAAAATTTTTAGATGAAAACACTCAATGAGGACGGTGCATTTTTGTCTCACCTCTGTGACCTGAACCTGTTCACATTGCACGGTCTTGTTCATTTGAGGTGCATTGAGAGATTACGTGAGATAATTCGCGCTGTAGCCTGGGGAGTTGCACCTCCCATCAGCAGCCAGGTCAAGGGGCTGGCCGCAGAGCTTTTCCAACAGGTTCGCCTACTCGTCCATTCACACCTATGAGAAATAAAAATAAGATGTTTGATACGGCCCAAATACTGTGGTCGGATAAAAACCGCCCGCCGGTAGTTTTAGCACGTCTTTGTTGATAATCATGTGATATTCATGATATGTAGCAGTCGCAATGTGTTGAATGAAGAGGACCCCGGCAACAAGACGAAGGCCGAGATGAGGAGGTTTCCCTGAGTCCTTCAACTGATGTACGGCTGGCTGTCCCAGCGGCTCTTGTGCCCAGCAGTGCAGGAGGTGTGCACAATCAGGTGCATGCCGACTATGTCCATCAAAACGCTGCAGGGTCTGTTGCACGTCTGGCGGGCTGCAGACAGCTGTCGCAGGCAGCTCCCGAAAACGAGGAACCTTTTAGCTTGGTTCTCCACACACGGTGTTGGCATTCCTGAAAAAGTCCCGCGTTCACTGCTCAATAACAACTTCTGTGCTTGGCTTGCAAAAAAAAAAAAAACAGAGCGACACTAATTTGTTTATTGTGTGAACCGTTTACTAATAGAATTTGGAAAACATCCTGTACAAGGCCAACCCTACTTAAAAGAAACTTTCAAGAATATTTTGAAAAAGGTTTTAGGTTTTTGTTTATTCATTTTGTTATTTGTAGTGTGTTAAAATTTAGAACAATACTTACATAAGAGAAGTCATGATCACGATTCGATAGTGTATTTATTTTAGTTTAATGGCCCAGCAGCTACATCTACATGGCTCGCATATGGAATAATCGCATCATGCTGGTGTTTATCTATACCTTTTCTTCAAGAAAAAACAAATTCTGTGCAGTCAAAGACAAGCCTCAAATGTTGTGCAGTCGATTGCGAATCAGCCACAGTGGCAGCTAATAAGACATCAATGCTAGCCAAATATAAGTCGGTAGCACTATAGACACAAGGCTATGATGACCTGAATTTTGTGGAACACTTTCTATTTTCCTTTCAAAGCCTCCTTTCTGATCTGGTATACTTTGTAGCCCGTGTATTAGTAAAACCGTAAGGTGAGCAGGTATATGAATGGCAATACAAGCTGGAGCAGGAGAATTCAGGCCGGAGAGGCAATATTATCATGCTGGGGGCGCTGGGTGAAGGCTGCCAGATTTGCTGTTATGCGACAATCGGTTCCGTGACTCAGCATGCCAGGAGAACCCATGCGGCGAATTTGTTTTATTCGGCTAGAACCAAGACGTATCCACCTCGTGTTGCTGCCAACTGCACTGTCTGCTTAACTCAGTTGGTAATCGTCTATTGTCTCATCAGGATGAAACGGTGCAGCTCAGTTGTGGTAAGGAACCCGAACATAGGTTAGAACAATATTGCCGTGACCGAGCTTTGCAATATATTCTTTAGCAGCCAATAGATATTAATTAAGCAATATCTTGTTTTACATTTAACAGTTGAGCGTGCCGTACATGTGCTCTTATATTTAGGCTGCCTTATTGAAAGAAAATGCATTCTTTACTAGGCGAATTCTTTTTTGGCGGAAGAATACACCAGGGGTTCGTCCTCATCCTCGTCTTTGTCTTCATCCTCATTCGGATCACTTTAAACTAGGCTCATGGCACGTGCCAGGCCTGGTCTTTGTGGAAGCACTGGAGATGTGGAAGCGGAGACGGCAGTGCTGGTGGTGCCTCTGCTGAGAGCGGCATTGCTACCGCCAGGTATCTAGAAGCTCTTGGTCTGGACCCAATGGTTGGTCACACCTCTCGCATACAAACTGACCTGTGTTACTGAAAGGCCGGACAGAGGCTTACATATCCGAATCTTTATTTTAATTAATAAGCTTCCGGAAAATGCCGCTCTGGTACGCACTGCAAGTTTTGTTTCTTTGATATTGAAATGAACTACATATATCTGAAGGGTAAAATACAAGGGAAAGCACAGAAGATGAAGACAAGTCGGGGATGTGCACGCACACACAATTTTCTTTTAGCATTTTGTGTAACATGTTTTTTTAATAAAAACGTAAGAGCATGTATTCATCAACTCATCGTCTAATAATAAGCGACCGTTTACCAAGGAGCTGTGGACACTGCGCTCGTGAGTGAATAGTTTTTGAAAGGCTAAGTATTTGCGCCTGCGCTGTTGCACGGGCAGCAAAAAAAAAGAGTAAGAGCTACAAACCACCAGGCCTAACTAAATTTTAAGATATGCATAAATTATTTTGTATAGAATTTACGCTGTCGCTAGAGTGTATCTGTAATCACTACTGCGGAGCGTTTAAGTATCACCCGAGGTTACTCCTTGCTTCTATTCGAACTATATCTAAAACTTCTAAAGGCTTTCGACGTGGCGTGATCTAGTGTTACATCCTGGAGTGCGCTAACCTTATCTCCCTTGTCCCCCTACTCTCTCTCTCTTACCGTAAACAAATAGACACGTCCCACAGTAGCAAGCATATCAGAATCCTCTGAGAAGGGAGCATAAAATTATTCAGTGACGGCAGCCACGACAAAAAGGAATACTGAGAGCAAACAAAAATAGCATGCATATGCGAAGAAAAGAACGCAAACTCGCGCAGTAAAGTACCTGTAGAGTGAAGAAAACTATCATGCTACCGTCAGGTCATCGGGACGAGGTTAAGTGCATTGCCTTTTTATTTTTTTATTTTGTAAATATTTGCGTGGAGTGCCATCGGTAAGCAATTGAGCTCACTACAGGGGCGCGCTAGACACTTCCTAGATTTTATTCTGCGATATAGCGTCATGCACGCCAATGCAGACGGCTCTATTTCAAATTTTATGCCTACCGAGAGATTGCTTCTCCAGCCTGGGGTCTGTTCCCACAGAGCTGTTTGTCATTCTAAGCGGGTACAGAGTCCGAGCAGGTTGCGGGTTCTCTTCCTGGTCAGCCTGAGGCGCTGCGTCGCGTGTCGTCGGTCGTCGGCGGGAATGGCAGCTCTGCTCGCGAGCTGCCTTCCCCTCAAAGAAGTTAATTTAAATCGGCTCATCGTTCTGCAAAACAGAAAATGTTCAAAAACCTCTGCTCGAAAGTTCACGACCATCTACCGTTATGGAAGTGCGACATTCACCTCAAGGCTTCGCCGTTTCGACAATGGTACAATCGGGCTCAAGGCAATGGGCTAGGCTCTTCGCACGGTGAGGCACTCGAAGCGAAGGGACTGCATCGGTCTTCAGGTAAACTTGCTTCATATTCTGACCGGCATCACTAGGGGCACTTTGTAGACCACGGTAGCCACAATCGCCGTCAAGAAGGTTGGTGCATACCCGCACATTTGTTTTTCAGGGATTCTCTATACCTATCCTCCGCCACCATTCGTCTCTGAGAGGTTCCTCGAGCGGTAAACACTGAAGGGTCAGGTTTCTGCGATCGGATCAGATGTCTTTTTGGAGTCCGGTTGAGACACAGCAAAACGCCGCACCCGATCGCCATGGTTGATATTCGCGGCTGCGTTTCATTTCGATGTTCTAGAAAACGAAGGAGACGAGTGCGTCAATGTGCTAGCGAACAATCAAACAGTGCTCGTCCGGTTTTTCGCCAGTAAAGCTATGTTTTTTTGACCTCGGGTAAATGGCGCCACAAAGACTCCCAGCAATAAACTTGCGTTGATGATTTCGAGGCTATGACGCATTTATATTTATGTTGGAAGGACAACATGTATGCAACATATATCTTATATTAAGAATATAGTTGCACAAATTGCTATATTATTACAAGTCATTCAATGACGCCACGCCACGTGGTTTGCATGGCAGCTAATCGAGGCTGCAGATCAAGACTTAGTTTCAATATTTGCTTCACTATTGTGCGGCGTAATCGCAAGATATTGAAGAAAGCAGATGTTTTTTTTTCTGACAAGATAATCTATGTCGAAAGTACAAGATGCAGATTCCTTCACATTTAAAGTCGTTGCATAGCCCCGTTAAAAGCATCACTCAGATGTGGGGCTTAACGGTACATCAGTAATATTTGAAAGTTCCATACTAGAGCGATAACTGCCAAAGCAACGCCAAATTTGGGTATTTCGGAAAAGGCAACGTTTGGCATTTCTCTGCTCCGCCACAGTTGTGCAAAGTTAGTGCCAGACGTGAGCACTAACTGCCGAAGTAAATCCTAATTTGGGGATTCGGGGCACGCCGAAGTTTGTATCTTCTCTGGCTAACCACTGGAGTGCCAAAAAGCTGCCAAAAGAGGTAATGGTTTGGCGTAATGAACACGGACAAATTCGGAGAGAAAGTAGATGAGGCACTAAAAAAGAACTTTCTCCCCCTAAAAAAGCGCCTATCGGGTGCACTCCAGTCCGAAGTAAAATCTGTTTGTGATTTTCTCAGCCTCTCGTTCTTAAAAACGCTGGTCTGTGCACCGTGAAAAAAGTACCTTTCCGTCTTTTTCACGGCAAAAACGCACAAGCCGGACATTCCCCTCGACGCATAATCTCTGAGGGGGGTTGCTGGCAGAAACCTCTCGCCCTCTTCCTACAAAAGAATCTTTCCTCCATTGATCTTCCCCACCTCTTCCGCGTTAAGGGCTCCCTTAAGGTGATTGATTTCATTCGAACTTTGCACTCCAATCAGGACCACATGTTCTCGCTGGATGTCGAGGACATGTATTACAATCTTGACCTCAAAATTCTTCTGAGCTCTTTCCGAGGCAATCGATCTGCATGGAATGACGAGGTTCCAAAACGCGTCCGGAATTATGGTCGGAGGCGTCCTCGACCTCCTCCGGCTCTACCTGAGTTGCACTCTGGTTGAACACGAGGGATGGGTGTTCATTCAGAGGTCGGGCCTGTATATCGGTTCCTGCCTCGCGCCGATCCTCAGCGAGACTTATTTCTTTTTTTGTGGATCGCGTGGTGCAGGGGCATCCTGCTCGCTCGGGTAATGAATGTAAGATCTTCCGGTACGTGGACGACTACCTCGCTCTTCATCCCGTCTCCAACTCAGATGCTCCCATCCTTCATGCTTTTCAAACTGACGCCAACGGCCTCACCTTCAAAAGGGCAGACCCCACTCAGGAGGGCCAAAAATTTCTCAATCTTCGACTAACCCACTCGTCTCACGGTCTATGCTGGTCTTTTCAACAGCAGTCCCAGAAACCTGTTCTCCCTTTCTCTAGCCATCATTCAAAAACCGTTAAGTCAGGAATTGTTCAGTCTCTCCTTTACTCCTCTTGCAAAAAGTCCTGCGATCACAAGATCAGAGAGAGCCTGTCGCCGCAGGCAACCAGGCCCCGGAAGGCGTGTTCCCCGGTGGATCTCCTATATAACATCAGCAAGAAGCTCATCCTGCAGTCTAGGAGCCGCACAAAAGAGGCCCTCTCCGGGACCCGGTCTGCCCGCCCTGCGTGCATTCCTTACTCCCACAACACGGCACACCGACTGCGCGCGCTTGCACATCGATTTGGTACCAGGGTTGTTTTCACATGTAAATTTAAATTGGGAGGCATGTGCAAGCGAGTCACCAACCCCGAACCCCCACCCACATGCACAAAAAGACACGCGCAGTGCTTCTGGCCCTGCACAATGAAGAAGGTGTATAGTATCCCTCTTATATGCGGAGCCGAGTACATCGGTCAGACGGGGCGCTACGTGAATGACCGCCAAAGAGATATCGTCTCTTTCTCCCGGCTCCTTTCATCCCGTCGTGGCTCACACGAAAGACTGCCCCTCGTGCACCCCGACTTCTCGAAAACTAAAATTCTCGGCGGGCACGAATTTCGATTCGGCAGGGAAATTCCTGAGTCTCTGCATATCAAATCTTCTGTCGCAAACTTGTCCAGCCCATCCCTTTCTCTTTCCGATTGAAAGATTCGCTTCCTGCGGGGCGAGAGGGTTTCTTCAAAGACATAAAAAAGTTAAAAAATTAAAGAAAAAAATTCCCGTATCTTCGGCTCCTTCCCTTCTCCGCGCACCCTCCCCCCTTCCCTTCCTTCCCCAAGAGGGCACCACCGGCGCATCTTCTCCTCCTCCACTTCTCCGCGCCCTTTCCCCCCTCCTCCGTCTTTTCCCCAAGAGGGCACCGTGGACACTCGGGCTAGCGTGTAACGGCGACGTGTCGATTGACATACCGCAGACCCCACCTTACGCCGTGCACGCGTTGCTGCTAGCAGGGCCACATGGCCCTCGCTTCCCTCACCCACCACCCTCCATCTCAACCTCCCTGACGCCCCCGTCGAGCTTCAGGAGGCGAAGTTGATCCAGTAAACGTTTTGTTCAAAGTCGAAAGCCTGTCTTGTCTGTTTGTCTTCAATGTCCCTTTTTCCGTATCGTAAATTAGAAACCAACACGCTGAATCATTTACACAGCCGAGAGGCCTGCCGAAATTCGGAATATCTCTGGTGTGTCATAGAAGTGCTTTTTCACGCGCTCCAGAATAGATTTAAATTAAATAAACGTTGGAAACACGATCGTCAGATCTCATCACCTCCGTTCCTAAGCAGCACGGAGATAATTGTCAGTGTAGTGCCAGTACCAGCAGAAAGTCGGTTCCAATATCGCTCAAACGTCTAGTTTGGAACCACCGTTCCATATCCGAAAGGAATTGCCGTACAGCCATTCGGCCCCGGTCTAGTGCTCGCGCAATATCGTGCGAATACTCTACGATGCGTCTGCTCCACATTGGCCGGATGCCGTACATGTCTGTGTTGTATAGGACATTGCATATAATGTTCAATAACATACACGGACGAGGGAATTTTGTTTGAACTCTCCAAGAAGTTTAATAAATCACTATCATTACACACAGCTTATTATTGACATATTTAGAGAGGTCATACTTCCCTGTAAAATGGAAATCAAATTATAAAATCTAATTTCCACTGATTTTATGCCAAGCAAAACTCATAAATTAAAACAAAAAACCCGCGAAGATTCAGAAGAAAGAAGAACTACTCCCCCAAGCATGCTTGCAGTGTATTTACTAATAAAAATATGTAGCGTAATCCTTGATAGATGGCTAATCCGACTATGGCAGCCGGAAAACACAGTCGAGAAAGAAGGTTGCGCACATTAAACTGACGTCCTGTCGTCGGCGAGGAGCAGTTTTTGTCGAAGCGCGTCCAACCAACACAGCAAAAGATTTTAATGGACTTCGGCGAAAAAAAAGATTGCCAGTATAGAAAAACTGGTGTGGACGTATTCCGGCCGTTTACAAACAAAAACCGCGGCCGCGTCTGCATCGCAAGAAAGCAACAGAAGACTGAAGAGCGCATTTTGGAAACCGGCCCTACGTGGTTCGCCTATTTCTATAACTTGGCGAACGGCGCAAATAAATGCCCCAAAGATCCCATCAGCGCGACAGAGAGAGTCAAGTGACAAAATTTCGTCCAAGCGTTTTTGTACTACGCGTCCTATGGAGTGAAGTCACGCGTTTCGCTCCATACTTCTGAGTTGCTTAATGCGTCCGTCGCGCTCGTTGACAGCCACAGGAAGACACAAAGGCAGGCTGGGACGCTTAGCAAAAGCCGAGGTCGAGCGGGCACGAACAATGTAGCTAAGCTACCTCTGCATTTTTGACTGAAAATTAAGACATTCCTTAACTCGTACCCGAGGCTTAGAATCTCACCTTTGGTTAGGGTGCAGAGGGGGGAGGAGGAGTGAAAGACTGTGCCGAAAGAAGTTTCTTGATAGATGCCACTGACACTTTCATTTTTGTTATTACTAGAATTTGACAGTGCTCAATCGCAATGCAAGACACCCACAGAGCTACGCTCGCTTTTGCAATGCGCTGCCTAGTAATCATATATCTTGAAGAAACGTGCGCGCATCAGTCTCGCGCAACTCTTGCTCGACGGCACCAGTTTCTGCAACGTCGAACCATTCTGACCTACGCGTAAACACAACAATCCAGCGAAATATGTGTTTGCAAAGTCTGGTCCAGCCGCGGCAAAACATTCAGCCTACCTTTAGCCGGCAGAAATCAAGAAACCCCGAAGTAAAATCAAAAGTTGTGAACAGAATAAAACTTGATTTCTATTTAATTCAGTTGGAGACCACCCAGGTACATTCAATACCTCATCAGCCGAACTGCAAGTTAGTGAGCCTTATTCTGGCACTTGTTTGGCGACTTCGGCCCGTAGTTACCAGATGACAGCCGAACTATCCGGAAGCAAAGCCTAGCTTCGGCACTTGTTTGGCAACTTGGGCCCAAAGATGCCAGATGACTGCCGAAATAACAAGCGGTAAGCCTAACTCTGGCACATGTGTGGCGATTTTGGCCCGTAGGTGCCAGATGACAGCGAAACTATCAAAACGTGAAGCCTAACTTTGGCATTTGTTTTGCGATTCTGGACCAAAAATGCCAAATATCAGCCAAACTAGCGGGCAGTAATCCTAACTCTGACCTTTGTTATGCGGTTTAGGCCCAAAGATGCAAGATGACAGCCAAACTACCAGGCAATGAAGCCAAAGTTTGGCACTTGTTTTGCGAATTAGGGCCATAATATCCAGACTCTTGCCAAGGAAGGTCAGGTTTGGTTCTAGTTTGGCTTCTCTGGGCCTTTCAAGGCCCTAAACCCCTCGACAAAAGCCAAATTTTGGCCCAGAACACTGCGCTACCTGGAATGTCGCTTCGTACACGAAAAAAAAGTAGCTCCAAGACTTGTGCCCATTTTAACTACTCTCCTCAATATACTATATTTTAAACAATTTTAGTGGTGTTTCGGTATCTTAGCAATATATTTCATCTAAAGTATTTACTACTATCTTAAATATATTTATCACTATCGTTTCCTTAGTATCTCAAAAACACTTTTCAACCTTCAAAAATATTTGTCGCCGGAAAAATCGACGGAACTTGGGATCGCCAGACCACAAGGCAAAGATGAACAGATTGCAGACTTGGAGGCAACGACCAACACAAGGACAGAACATAAGGCATGAGCAAAACGAATTCGCAGAATGCCAACGAAAGTGGAAATGAATATTTTCAAGTATGTTCGCCTTACGTGTCCTCCTGTCTGTCTTTTTAGGTTGTAGTTGGATGGCATGTTACGTTTGGAGCTTGCAAAGTGCTGGGGAGGTCAACGGAATTCTACACCTTTTTTCTGAAGCTAGAGTGGTAAAGTCCGCAGAAGATTGTGACACCAAAGCTTGCTATGGTCTAAATTAATCATTTTCGGAAATCCCCTCTTTATGGGATTAGGAGAAAATTACGCAAGAAGGGTTTTAAGTGAGAGAAAAAATTTAGTCGTCCAAACAAGCTAGATCCTGCTGACATTATCGAGCAGAAGTGACCTAGATTTTACTTTCCTAAAGCCCCTTGTGTGCATTTTCTGACTTAAAGCCCACCATACAAAGAATTTTCTATAGCCGATCATAGGACTTTTTTTTGTGTGCGACGCGTTGTATGGAGACTACTTGAACGGCGGTGCAAGCGAAGCGGGATTTAAGGAGACAGCGAGCGGCAGTCTCTTCAGCGCGGGAAGAAGTCGAACGCCCCGACTGCGAAGTCGTTTTGTGTCTTTGAACATGTGTGAGCTCATGAATGACCGTGGTGCCGAGGAGTATCGACAATGCCATCCAAGCCACGCGGATTTCCTCGCCTCTACCGACTATGCAAGAGGCCACTTCGCCCCCATTACTGGCGGGACCCAGGTTCGCTTCTCTCATCTGTGTAATATTTTTTTTATTGTTATTGCCTGTTTTGGCATGTGTCAAGTATTTTCTGTGTTGGGACCCTATTGAAAAAACCAGCTTAAGCTGGTACCAACTTCAAGCTCGGTTATTGCTCCAGCATACCCAGTTTAGCATGCTGGTCATGCTGGTTGATCTCGTCCCAGCTTCAAGTTGGGTTATTGCCCCAGCATGCCCAGTTTGGCATGCTGGTTGAACTGGTCACGCTGATTAATCTGGTGAACTTCCCCACCAGTTTGACCAATTTAAATTAACACAGAATAAACAATCCAAACTTGCTCACATTAGCTCTGGTCCGACACATCGCGGCTTGCTCACATGAGCTCTGATCCTACACATCGTCGGTGCTGACGGAGTACTAACCGACGCACGGACAAGAGTTCTTGGTGCAAAAGAAACAATGATATTAAAACTAGATTGCTTATCTCTCAACACAAAACGTACTAGACACACGCCAAAAACAGACAATAACAATACAAAATACTACACGGATCCTGGGTCCCGCCAGTAATGGGGGCGAAGCGGCCTCTTGCGTAGTCGGCAGGGGTGAGGAAATCACTGTGGCTTGGATGGAATTGGAGATACTCTTCGGCACCACCGTAATTCACAACCACACGCATGTTCGAAGACACGAAACAACGCCTCAATCGGAGCGTCCGACTTCTTCCCGCGCTGAACGAACTGCCGCTCTCTGTCTCCTCAAATCCCGCTTCGCTTGCACCGCCGTTAAAGTAGTTTCCAAACAACGCGCACAAAGCCGTCTCTTCAAAAATCTGCCCAAGATAGCCAACCGTGTCTAATATTCTCCGTTCCTACCAGTCTCTTTCTCTCTCTTTTCTCCCACACAAAGGAAGCTCGCAGCGTGCTGATGCGCCCGGTCGTCTACCAAAAACGAAAGGACAAAGAGCAGGACGTTACATCGTCCCCGCCCCAGCCGACCTTGGCGCGCTTGCTCCCAGCAATGCCTGTTCGACAAGCTCTAGCCGACCTTTGCGTGCGCGCTCCCAGCAAGACCAGCTTGACCAGCTCAAACCAGCTTAGGCCAGATTCAGAACCATCTCGAACCAGCTTCACAAGCTTGAGCCAGTCCAAGTACCCGGTTGCCCAGCTGCAGTGCCAGTTTGAACCAGCTTGACCAACTTGAACGAGCTTGACAAGTTTGAACCAGCTTGCCCAGCTGCAGTGCCAGCTGGAACCAGCTTGACCAGCTTGAACCAGCTTGACAAGCTTGAACCAGCTTCCCTTCCAGCTCGAACCAGCTCAAGTACCAGCTCACCAAAATTCAGTGCCAGCTCGAACCAGCTTGAACCAGCTTGACCAGCTCGAATCAGCTTGATTACTACCTAGACCAGCTCAACCCAGCTCGAACCAGCTTAAAAACTAGCTAAACCAGCTTGACCAGTTTGTTTTTGTTGCTGTTTTTTTCAATAGAGGAGATAAACAATCTAGTTTTAATAGCATTGTTTGTTTTGCACCGAGAACAACTGCCTGTGCGTCGGTTAGTACTGTGTCAGTGCAGAGGATGTGTAACAACTGAGCTCTTGTGAGCAGGCCGCAAATACGACAATAATAAATTAGATGCCGAGCTGGCTTTTCTGAAGAGTTTGGATTGTTTGTCCAGTGTATTTAAACTGGTTAAATTGGTGGCGAAGTCCACCAGCTTAAGCAGCATTATCAGTGCACCCAGCTTACCCCGCATTTGCCCAGCATTCACCCAGCACGACCCAGTATCCATCCAGCTTGACCTGCATTGAAAGCTGGGCATGCTGGAGCAATAACCCAACATGAAGCTGGGATACTGGGACCAACATGAAGGTGGGATGCTGGTATCATCTTGTACTGAGACCAGCTTCACCAACACGCCAAGCTGGGCATGCTGGAGCAATAACCCTGCATGAAGCTGGGATACTGGGACCAACATGAAGCTTGGATGCTGAAATCAGCTTGTGCTGAACCAGCTTGACCAGCACGGCAAGCTGGGGATGCTGGCGCAATAACCCACCATTAAACTGGGATGCTGGGACCAGCTTGTGCTGGTTTTATTAATAGGGTAGTGAAAATTAACATACGGTTTCAATAGGAAAATTGCTGAGAGCGATCCAAAACCTCAAAATCATCTCTTTTTAGAAGGATACAACGCCGGGGTAGCATTTTACGCATTTTGTAAAAACACTTTATTTGTTAGTGTTTCTAGGTTTCGGTTTTTACCGGAGCGCAACTCAGCAGCCACGGTCCTGTTCCCCAGGGGCTAGACGCGCAACACACGTGCGCCCTGCTTCCCTCCATCTTACGAGGGAGGCGAGGGGATGGTTTCGCACTGCGGTCACCGGGCACAAGGATTGCGGGCGGAAAGAAGCGCTCTGATAAGAAACCGAAGTCTGGAAACACGTCCAAGTTGAGACTTTATTTAGAACACCGTAAAATTCTGCGCTTCTCTTATGTGCCTCATACCAAGACTGACTTCAGTCGTTCTGAGGAACGGAATAATAATAATAAATAGATAAATAAATAAATATCTTCACAAAAATGGTTGATTTGGTGTTTTTCGATAATGCTTTGCATGCGTCTAATTGAAGCCATGTGTATATATTTACTAATTAAACATTTAAGGAACATGTTATACTTAAAGGGAAGCTGAATCAGTTTTGTATTTCAGGAAACACCTTTAAATCTTCATTTCACCTCCAGGATCTCGAATATGAAAATTATTTCTTCATTTGGTTAATCGAGGCTGTATAGAATCATTTTTGAACTACCACTAAAGGCACTCTTTGCCGGAGATTGACGTCGCAAACAAGCTTTTATAATCTCCGCTCACGCATCTTCAGCGCCTATCAAAGCTAAGCACGCACACGCTGTTCTTAAAAAGGGCAGAAAAAGAAGTCAAGACTAATGTCAGTGCGGTTGAATATACCTAGAAAGCTTGGGATTGGACACGCGTTCCTCAAGCAACATACGCTTGGAGGCCGAAAGATTCTCTTACGACGTCACTACTGGTCAGATGATTTTTTTTTTGTTTTCTCATGTTTATTTATATCTTTAGGAAAACGAACGTGATATTGAGATTCACGAAAAAAAAAAAAACTAGGCTAGAATCAACCTCCATCTATTTTTCTGAGAGAGGTCTTTCACTTTACGGTAATAAGCCGAGTCATCATTACAATTAGCCCTTTATGCCATGTCCCCCTGGCCATATAACTCACGTGCACAGACCACGTAAGTGTAGCTTTTACGTTTTTTTTTAATCTGTAAAGCACACAAGAAAACACCCTGTAGAATGTCCCCCAATACGATATGATTGTATGGTTCCTTCACCGCTTGCATCGTTCAGGAGAGACTTGAGGACATTCAGCGTCCATTTGGAACGCTGGATGTCAGCGAATCTTTACATTGGAAAGTGTTTTCATACAAGCATGTTGTTTGCAGCGAGTGCACCTGCGACATAAAATTTGAATAAACATAAGATCAAAAATTAAAGACGTTCACAATTCTCTGTAATGCGAAATTAGCCCGCAGCTCTTGAATAGGAGGATGGGAGGGCAGGCCCCCTCCTCCCGCTCTCCTCCTGCTCCCTCCGATTTAGCGGGAAATTTCCCTAAATGTAGACGGAAAATTTCCCCACTAAAAAAAAACCCAGTAGATTGTAAAAGCGTGCTACACTGAAATTCGAATCCGCGCCAACAAATCTCAGTTCTAAGGATTGGCGCACAACGTCCACGAGTGAGCACGCCAAAACACGCCCCAGGATTGCTTTGAATTACATCCACATAAAATCCTGTAAACTACTTCAAAGTCATCCACACATCTTTCTAAACGTGTCGGAAGCTCAAGTTTGTCACTCGGACTGACTTTTGAGAAGTAATTCACCCAGAAGTGAAGCCACTTACCCGAGACACCATAGAACGCGGAGGCGTCCATATTTTCCCTCCAAAATCTTCCATGGTTCGCTTCCCACCCATAGATCGCGCCAGCCATTCTGTTCCCCGCTCGTCACCAGACGTGCACGCCGTGTCTCAAGCGCGACAAACAATGCTTATTCGAGACAAAAAATCTAGAATGTTGTGTCCACGTTTCTGGGCAGCGTGCCTGAAGGGGAAATTCAAAACTGAACAAAGGTGTCCCTTGAGCTGTCACACTAAACTCCCACTCTTGCGGCTCAGGAGTTCCGAACTTGTGCGTAGAAGATCAGCACAACCCAGATGTGTGCAGCGAGCGCACCTGCGATATAAAAATTGAATAAAGATGAGATGAAAAATTAAAGACCTTTACGATTCTCTGTAATGCGAAATTAGAGCGCAGCCCTTTTTGAAGAGGAGGATGGGAGGGTAGCCCCTCCTCCCCCTCCCGTCCTCCTCTCCTGCTCCCTCCCATTTAGCGGGAAATTTTCCTAACGTAGTGGGTTAAGTTTCCCCTCAAAAGTTAGCTTGGAAATTGATGTCACGTGACCTCGACACCAATTCAGTTGTCCTGCTAAGTTTAGCTGGGAAAATGACGTCGCATGACTGTGTCACTTCACCCACAAAAAAAATCTTGTTTCTCAGCTTGATTTAGCAAAAGAATTAACGTCACATGACCTCAACACTAATTCAATTTCCTGCCAAGTTTAGCGGGGCGGTGACGCCGATGGCGACGCCGCGAAACGCGGAAACAGGTGCGTAAGAACTATAATCTAAAATACTAAATGCCTCACAAGAAATGAAGTGAAAATTAGAGATAAGACAACGAAAAGAGAATCTAAGATACAGTTTTAATAACATTTCTTTTGTCCGTTCTGAAATATTTTGATTTCAAGAAATGTTTATCTCTCTATTCATACCAAGAGAACTCGTCCCACTTTCAGCATGAATGCCATAAATCAGTGCGGACTAGACCTTGTAAACAATAACGCACATGAAAATGAATGCTTGCAACATAGTGATGCATAAGTCGGTGGCTCAGATCTCAAAATATATTTGGATTGAGGAACTTTCGTGAATAAAACTTCTAGGATTTGAATTTGACTGTTTAAACATCCATAACGAACACTGTGCCACCGAGCTTTTTGTGCGACATCAGAAACGGTACAGCACTGTCGTCCTTGCATAAAAAACAAGATATTGCATTTTTTTAGCATGGCATGTGCTATTCTGATGCCCGTACAGCCCTTTCAACAAAATTTCCTTTGTAGACCTTTGTATCGTTTCTTACTTAACTCGCACGACAGATTCGGTACATTGAACTGTCACTCGGTATCCACACTTTTATATATTGACGTAATAGTGAAACCCAAGATGTATATGCTTGAGTACGGCTCAACAAGCACCGATCTGTTGAAAAGTACTGCTAAACACTCAAATGTCCTAAATGAAAAATTGTTTGGCAGAATGTTGATACAATTATGAATATGGCCATGCATACAGTTAGCGCATTCAATATGAATAATGTGTTACGCGCACACTCAAAGAAAGATGTTGCATTTATATTCATGCAGATTACTTCGGGGAACCTAAGCGCTGCAGTCTCGGGAGAGACTTTGGTGAATGAGTCTACCGAAAATGAGTGTAGGCAGAAAAAACAGTTTGATCAGCGACAATGAGCATTACATACGCTTGCGACATGTCATTATTACTGTTACAGTGCTGACTGATTCTTATAAACTAAAAAAAACTCTCAGCCGCGTCATTCGGCGAGTTCCCTCCGTACGTTACAGGGTTTGTTTATCTCGAATGCTTTGCGAGAAAGTTGATCAACTGGGAATATCAAGCGTAGTTCTAGGAACACTACACAGAATCTTATATCAGCATCGTAAAGAATATAAAAAGCTTCTAGATACAAGGCTTGTGCAGGAGTTCAATAATAGAAGGAATTAGGTTGGCGAAACCATCTTGCCGTAGTAAACGTATAAAGTTCCCCTAGGTAGAGCTAGTCCTTACGAATCATTGTGCCCATTGCATAGCATAAAAGCTTAATTTGCGACCTACACTATTTACAGGCTTAACCAACTCTGAATAAGTGGAAGACTTGACATTACAGATCGGTCTAATGCTGATTGTATGCAAACATCCTCATAATAATTTCCATAAACCTATGTATTTCAAGACATTACCTGGTGCGAGCTGTTTGAAAGACCATTGCACATTTTAAAACTAGTAAAAAGCCTGCAGTGGGCAACAACTTATGGGTTTTCACTTCATTGTGAAGAGCAATTACACATATGTGAACCTTGAAACTAGGCCTGCCCTGAATTGTTTTCTTAAGTTGAACGTGCTATGCTCTGTTCACTATATAAATTTTTGCAGAGCTGAGAATGTGCAAGTACCTGTTTTTTTTTTACATTTCACATCTACAGACTGCTGGGCGCGATAGGTACATAAGATTAATAACACCAACGTAACACACTGATTATTTAAAAAAAAAATAATGTTTCTGTGATACCGTCCGACCTACATCCGCGGGCTTTAAGTTCACAATTTATTCATGGCGGCAGACTCGTTTTTATAATTGGAACTCCATCCAACCGAATATTTTATTATGTGTTTTCTATTTTAGGCTTAGTAGTAATTTTGCTGTTTCGCTGAAGGGATAGGTAAGAAGAATGCTTATTTCGAGTGGCGTACCTAACACGTGGTGGCACGATCACTGCCCTGTCATGACGCTAATAAAAAGTCACAGGCAGGGAGATACTGCGATGCTCTTGTTTCTGGGATTTCTTCTGTGGCCATGGAGTGGTCTCTTGTCTTCCGTGCGAAACGGTGACGTGATTTTTGCAGACCGGTGGTGTCGCTGCGTTTCCATAGGAGCTAAGCCCTTTTCTTTATTTACTTTTTTCTCAGGTAAATTCGCTCTTTGGAAATTTAACAAAAAAAATGCACCATCCGTGGGCAACGCTGCACAAAGTCGTTGCGCGATAGGTTAAGAAACCAAATTTTGGGGTCGATTTAAAGAGCCTGGCCAATCTTTGAATCACCCTGTACATCGTATTAAGCATGGCACCTTGTTCATGGGCTCGATTTATATTTTCGGCAAATGAAAAGCCGTGATTCAGCACAAATATTCGAGCTCAAAATTGCCTCGATCACTTGGCACGCATGCTCACATTAAAGCGTCATAACATAATTTAAAATTAGAACTAAAAGGGGAAAGATTTGCTTACCGCTTCACGGAAAGACGCCTTCAGATCCTAGGCCTAATATCCAAGTCGTCAGCGGTCGGGCGATTGGACGAGGCCTCGACGCCAGCCCTCCGTGCCGAGCTTACCCAGGCTGACCACGCCTGGTTCAACTATGAGAGGCGCCGTCGAGTTGAAAGCCAGAGTCGCTAAACTTTTGTCCCGTAAAACGTACAACGGGCCGTCGACCCGCTGCGTCTCCGCGACGATTGAAGCCGCGGTTCGGAAGCGGAAGTCGCCGACCGGACGCCGGGGACGAAAAAGCCACGATAAAGCGCCGAGTTGGCCGAGTACGAGCAACGGCCCATTCGCCGCTGTCGACCGGTGATGCGGTATCTTCGGCTTGGTGCCGAGATCGGTTTGTTGCCGTGCACATTGGCTTTGCTATGCGGTACGGCTGGTACAGCTGTCGAATACTTGTTGTGCACATCATTCGAGACAGTCGCCACAAGACGTCGCCGTGAAGGGGTGACCGGGGAATTCGTGTCAGCTCAACGTCACTCTATGTTCCGTTTCGAGATGTATGGTGTATTTAACGATACCGGTGGTAAATGATGAACGTTTTGTTGGAAAATGGCGGTCGCCTTTCCACATGTATGATTTAGTGATACCGGTTGTCCTATTGTATAAGCGTTTTGTTGGAAAGATAACGGTCGCTTACGTCGTCGGACGCAAAAGCATAACAGCCACACAGCATCATATCGGCAAGCAAACTGGCTGCCAGTAAGGTCAGACATGAAACGATTGCGGTGCCGGTATCTCAAGTTATGCATAACGCCAAACCAAACTAGCTGCACGCGTAATAACAAGAAATTATGGTGGTATCATACCAGAACTGTACAAGCAACAGGTATGTTTCTTGTAAGATTTTCCAGTAGGGTTGAGCCATAACTTTCACAGTTTAAAATAGTTTGTTGGCACCGGGCGTGTCAAAGTTTGGCTTTGTAGTGGTCTAACACAGGGCTGCCAAAGCAAGTGCCATACTTGAGCCGTCACAGCCAAAGTGAAACATAATTTGGCGATTACGGACGTGCAAAAATTTTCGTTTTCTCTCGTCTGCCAGAGGAGTGCACAAGTCGGTGCATCCTTGAGCCATAACTGGTAAAGTAAATCTCAATTTGGAGATTCTGGCATGCCAAACGTACCGCAAAGAGCAGTACCATATTAAAAATTGCTCTGAGGAAGACTTCAAACTTTTTTAAAGGGTGTGAAGGAGACTTTAGGAATTCCTGAAATGTTTGAAGGGGGAACCGATATTTCCTGGGGGGCTCATTGGCACCGTCAGAGGCTCTCCTGAAATGTCTAAAGTGCCCTTTACAAAGCCTTGAAATGTCTAAAAGCCTGTCAAGAGCTCTTTAATGGGGTCGGGAAAACTTTCAGGCTTGTTCAGATTTCTGTGGGGCCACGGCTTAGGTGGAGAAAACACATTCCGCAGAATAAAAACATGGCTGCTCATTGTTCATGACGGGAATAAAAAATAAGTATTTGGAGAATGCCGATCGTATGTGTTTACGGTCAGATTTTTATCACTGCTCTTCTATCAAACGCGAGTGGTCTCCTGAACCCGTCTGTCACCGCCCGGGAGTTCGGTCGCCAAGGAGGCCACTGGGGGCGACCGCGCCATGTGTACAATTGACGAGCCGTGGGCCGAGTGGTGTTGGCCGAGCGGCGTTTTGAGCCAAACGCAATCCTGTCCGCTCAAGGCGAGATCCGTGCAACAAGCTTTGCTTGTTGCACGAATGATACCAAAAAGGGCAAGCCGAGAGTAGCGCGTTGCCCAGAAACAGGGACGCGGGAGAGATGTCGAGGGCGAAGCGGGAGCGACTCGTTCCGGGAACCGGTTCCTCCGCGGGGGACGGTCCTCAAAAGGAAGAAAATAAACAGAACCATTTTGCTTTTCACCAGAGTCGGATGTCCTCTAGTTTTCGTTGTGAAAAACACGAATAGCAACTGCAACCCACACTGCGCTTCTCTCCGCGCGTTGATGGGAAGAGGGTGCAGGGCCGCGTATCCAGTGGTCGGCGGGAGAGAGTGGCAAGCCGGGGAGGCCAGTATAGCCATTATCTCTCGGCTCGTGGGAGGTTAGCTTGCTACCGCCGCCGCCGCCGCGGATGTCTGGAGCGGAACCAAATTCTTCCGGAAAGGTGAGCATGCCTTAAAGGGCTCGCACCTTGGTCTGTTTTGATCCGTGTAGCTTCCTCCCTGGTTCCTCAGGTGAGCCCGAGTTCGGCGTTGGCCGCCTTCAGCACCGCTCGTTCAGCGCATTTAAGGAAATGGTTGCCGTTGTCGGCCTACGCGCCGCAAGCCTGGCAGCAGGGGTCAGCGTCCCACCGCATGTTGTGCCTGCGGACCGGGTTCATGGCACTGTGGGTCCTCAGACGGGAGATGACAACCGCTGTCCGGCCTCATTCCTAGCGCCTCTTCGTCCGTCCGGGTTGAGAAGCATCAGGGAGCGAAAAATACCCCAGAGACGCCACCGCGACGGCATCATGAACGAAACCGTGACTGTGCTCAGGATTTCTCAACGGTGGCGGGTGCTGCTTGCGAGTTCGTGGTTTCCGCTAAACGTGCTTACTGAGACTGTGTATGTGTCCGTGAGGTGCCCCTGCTCGGTTTTATCAGCTGACTAATGTACATCAGGAATTTACCCAAAGGCATTGTGACTACTTTCAAAAGATATTTTTCTTTGCGATAAAGAAACCAGTTGTCCCTATTTGATATCATCTCTTTCGTGTACTCCAGCTTGCGCCGGGTTTGAACAAACGTTGTTTTTATTGTCTTTCTGAGTTATAATATGCGTGTACAACTAAATGTTCACAATAAATTTTCAATAACGTTTTGAACTGAATTTTTGTCCATGGTTCACAGTCATTTGGGGTCTAAAGGGTTGATGGGGTTGGGTGCTTGGGAAGAAGGGTCTGAAGGGTTGAAGGGCTGTGGGGCTGAAGGGTTTTTCGGTGGGGTATACCTGAAGGTTTTTGTGTTGGTTATTTCTGAAGGGTTTTGATGGCCTGTGAGGTCCCGTAATCCTCCAAGGCCGATGGGCCCTTTAGTCTTATTTTCAATATGGTATAAGCTGGATTGTTAAATAGAAAAATCAAAATAGTTTTTATGGAAACCTGTAATCTGATTTTCAGATCATCTTCAGCAAACTGGATTTCAGGTTTTCACAAGAAATATAGTTATAATTTCCAGTTTTATAATCCATTTATGCTGCTTTTTGAGGTAGGGAATGTATGGCTTTTCACTGCCTAGCCACTGGAGTGCAAAATATATGCCAAAAGTGCCAAAGAAAGCCGAGAGTTCTCCCGAAGTTTGTCATTTTTCTGGTGTGCCAGATAACTGCTCTTACACGCGCTGCAGAACAAAACTAAATTAAAGACAATGTTCCAACAATTGATGCTCTGATGTTATCACCTCAGTTCCCAAGCAGCACGACGAGAATTGGCAGTGTTTTGCCAGCACTGGCGAACCACTGTTTCGCTACCAGCGTGGTATTGGCGCGATGCTCTCCGAATAATACACAAACAATTGTTTTGATCACTTCCAGAAGTTTATTAAACCACTATCATTGCACACTTTTTATTATCGACACATTTACAAAATTAATACTTCTAAAAACGAAAGCAAAACAACAAAATATAATTAACACTGTTGATATGCCGTTCAAAACTAATAAATCAAAGACGAATAAATGAGGCGATTGACAGAAAGCGTAAATACTATCAAAAGCAGGATTGCAGTGTACCCACGAATAAAAGTACGATACCATGTGATCCGTGATAAATGTATAATCCGACTAAGTCAGAGCAGAGCAACAAAAACGCAAAGCCCAAAAAGAAGGTCGCCCCATTTAACATAATTTTTGCTGCCACCAAAGAGCAGTTTCTTTTATTAAGCACGCCCAACAAACATTGCATAACAATTTCATGGACTCCGACAAAAAAACGGCAATTACCGAAAGGTTATATGAAGGTGTTCTGGCGATTTATGACGACTAACCAAGAACGTGGCCGCACAAAAACTGCAGAACACTGAAAAGAGCATTCCGGAAACCGGACCTACGTGGCCCCCTACCCATCTCCATAACTTGCCAAACGGCTGCGACTAGGACCCCAGCAGTGGTAATATGAGCGCGTCAGTGCTAGTCAAGTGAAAAATTTCCTCCCAAGCGTTTTGTCCGACAAGTTCAACGAGAGAGGTCACGCGATTCACTCCATCCTTCTGATCTGCCTAAAGCGCGGTCCAAACCAACGCGTTTTCGTGCGCCTGTAGATCGTTCGCGCGCCGGATGTGACGTATTTCGTGACGTCGCGCCGATTCCTTGATCTTTCCGGGTGTGCATAAAAAGGTTGGTTGATTTCAACTTTTTTTTCAACGCGCACGAAAATGCGTGCGTCGTAGTAGGGCGCTGCTGTCTCCCGGCCAATCGGTGGAGGGCATTGTCACCATCCTCCTAGAACGTAGACGAAGGGGGCCTAAGCACCCGCCGAGAAGAGAAGACTCGCAGCCCGGTTGTGAGGGTGGACGATGACTGACTGGGGCGGCGTGCGCTCCACGGCGTTTATTAATGCGGTGATCAATGTTGCCCGCCGTGCCTGGTGGCCACAGACTGGTAGACTGGAGGGGGCGCTACATACTTGTCACACTCCTCCCCCCCAGTTTGTTTTTCTAGAAACAAAATAAACAACAATGCACACGGCCGACACAGACTGTGTGTCTGGTCGTGCCAAGTCCTAGCCATTCGACGAAGAAGGTTACTCCGGCGAGTAGCGGTCAGGTGGCCTTCGCTGCCGCGTACTCCGCCTGATAACTGGTGTTGACGGGCCAGGTGTGGCAACGCCGGGCGCTGCCTGTACCGGTCGCGCCCCATCCGGTGGTGCCGCAGGGACCGGATTTGCGAGTGGCACCGGTTTAACTGGTGCCACAGGACTGGAGACGCTTGTCGCCTCCTTTGTGGTTGGCGCTCCACTGGCCGCGACTGGTGGTGTCGTTGGTCCCCCTGCGGGCTGGTCCTTCGAAGCGACGACAGAGGTTACAAGCCCGGTCCCGAGGCGAGGCCTGACATGGTCGGCGTGCCGGTGCCAGGTGGTCCCGTCGGAGATGCGGACGAGTAGCGACGAGGCACTCGCTGGAGAAACCGCATGTCCGGCAGACCAGGGTGGGCCAGGACGGAAGTTCCTGGCGTAGACCGACGCTCCCGGCTCCGGCAAAGGCGCGGGACGGCACCCTCGGTCAGCAGCGAGCTTCTGGTTCAGCTGCTTCAGGAGCGCCGTGAACCGGAGTTCTTGATGCAAGACGTCCAAGGGTGTCTTGACCATCCGGCCCAGCAGAAGGTCACAGGGGGCACGGCCAGTGACCTAATCGGGTGTGGTCTGGTACTTCAATAGTACCTGGGCCACCTGTGTCCGGAAATCCCCGGGCAGGCTCTTCTTCAGCTTCTTCTTTATGGTCTGTACCACCCGCTCGGCTGTATCATTGGAAGCAGGGTGGTACGGCGTAACCAGCATCCGGCGGATTCCATTCCTCCGCAGCCAGTCCAGGTACTCGGCGCTGGCGAAAGCGGGAGCATTGTCGGACACAATAATATCCGGCATTCCCTGCGCCGCAAAGACCTGCCGCAACGCCGCAATTGTCGCACTTGCCGATAGACTGGAGACTGGCAGTCCCTCCACCCACTTGGAGAAGGCGTCCACTACCACCAGGAAGTAGTGGTCCTTGAAGGGTCCCGCAAAATCAATGTGCCGGCGGGACCAGGGCCTCTGTGGGAACGGCCAGGGGGTGATCTCCACTTGGCGCGAGGCTCGCTGATTCTCCTGGCAGACCCGGCAGCCCTGCACCGGGTGCACGATGTCCTGGTCCAGGCCAGGCCACCAAACTTGCCACCGTGCCACCATCTTGGTCTTTTCCACGCCAGGATGCCCCGCGTGAAGCAGCTGCATGACCTTGGCCCAGAGACTTTGTGGAATCACCACACTGGAACCCCACAGCAGGCAGCCCTGCTCCAAGCTCAACTCGGCGGCCTTGTGGCTGTACGCCTGGTGACGCAGCTCCACCCCTCGGGACACCGCCTTGACCACCTGCGACAGGTCCGGGTCCCGGCTGTTCGCCTGCGCCACCGCAGTCCTGGTGAGTACCCCCGCGTAGGCCCGCTCCAGCAGGAAAACGTCAGCTGGCTCTGAAACGGCAGCAGGCACCTCCGGCAGGGGCAGGCGGCTCAGGGCGTCGGCAGGTCCCAGGTCCTTACCAGGGCGGTAGACCAGCTTGTAGTTGTAGGCCACCAGAGCGCGGCCTACAACTACAGGTCCTCGTGTCCAGCTCCATTGTGAAGGGGTGGCCGCAGATTTCGACTGACACCAATTAAGGTGGCACGGATGATCAAACTCTCCTGGTTTGCCACACGTCGAAAATCTGCGGCTCCTCGGCCACGACGTGGAGTCTGGCTGAAGAGCGTTCACTTGCGACGGCCACCCTGGCCGCGGGCTTGGCTGGAACCCGGGCTTGAACGAGGCTGCTGCTGCTGCTGCTGGCCGCCGCTCGTCCTCCCCCCTCGGCAGACACGTGCGAGGTGCCCAGTTCTCCTGCACGTGAAGCATTGTGCTTATGCGAACTGGTACTGTGAGTGGGAGTGGGCAGCACCGTAGCGGCTGCACGCACCGCTCCTTGCCGGCATCTTGTTCACCGCCGCTTTCGCAGCTTCCGTCGACGGTAAGCTTCTGTCGCACGCGCAATCTCGCTGGCGTCCTTTGCTGCGGCTCCCATCGCCTGCGCTGCCTTCACCGCGTCGTCCAGCGAGGGGTCGGGGAGCTCCAGGAGTCGCGTCTGCATGGCGGGGTTGTTGATGCCGCAGACGAACCGGTTTTGGAGTAGTGAGTCCAACTGGTCTCCGAAGACTCAGGTGTTTGGTAACCCTCGTAGCGCAGCGATGAACTGCCCGAGGATCTCCCCGTCCCGGTGGCTCCGGTTGTTGAAGCGGAACCGCTTCATAAGCGTGGGCGGTGCCGGGCTGAAGTGCGAGCGCAGCGTGGCAAGTAGCTCACCCAGCGTTTTGACGTGCGGCGTGGCCGGCTTGAGGAGGTCGAGCAGGAGGCTGAAGACGCGGGTCCCGCAGCTGGCCAAGAAGATGTCCCGCTGTTTCGCCTCGGGGGTGTCGTTCGCCCGGAAGAACACGTGGACTTGTTCTTCGTAGACTGGCCATGCGGACCCATCTCCCTCGAACGGCTCGAGCCTCCCGTACAGCGGCATGGCGACAGGAGCGGTAAGCGGTCTTCCGACTTTCTCGGCGGCGTGGGACGAACCGTGCACGTTATTCGCTCCCAGTGCCACGGTTCCTCGTCGCCAGTGTCACGATCCTCCTAGAACGTGGACGAAGGGGGGCCGAAGAACCCGCCGAGAAGAGACGACTCGCAGCCCGGTTGTGAGGGTGGACGATGACTGAGCGGGACGGCGTGCGCTTCACGGCGTTTATTCCTGCGGTGATCAATGTTGCCCGCCGAGCCTGGTGGCCACAGACTGGTGGACTGGAGGGGGCGCTACATACTTGTCACAGGCATTAGTTTCGACTCCGCTTTTCTCTTTGCTTGCCTGCGAGTAGGGCGGTATGGCTGCATCTGCGAACGTTCCCCCTGTTTCCGACGTGAGGAAGGTGACCGAAAGAAGGCTGCTGCGGACGCGCAGAGCCAAGAAGAAGCTGCGCAGAAGGCCGCAGAAGCTGCCGTCTTTGATGACCAGAGCAAGTGCTTTACGGGAAGCTTCACGGCGACGACAAAGACAACCCGAAACAGGAGAACGCCTAGAAGAGAATCGCCCGTCTGCTGGACATCGTGCGCCGTTAGTGGTTTTTCATCCCCTGACATCGTATTTCCCCATTTCATGTTGCGCGCATGGTTTACTTCATCGAGTGTTGGGTTGTTTTTGTAACAATATTGCGAAAAATTTCATTAAAAAATCGACAGACGAATACGGTAATATTTGTAAATACCCAAATGTTTTTTTTTCAGTCTTTGCGTTGTTTTGATGGTTGTTTCAACCAAAAATGGGAAGTAATATAATCACTGCGTCGCCTTTAATCCTCTTTTTGTTCAGCCAACGAGAAAGTTTGTCTCGATTGTATGAAAAAATCGTAACACCATTTTGTCTGCAAACAATCAATCGTATTTAATTATAACTTTCGATTGAGCCAAGCATCGTTAAAATCATTATCGAAACGAAATGACACATTACAGTACCATGCCACCCGAAACAAAGTTTTACGATTCTTGTTTTATAGATTTGTTCCAATTGACCCACAAACTATACATTGCATCCTACACATAGCAGATGTTAGCAAGATTGGTATTAAATGTCTGTACTTGATTCACTGCTAAGTTGATGGGCAGTGAAATCTAGGTACTTTCTGTCTCTAGATCAGTCAGTCACCTGCCCCTCAGTGCCTGATCCATTCTATGCCCGTGACTACCCGGAGAGTATGACCGCGTTGCATGCATGCGACCTATTGTTGATTGTTCCTACGAGGATGTAGCTTCTACCGCCCAGTCAGCCTAGCTAGCAGTGAACATACTATAGCCGTTTGCTTGACAACTTGGCGAGTCATTTTTAAGCGTTGGTCTAAATTTGTTGTGCAAGTGCTTTGGACGTGCGTTTTGTGTGTGCTGTTCGTTGCCCACAAAGCATTACTATTGCCTATGGCATTTTTCGTATTTTTCACATTTCTGCATGAGTATATTATGTATGTCAGTCTTTCCCCACACGAGAATCAACATATTTCTCTCCAGACGAAATCTGAAAGACAAAGTGAAAGTACCTGAGTGACAAGTACGCCAAGGAGGCGGCCAAGGTTGCAGGAACAGAGCGCAGCGGCTGTGGAACCTCGGACGTCTACAAGCCAAAGCAGATCTACTATGGCAGCTTGCGCTTCCTGACTGGCACCTTCACTGTTCCGCAAAAGTACTTTTCACATTTTTATTCGTATGCAACTACACGGTCCTTTTTGTCAATTATGCATAACCGAGGCTACACGAACATAAGAATGCCAGCCCAGCACTTAAACTGGAGGTAAGATATCAAGCAATGTATTGCGATGTCTCCTGGTCATTATGTTAGTTGGCTTATAGTCACGTTTCCAGCTGTCTTTCACAAGTGCTGTCATATGCGATGAAACTTGAGCTCTTCTAGTGAATTACATGAGCGACTCCATCGTGCACCCACGCACCTGGATTTATCGCAGATACAACCAAGCCAACTGATGACCAAGCTTCTGGGGTGATTATTTGCCCGTCTTGACTTTTTTTTCGGTCTTTCAGACTAATGAGCATGGGTTTTAGCTGACAAAAACTATTTCTTTTTTTTGTCTGTTTTCCTCTATACAGTGATTTTACCTTGTGGTGCTTCCTTTGGCTTTACAGCTGTCGACAGCACCACCTTCTTCCCCCTCCCCCTAATCTCTGCTTTTTTGGATGACCCTTATCTCCTAAATACCGAGCGCATTGGCTAACCACCTAAATGAGTGTTGGCCCCTGGCCCAGTGTAAACCCTCTGCTCGTGTGCAGTCGCTGGGCCGCACAGAAGATTTTTTTGGTTCGTGTTTTTTGTAGAAGGAAAGCCATCATATCTTTCCAATTTTGGTTCGGTCTGATATTACCGGTTGATGTTTCACTACGAACTCGAACCTAGGATTCTCCATGATCGAAACGCTTGAGAGCTTTATCTTAACTAAGTTAAAATTATTTATCGAGCGGAGTTTGCTCATATTTAAGTGAATTAAAAGTTGGAGGACTTATTCGCAGTGTTTTTTGAGGATGAGTAAGAGGACTCGTTCAGTAAATTTTCACAGTGGCTTTCTATGTTGGGGTTTTCCAATCTAATGAGCACACTGATTCTTTCTGTGTAAACGGATGTTTTTGTTGATGAAGCACACATTGTCACATATGCTTTTGCAAATGACAATGATGGATAAAGAGCTCTACACCTCTGCGTGACTTTTAATCAGTACATTGAACTTGCATGTTTGGATCTTGGCGAGCAATGTTGAAATATAAATTGTGTATTGAGAGAAGGCTCAAATGTTCTGTAGGGTAAGTTTCAAGAATTGGCGCAGTGCTGAAGCATTTAGGCCTAAATAACCCTTTCTAAATAAATGCAAAACATTTTAGGTGTGTGTCAGAATACCCCTCAGACTCATACACACACACTTGTTTCCTGTCTGGCCCAACCCAAGATTCACTTTGCATCTCCTCGGCCAGCTACTTCAAAGGGTTGCTGAGCCCTGATCTGGACGGCTTGGCTTATATTGATAGTGGCAAATGCATTTCCAGGACCCAGCATAACCCTCCAGCTCTCGGCTGGTTTCTTGGCGGCACAGCGTGGAGCAGAGAGTGCGCATCCACCTTGCGGATGTGGAGGAAGTGACCGAGTCCCCTGCTGCGCCCCGACATGTTCCTCGGCCTGTAAAGCGAAAGAGGTCAATTGATGGTGGAAACACACCAGTAGATCAGGTGCTGAGAGCAGCCGCTGCTAACCTGAGGTTTTCAGACTGCACTCCAGATCTTTATCTGGCCAAGGCACTGTGCAATTCGGAGATTCGTGTTCTGCAGCGCGATAGGAATCTTAATTGATCACAACTGTTTTGAGCCTGAGTGTTTGCTTTAAAAATGTATGCTCTCATGTTCCCTGACATTGTCTAGGGACTTTAGTTGCAGCCGTTTCTTGGTTGCAGCATGGGTTTAGTCAGCTTGGGTCACTCTTGCCGAGCAACCGATTAAGAGAACTGAGCACACTGTCAACTGCTCAGCTTCGAATTGTGTGTCTAATGCTTGCTTTTCTTTGTTTTGCGTTTGTGTGTATTTTGCAGCAGTTTCGTGTTCAAGTTGCTGTCAAGGCGCTGGGTAGACCGGGAAGCCAAGGACCGCAGACTACTGCTGAAGCGCGCCTGCTGGCGAGAAACGCGTGGCAGATGGCTGACGTCGTCCTCATGAACCCACATGTAAGTGTGCATTTTATGCGAAATCCAGTAGAATTGGGCAGGATCCACTCGCCTTTTTGTGGAGTCTGCAGTCTAAAAAAATTTATTCTTGTTATGAAGTGTCATGTCTTGTGGCAGATCGATGGGTATATTCATAAAGGATTGAGTTTCACACAAGAAAGTGGATGCAAGTATGAGTAAGCGTGTGAGCTCCCTTTACAGGAAATATTCTAAATGCCTAAAATTCCGAATTATCGGAATTCTGAAATTATTCTAAGCCAGGTGTACCCGACTGGGGTAGCCTGATATAGGAGTGCAGAGACGAAAAGTCAAAATGCCAAAACGCGGGAAAACGTTGTGTCTTGATTTATAACATAACATATCTGCGTAGGATAAAAAAAAACAATCTGGAACAGTGTTACAGATTACTACTAATTTGGGCACAGCCAACACGGCGTGTGAATTTCCAAACTGGTAGTTGTCCTCCCACCATCGCAGCAGATCGGAAACTTCTTGCGGGAAGAGTAATTCCAAGGACGCATAGACACCTCAGATTTCTTTGGTGGGCAAAAACGAAAGGGCTGCAAGCTGCGTCACCTTCATGGCAAAGCCAACTATATAATTTTTGTGAAGCACTACCAGTTCTAGATGCTGCACTCCTCCATACTGATTTGGCACAAGTGAAACAGGAACTGTGCACATCCGACAACGGGAGTAACGACCAAATGCAGTTTGATTGCTGCCAATTTGACATGTGTACTCACGGTTTTCAGGTTTAGTACAAGTCCAAGATCTGCGGCGAAGTTCAGTGCTTCATCGAAGAGCTCATCGCGCGCCATCTGGGTTCTTCGAGTCACGAGGCAGTATACAAAAGGGAACACTTGGCCATGAAGATTACGGTGAATTGTTCATAACTGTCTGAAGAGAAGCAACACAGTCTTAAATTTTCCATCCATGAGCCACATCAGAGTGTCATTCAATTTCCTCAAATTTCTGTCGGTCAAAAAAATTAACAAGAGTTGAGCTTTGCCTGCGCTACTCAGCCCGCAGAAACTCCTAACCATCTAAAGTTGTTCTTAACTCACCCTCGATCATGATCACATGTAGAGTGTACAGCTTGTGTAGGCAGTCCGCTTTTCTGTTCGTATGCAATGACGCATATATATCGAGCTTGCGATGTAAAGGAAATATGGGTAACAGTTAGTATTGTTCGCTTCTGAAGGTTAGCCACTTTCCAGGCTACCGGAGAGGAGTGATGTCTCCTCTTGCCCTGTCGACCTCATGGTTTAGCAAATATGCTATACCATTAGGGCAAGTCCTAATGGGATACGTGCGGAGAAGTTTGTCGAAGAAGCAATCTAGTCACCTCCTTTATGGCATTAACATGCATGTGGTAAAACAGTCATACCGGAGGATGCATGCGGCAGTTTCATATTGCAGCTTTCGGCGCCATTGTAGTAGAGGTGCCGTGAAGGCAGTGTTCGAAAGCAGCAAACTTTTTGTTTCGAACCCAGGCGGTGTTAATAATTTACAAACTTTGCAAATTCCAACCTCAGCAAGCTTTGAAAAGTTCTATACTCTTCAAGCTCGAACTTTGGGAGGTTCACAACGTCCCCACACGAGAGTGCCTTTATGTTCTGCGAGTGGCCAAAAGCTGGCCCGTAATTCTTCGGGTGCCTCAGGTGTTCAAAATACAAGTGAGGAATTAGCTGTTGTAGGTTTGATTTGTTTTAAATAGGATTATACATACTTGATTGAAAAGAGTATTTACACCTTACAAACTTTTCATATCTCTAATGGGATAATTGTTCATGTTTGTTTAACACCAGCCCTTCTTCCCGAATCTAGAAAAGGCCCCAAAGAGGAAATACTTCGCGGGAGATGGGTTACGTCCACCGTATTCTTGGGGTCCGCAAGATTGCAAGCTTATCAAGCTGCTGGTCAGGAAGAAGCTCGGAGCACAGCGGATTGATGTCAGAAACCGCCTGCAGCTACCACAGGTCCACTCACGCAGCCACTCCACACTCGCGCAGCCACTGCAGGACAAGAGGCCACAACTTCCTGAACTTCATCCGCCACCAATAAGCATGGTAAGCTGCGCCAAACAGCATTTAGCTTCAAGAAGACACAAAGTCTCTTATGTTATTCCAAGACGACTTAAAGGCAAAAGCCCACGCGCCGATGCATTAAAGACAGAAATATGATTTACGGATGCGTCGGTACCCCAAGTGTACACCAAGTAAACAATCTAATCTCGAAGACTGCATAAATGTTGTGGCTCCCTGAAATCCGAAATACAGTATGTGCAATCTCTATTAAGGCAAAAACCTTATATGTCTCATCGTTCAGCCTTGGAGAAAAAAAAAACAAAAACACGTCGACGATACGAAAGGTACCAAAACATTCACGTGACATCTGCAAATATTAATATTCCCCCAAAAAGACTTTTGCCCACGTCCCTCGGCTGGCGTCGAACCAGCAACCGTTCGTTCAGTAGTTCATCGCAGAAACCCTCCGCCGAGTAGGTTGTTGGTTCAACGCCAGCCGATGGACGTGGGCTAAAAGTCTTTTTCGAGGAATTTTAATATTTGCAGATGTCACGTAAATGTTGTTATAACTTTCGTACCGTCGACGTGTTTTTTCTCAAGGGCTGAACGATGAGACGTATAAGGGTTTCGCCTTAATAATGATTGCACATAGTGTGTTTCGGTTTTCAATGAGCCACAACGTTTATGCAGTCTTCGAGATTAGATTGCTTCCTTGCTGTACACCACGCTAGGCCACCTATGGTTTCTTTTTTATGTTTGTCTAAACAAATGATTTGATGCAATATTGAAACCTTAGTCAGCACGATGAATTCACTGAGTACATTAGTAATGACAAAGTGTGCCTACTGGTTAAAGAAGGATACTGTGTTTTCAAACAAATTCGAAAAAAATAAAACTACTAGCCGGTAAAGATCCGTCAGATCGTTTTTGTTCAATAAACTCCGATTGTGAAGGTTATAGATGGCCAAAAATAAAACCACTGGGTGACATTTTTTTTCGCAACACTACTCAATAAAGGCTCTTACTTACCAAGAAAAGATATCTCGTTTCACTTTTAAAATATCGACCACTTAAAAAAAAGGGAATTATTTTGCTAATTTCTGCTAAGGACAAATCGTGGATGTATTTCTGGGACAGTTAAAAAAGCTAAGTAAGCCAAGACCTGAATTTTTTCTAAAAATACTAAACTCTGAAGACATGGAACCCAACTTATGGAGGAACACATTTGCTTTTGAGTGATTTCCCACGCCCTCTGTTCTCTTCCTGCAGCCAGCAAGCCATCGACTGCCCGCCAACGACGCAATTCTTGTGGTGCCGGACATGCCCGATAGAGTGACTAGGGAAGGTTTGTAAAAATTTTAGCGTAGAGGATGTGATACACAAAAACCGCTGGACAGTAAACGGCAGCCGTGTTGCTGTACATTGTTCTGCGAGCCTTGTGTCGCATGTCCCTTATGATGGCAATGTTACTTATCATTCATTGTCAACCACTCTGACAGCACTGGCAAAACCTTCAAGAACAGCCTTATTAAAGGCCAATAATATCCGTTTTCGAGATGCCCACTAGTGGAATCTGCCTCCCGTCTCTCTGAAACTCTATAGTTGAAACCTTTAAAGAAAAGTGTCCAAATTACCTGGGATATGCCAAGATCTACATAACATCGCTTTTACTGTGCACTACCTTTGCAGAACAATCTGCATGGTGGTGGAACCACAGAAATTATAACATCTTTTATGTGGGGATGCTACAAAGTTTTTAGGAGCCTTTAAGTTAAAACAGAGAAGTTAGAGAGGTAAAAAGTTTAACGTTTATTACATTTAAACCGCAATGTTTCAGCCCACTATGTCATTGAAATATAAAATGTGCCTACAATTTAAACATAGAAACACACTTCACTCATTTTAACCACGCTTCAACCTATTTTATACCGAATAGAGCAGCACGTCGGCTGCCTCGGGACAAGCTTGTGTGCAGTCTGCAGTCTTTCTTGCCTACAAAAAATGTTGGCACTTCCATCATAAAATGCACCGAAAAGTCAAGACAAACTAAACAAACCAGAAAGTAACTGTAGGGAAATGTCATTATTCCGTGCTGGTCTTGGGGAGAAAGGGGGGGGGGGCACAGTTTTCTTTCGCAGGCAGGGATCACAATGACGTCGCGGCAAGACTTGTAGCAAAACCTGCTTGCCTGTTGGTTTCCGGGGGCAAGCACGAAGTCTACCAAAATAAAGTTCCGGTTCATTTGTTGTGCGGCAAACATTTCTCGCACTGCTAACTTTTAGTCAAGGCAACAAACTCTTGGCCACATTGTGTACACCAATGATGCTTGATAAAGATGGATCTCCATTGTGTTAAACAACTCCTATCCACCAAGCGGGAGACGCGTTTTCTAGCAGTCAGGCTCTGCCGAGAGCCCCGGGCCCGTACCTGCAAAATACACGCAAAAATAAACAAAGAATGCAAGCATTAGACACACAATACAGAAGAGAGCAGTCGACAGATTGCTGAGTTCTCTTTTTCGGTTACTCGACGAGAGTTACCCAAGCTGACTAAATCCATGCTACTACCGAGAAACGGCTGCAACTGAAGTGCTAAGACAGTGTTAGGGCACATGAGCGCATGCATTTTAAGGCTAATACTTAGGCTCGATACAGCTGTGATCAAGTAAGATCCCCGTCGCGCTGCAGCACACAAATCGCCGAATAGCAGAGTGCCTCTGCGAGATAAGAAATGAGCACCAAAAAAATTGATTTGAAACTGTCGGCACGACACTCACAAGGAATCTCGCAATGTCCTTGCACATGTGCAGAACAAACGCCATACCTAACTTACCTGCAAGCGCCCTCAGACCCACAACCAAGACGTGCGGTTAGAAAGGCAAACATGCCATGTGGCTCAAGACAGCTGTGAGCGAAGAACACCCCTAACGCATTCAGCAACGAGCCAAACAAAGAAGCACAGTGCCTCGGACAGCTGGTGTTATGCAGTGAAAAGAGAAAATCTTGGGCAGCAAGCAACAGATGCTACATACAGTACATGCACTAAAGTTATCATGCAGTGTAAGCAGGTTAAATATCTGACAATCGTAACATGCACTCCAAGCGAACGCCTCTTAGTAAGAAAGGAGGGGACAGCATAGTTAGCTCAACGTGGACCTCCTCAAACTGTGTCGGGTTGGGATCCGGAACCCACACTGATGTCTCTGCAGAAAGGAATGTGCAGCTCCCTCGAGTGTTTATATGGAACATACTCACAACCCTGGCTGGCTTCGGAAGTTTTAGCTAAATATTAGCCTTTCCGTCTTCGCAAGTGTTAGCTAAAGGGAATTTGACAGAGCATGAGGATATATCTCTCCATGTACTGCAAGGACTATACGCTCCATACACAGTTTTATAACATCTGAGGATGTTATATGCAGTTAACGGGAAAGATGACATGCCTATGACCTAAGACAAATCTTGGCTTCTGAATAAATATCTTTGAAAATTGTGATTTAGGTGGAATATGAAAGAACGCTTTACTGTAGGAATACGTATGGCCTTTCTCCTGCAGAGATAGTGTTGTCGGCGCTCGTAGTCTCCTTGGTCAGCAGAGGAGCAACGAGAGACAGGAGATGCGCAAACCTTGAAAATACACAAACACAACTGGCTTCATGCACTATTGAGCAGATGGGACTCAGGAAACCATATATACACACATGAACTGTTGACGTACAGCACTAGAAAAAAGTGCAAAATAAAAAAAACGCAGCGAAGCTTGTAAAGTATAACAGGTTAGTCTTAAAAAAATAGATGGAAAAAAATGTAATTTGAAAAGGAACCAAAATTGCATGACCGTTTTTGATACATCGTTACATGCACTGAAAAGGCTCGTATCTGCACAAATACTATAAAGGACTATTTGCGATAGCTCGATATTTGACGAATTTATCAAAGCGACCCGTTCAATCGGGCATTAGCTCCTGGGACAAATTCACAAAAATGCAGTCGTTTGCATTAGATGTGACAAAATTAGTGATTGCAGATTGTGATCATTCACTTGTACAAAGCACGCCAGAGAGCTAGTGTAGCGAGTATACCTTTGGTGTTCACGTGCAAGCATCCTTTAAACCCACGTGATAGTACCTATGGTAGTACACACCGCTAAAGGCAAAGACAGCGCTCGTTCTTGTCTCGTACGCGATCGCGAGAGCGGGGGCAGGGGGAAGCAAAGTACCTTGATGTAGTCAGCCAAGCGTTTAGACGTTAGTGTTATAAGATTACACCTTGTGAATTTGCCGTCTCGCGTATGTACACAACCTTATTTCACTGAGATATAGCACGCTTCAGGTTAATATTTATGCGGTGGTACGTATGATGAAAAATATACCAAACATTTCAAAGAAAAGCTAGCGTAACTTACCTGGTTCTTGACATACGGAAGGACTCGAAGACGTCTCGGCCGTCGGGGTCCTGGTACATCTGTGGCACAGTGGTGGCGTACTCGCCGAGCGTCTTTCTTGACCTCAACAGCGTGCGGATGGCCCTTCGGTTCTTCGTCTTGATACTTCTCAAGTACTGCTAACATGCAGCCGAGAAAGCAATCAGCCGAGTCATGTTGACGGTTCTTACATTGCTGACGTACCTTACCGCACAAAGGTTCATTAGCTCAGCAATCCCAGCTTTGTACGTGTGATCCACACGAGACGCCATCACGAAAATAAAGGAATGAAGACGGCGCCGACGGCGCAACACGCGCAATGATCCCACAGATTAATTTTCATTGGGCACTAGCTCGGGACCAAAGCTGCACTTTGATTGGTCGTCACTTCACCACCAAAGTGCGCTCGTGAATGCGTGCGCGCGTGCGCGCTCGCCCAAAGCTGCACCGTCCAAACCAAAGCGCATGGTACTGACTCAGAAAGCGCACCAAAAAAAGCAAAAACGTCGCGAAATGCGTCACATCCGGGGACGGCACGACCTACAGCCGCAAAAAAACGCGTTACTTTGGATCGTGCATAAAGCGGCCGTCGCGCTCGCTTCCAACCGCACGAAGACACACAAATATCTCGGGAGGCTTAACAAAAGGAGAGATCGAGGGAAGTTTTGAATTACTGAAAGGGGAAAAAAGGATGAGAAGACACAGGTAGTGTTCCGAAGGAGAGGCTTGGAATGTCACCTTTAGTTTGGGGGGGGGGGGGGGGGAGGTGAAAGACTGTGAAAGCAAGGAGTTCCGGGTTAATGGCCAATTTTTTTAAGTGAACGTTAAAAGAAATCATCCCCACAAGGATTTCATCTAATCAATAATGAAACATTCCTCCGAGAGCGAAGCGGGCGCGGCACTACAGAGACACGGCCACTCCTTTTTTCGCCATCACTAGGATTGAACAATTGTCAATCACAATGCAAGACTCGCACGGAGCTCCACTCATTTTTGCACGCTTGCATATTATTGGCATGTGTTCAGGAGACGTGCACACACCAGACTCACGCAGCACTCGCTCGATGGCAGCAGTTACGGTACACTCTAAAAAAAAGGAGTCGACAACTGTCGACTGGACTCTTTTTGGAGAGTATCCGGGTTGTCGCGAACTACACTCTCTATGGAGAGTAATGGTTACACTTCAACGACAAGTGTAAGTTTAACTCTCAATGCAAGTGTTCACATCACGCTTCGATAGAGAGTCACGCCAATACTTTTGCGAGTCAGGAGTACTCTTTTGATGTTTAAGTGTGTGAGTTAATGTCACTCCTTTTGTAGAGTAACTATAACTCCATAAGAAGTGTTGCCTAAAGTCTGATGATAATTAATATTTCTCCTTTCTGTAGAGTGACTATAGCTCTGTCAGAAGTATTGCCTAAACTCTTTGTTAACGAGTTAAGGATGCTCTCCACGCAGAGTTACCTTCACTCCTTTATGCAGAGTTACTTCAACTCTATTACAGTGTTGCCTAAACTCTGTATTCAAGAGTTACACGTACTCACCAGGAAGAGTTACCTTCACTCAATCGTGTAGAGTAACTACACAACGGGGTAGAGGGCATTAGAGCGATAAACCGGGGTTCCGGTCTGCATTCGAAAGTGACCCCCATAAGGCCGCTGTCATTGTACGCAAATTTGACCACTCGTCACGTGACCAAACCAAATACGTGACGTTACAGGAAAGATGGCAGCGCCCAGGCAGAGGCTGGCCCCAGATGGGTCGGAGCTTGTCGGATGCTTTGTTCGTTGTCGTTCGTGTCGGCAAGTTGATTTCAGACGTTTAAGCCCTCATATGAGGCCGGTCGAAATCGACTTCAGAGTTCACCGTGGTGTCTGACGTAGGTATAACGTGAAAACAAAAAGGAACGATGTGCATTTCGCTGGTGACCGACGGGGACTTTGCCACGAGAGAGACAATCGGCCCTACGCTGCTCGGGCCTCGAATTGATTCGGATACAGCTAGGATAAATTTTAAGGCGACGTTTCTGTGCTCTCGTTGACTATCAGGATCTTCGAGGCCTGCAGTGAAGCGTGTGAAATATATTTGGATACACAGTTTAGCGATGGAAATGGCGTGAGTCGTGCTTGGCGGTGTGCAATCGGGGTACCGCCAGTGCCGCTTCGTTCCAAGGATCGAAGGCTCGCTTTGGTTGTGCGGCGCCCCGGAGAGCTGCCTACAAGGTGGTAGTTCCTTTGCCGTGCTTTAGGTGATGCTGTGCTGCTTCCTAAATTGTTCTGGAGTAGACGTGCACTTTCACGGAGCACAGGTGTTGCAGTTGGTATTGATCCCGCTTTTCTGTCGCACGTTTCGTCGACACAAGTTTCATAAACACTCGTTAGGCGAATTGCAAGTTGTATGGATATTTCATTGCGCGTGTTATGTCCCCCGTCCACCCGTTCACGCCGCCTTGCGACGACAGTCTGCAGCGGCTCATTACCAGAAAAGTGGTCACATCCATTTCAGTTCAGTTCGTCCACGGCAGTCGCCAAACCCCGAAGGAGACGATTTATTTGAGCAGAATGTTACTAAAGGAATGCAGCTTCTTTAGTGGTCAGGATAGACTGTCTTCTGTCAGTTTTATTATATTGTCACAGATGCTTGCTCCAATCCTATGTTCTATCAATATTTACTATTCTGGAAAATTCCAGGCCATGCTGATTGGCTGTCATCATTCGTTCTGATGGAGGTGCTGGGTACTTTACCCATACCCTTTCTTATGTGCGCACCCAGGCGGCTCCTCAGCCGAGTTACCCGATAACGGGACACGAGCGGAGGACTATCCCGCGTCTTAAACCCCCGGCGAGCCGTGAGCCAAGTCCTAACCCGAGCCCGGCAGAAAAACTGCAACACGAGCCAGTACCACAAGGACAAACCTCGGAAATACACCAAGAAGAACATGAAATCCGAGAAATCCGTGGCTACCAGCAAGAACCACCGGAATTCGGTATTTTGCCAGAAAAACCAAAGCTGACTAAGCCAACAATGTAAAACCTCTTGCAGCAAACCGTGTCCGCTCCCATCATTGTTTGCATGCATGTCGCACCTCACACTCCGACGCCCTTTCACGCAAGGTGTATGAAGACGTCCAAAGCTGGATCGAACAATAATACCGCGTCACCCATCCCAGTGGGTGGACAGACAACCAGCTTCTGCAGAACTTATCGTCCTTAACGTCGTGGGAAGTTTGCAAGATCGAGCTGAAGTGCACGTTAATCAGCCACCATTGACGATAGAGAGCCGAATTCCTGATTCTTTCTAGGACATGGCCCCACAGAGAGCGCGACCGCCTTCGTGGAGGATGTTTTGCGGCTGGTCGAGCACCCACGCCAAACCTGATGCTACAGAAGGAAACGAGCTAAGAATCCCATGTCCTTCATGTGAGGGCGAATACCTTCGGCAGCCTTGCCCGCAGCCCCACGACAACAGTCGAAGGGTTCATATCACCGAGGCTTACTGAAATGAGTGATAGGGCGCAGGTGAGCTGGTTTACGTTCATGATTTAAGACAGCCCTGAAACTGGGGAAAACAAGAAGGACAAACACAACGAAATCAATTTCGTCGTGTATGTCCTTATTTTCCTCAGCCTCAGGGTCGTCCTAAAGCACCGAGGCTTTAAAGATGAAATGTACACTGCAGGCCCGAGCCTGTCACTATAAACAACTCTCTAGCGTCTCGACACTCGAGTCGTCCAGCTGCAGCTTCGACACCAGCCTCCCAGGCATCCGGAGCATCATCCACGACGTTGTCCGGGAAGAGATCAGGAAGCTACTTCCTACCATCAGTCGCCCAGCTTTTATTTTGATTGCCGAGATTGTATCGGAACAAGTTCGACAGGCATTTCAACTAGAGACGTCTTCGAGCGAAGCGGCATCTGACGAACCGAGGGCGACTTATGCCACAGAGTCACGACGTCCGCCACTGACTACCCATTAGTATTCAATGCCAATTCAACTAGACACCCCAAGGCCGAAGCATTCTCGACATCGGGTGTAGGTCTGCACTGAACAAAGTACACCGAGGAAAATGAAGGTGTAGCGAATGGCCGACCAAAAACCACTCTGCTACCACTGCATGAGGCCGACCATGTCTACCGGAGCTGCCCGTACGAATGAATTGCCCTGCGAGGGTTCGTGCCGAAGGACCCTCGACCACGTCTCGAGGCGCGACCTAGGGACATTGAGAATTATCTTCGGCGGCCTTTGTCCTTCGGGCCGACATCACCCCGAAGCTCCTGATCCCCATCACCTCGACGGGAGGTAAGCACGACAAAGCAGGTGAGCGGCAATGCATTGACAGTTGATTTGGTGTCGATTGTAGTCCAAGTACGTAAAAATTTGCGGAAACCAATTATATCTGTCCACTCAACGAAACACACAATTTCCAACTTTCAGGGAGAATGCCGCTGAGTGACTTGAAGAGGCGAATAATTAGTAGTAGAAAACATGTACAAACTCGGCCAACTGTCAATCAATCCCCCCTCTGTGATTGGTTGGGGTCAGCTCCGACCCAACTGAGCCCAACCCTCTCTCTCAGGGAGAGAGGGTTGGGGTCAGTTGGGGTCAAGCCCTCTCTCCCAGGGAGAGCCCTCTCTCCCATCCCAGGCACCAATGACAGGGCATGGGCGTTGGCCAGTGACCAATCGGAGCTCAGCGAGGTCCCGCCCTCGAGTCACGTGTTTGCTATAGGTGTGTCGTATGGGCGCGTATAGGCGCGTCGCGTGTCAGGCGCGTGCCACTTACCATGACCGCAGACCTCAAACCTCAGATCTCAAACCACAAGCGTGGTTGACCAGGTGTTGACAGCTGCGGTCATCATCTGATAACAACCACCTCAAACCTCAAACCACAAGCGTGGTTGACCAGGTGTTGACAGCTGTCTGATAACAACCACATGATGTCACAGGGTCCGAGCTTCGTTCGACGGAGGGCGCTAAAGGACTTCAATTGCGGCGCTCAGGGCGTCTCACGTGTTATGTCACAGGGTTCGAGCAGCGTCCTACAGAGGGCGCTCACGTGATGTCGCACAGGGTTTGTGCTCCATCCGAAAGAGGGCGCTGCGCTCCGGTCACATGACGGTCACGTGTTTTGAATTTGAATCGCTGGGCGGTAAAGGCCCCTTTTATTCGATAAAAAAGGCTCCGCGGTCGGCTGGCAATCGAACTCGCTACTTCGTGCACAGCAGCCCGACACTCTACCCCCTGAGCTACGAGCACACTGCTTCCGAGACCACTTAAGTCGTCTTAGTTGTTCGTGTGTGTGTGTGCAATTCAGATCACGTGATGTCCGGCGCGCTACTTGGCTTTTGTAATACGGTTAAAAACAGGGTGCGTCATTGCCGCAGGTCATGTGACCATGGTCGTGTGACGTTGCTCGTCTTCCTATCACGTGATTTCGCGCGCGCGATTCAAGCGGTGTTCGCGAACTCTTAGCCTCGAGGCGACCCCTTAGCTGTTGCATTTGGGGTCTTCGACCTGATGGATTTCGGCGTCATGTGACGGTCCCAAATAGCAGCAGCTAGGTCCCGCTAAATTTGGCTTGAGGTGACTGTAAACCTTTGAAGCTCGCGGATCGTGATTGATGTTGATCCTGCGTAAAGTTTTAAAGCGACCCTGTTAAAATTTGGGGCCAGCTCGTAAAACTTTGCAAAGACGCAGCGAAATTTGGGGATAGGCGTCATCTAGTGTTCAAATTGAGAAGTGGTCCTTGTCAAAATTGGGTGACATATGGTGGTAAAAGCTTCGACCCGCTACAAAACTTTGGAAGTCATGTGGCGGTCCGATTAGCAGCAGCCGCAAAATTGGGGGTGAGGTGACGGTTAAACTTTGAAGCTGGCGGACCGGGTAAAATCTTGGTCCAGCGTGAATCTTTGAACTGGACCTGCTAAACGGTGGGGCAAAGTCTTAAAGCCACAGACCGCGTTGGACCCAGTAATTTGTTTTTGAATAGACACCATCTAGCGTTAGAATTTTGAAGTGCTAATCTCCAAAAAGTTTCTGACATCTGGTGGTAAAAGCTTCGACCCCGCTAAATTTGTGGCTCATCTGAAGGTTCTCTTAGCATCAGCCGGATACCGCTAAATTTTGGCTGGGGTGATGGTAAAACTTTGAAGTTTACAGGCCGTGCTACATCTTGGCCCAGCGTAAAGCATTGAAGTTACCCTGCCGTGAGCTTCCCACACATGGTAAGCAGTATATACCCAATTTTGAGGGGTGGCGCGCACCTGAATCTCTTAGCTGGCGTTAACTTTTACCATTATCACGTGACATCTCTCGATAATGTTAGCGACAGCTTGGTAGATGTCGCTAACATTATCTGTTGCGACGCGTGTGAGCATTTATCGTGAAGCAAAAGCCGCGCGAGTCTTCCGCCGCGTGGGAATGTGCTTCGCGTCCGGACGTGCGCCTTCTACGGTCCTTGCTTACAGGAAAATCTGCGCTAAACATTGCGACTTCACAGTTTACTGTGATTGCACGGCCTATAACTCCCTGGGCGTACTCCAGCTTTTCGCACTCGAACTACCCGAGTCACGCTTCGTTTTTCTTCTGATCTTCGCACTACAAGGTGAGCAGACTAAAAGCCTCGCGTTTTCCTTGCTAATAAGACATTTTGTTCCAGCATTTGGTCCTCGAGAGGGAGAAAAATTACCTCGATCCTCCACCACACCCTTCTTGCACTGCAAGGTGAGCAGTCTGAAAGCCTAGCGTTCTCCTCGGTAATAGGATTTTTTTTTCTTTGTTTCGGTATCCCTGAAAAGGTCACCGATACCTAGACGACCCGGATCATCTAGCCCCCTCGTCACCTAATCGTCGGATATCTACGAATATTGTCTAGCCATCTCATCCCCATCATGGTTACCTGTCACCTGTGCTCTCCCGACGACCGACAGCATTATTCCAGTGCAGACTCGCTTTAAGTTCATTTAGCCTTGGTTCACAATGTGACTCCCTCGCCATGCATTCAGTTTTACGAAAGAGTGTGCGCTCTTTGTAATTATGTGGCTCAGTACGAGTTACACTTACACGAAAGAGACACAGAGGCGTAAGATGTGGCAACCTTTTTTAGACATCATGCAGAGCATATGTCAAACGTGCTCAGATATTTTGGTCTGCCGCTGCGTTTTTTTTTGTGACACTCACCGTTGAGCTCGGACGTCTCCTTCCTGACGACGACATTGATGTGACTGTGCACTTTTTTCATAGTCAGGTCCAAACCGCATTTGTGGACGGTAATATCGGTAGTTCGATTCAGCGAGTTTGCACTGAAATAGCTGGCCGGTTGGAGTATTATCAGGAACAAGGTTCGGGATTCTTTCTTGTCGGGATCAAAGTTTGTACTCTTAGTTTGGGACGATTCCTTCCTCCGGCCGTTGGTTGCGGACATCTTTCTCTGCCGAAGCAACTTGTATCAAAGCAATGCCTCGTCAGTGTCAGTGAGTGTCTTCACGAATCTGAACGGGATATGTGCTTTGTGTTTGCGGTGCTCGCCGTTTTGCATCCTGCAAACAGGGCTTACAGAGGAAGAGCATCCTCGTATCGTGAACATATGTGCAAGTATCTGTTTCCGAAAATGTACCCTGTAACCTTCCCTCAAGACGTGGAGACCTTTGAGCGTAAAAATTGTGTCTCAGTGAACATGTTTGGTTACGACAGCGAGAAAAACCTTGTCAACCCCCTGAAGGTAGTTGATGACGATTTGGAGCAGTATGTCGATCGTCTCCTTGTTGAGAACCATTTTGTGGGCATTACAAACTTTGCGAGGCTTTTTTCAAATGCCAAAAGCCTACGCTTTCGTTGTAAGAGGTGTCTAACCGGGTTTCAGAGGCAAGAAACCCTATCTGACCCTCTCTCAATGTGCAGGGACAAGAAGCCGGGCAAAACTGTCTTCCCAAACAAGGGTGACGAACTGTATACTTTCCGAGCACACATGTCATGGAAGAGTTCCCCTTTTATCGCGTTTACGACTTTGAAGCGATTCTTGAACCGACTCAGTCGACGGGCAATGTTTACGAGAATCACGTCCCTAGCTCTTTCTGTCTTCTCGTCATCCGCTCAAAAGATTCGTCCATTGTTGAGGAATACCTCTATCGCGGACCCGACTGCGTAGAAAGATTCATTTTGATTCTCAACTTTCTAGCGAAGGAAATATCCCGATTGATCAGGTCGAGTGAAGTGCCTCTTGAAATGACTCAAGAAAACGAGGCTTCCCACGCGGACTCTTCCCGCTGTGACATTTGCAACGAAAGCTTTAGCAAGAAAATGAAAACTCGCGACCACGACCACATGACGGGAGAGTATAGGCGGGCGCTTTGCTCCCAGTGTAAGCTAAACCATCGAATCAACAAACATACCGTTCCACTCATGGCGCATAACCATTCCTACGACCTCAGTTTCTCTCTAGGCAAGCTTAATTTGTTCGAGTCCAAGGATATTAACGTACTCGGAAGCTCGTGCCAGAATTTTAAATTGTTAGAGATAGGCAACCTTCGCTTTATTGACAGTCTCGCATGTATTAATGCAAGCCTGGAGACGCTCGTACAAAATCTCCAGTCTAAGGGCACAGAGCATTTTTGTTGCCTTCGGCAGTCCTTTCCCGAGCACGTCGACCTCCTTTCCCGCAAAGGAGTGTTTTGTTATAATTTCATTACAAGCTTTGAGAGTTACGAGGGTCAAAGCCTCCCGCACCTACGAGCTGTACAAGCACACTCTAGAGACGAAAATTTTGCACAGAGTGACGCAGCATTTGATTGCTCGAAAACTTAACGAGAACAAAAGCATCGCGGTCGAAAAGATTGGTCTGAATCCGTTCGACAACAAGCGATACATTTGCAGCGACGGGATTACGACGTTTCCTTTTGGCCACAAGAGCGTTTTAGGAAGCGAGCGATCTGCCTCCTCATCACACGCCTCGTAAATATTTTGGACTGTAGCGCAGTTGCTTGCGTTTCCCACCGGTGGGCCTTGAAAATTCATGTGTACATTTTTGTATAACCCGCCAGTGTACGGAAGCCGGATCATATCTCTCTTTTCACACCCTGACCTTGTAAATATATTTTTGGATTGTATCGCGCGCGTTGCTTTGTTATTCAACAACTTTTTTTTTCCCTCGGAAGTATCTTGATACTGCTTGTGTTGTACATTTTTGTGTAAAGTGTTTCCAGTGGTTTCTTTGTCGCGTAAAGTGATTTTAAAAGCCGTATCTGTATTTATAGGTGTGCGTGTTTTTAGAGCGAATGATAATAAAAAAACATGAAACATCATATCTGTCTCGTCTTTAGCGCGTATGGATGCAACCACGCTCCGATCCATTTCCCACACACGCTCCGTTCAGCATACAAATGACGCAAAAATTAGCGAGAGATGACGTGAGCGCGAGAGTTGTCGACATCTACCAAGCTGTCGCTAACATTATCGAGAGATGTCGCGCAATAATGGTAAAAGTACACGCCAGCTAAGAGATTGAGGTGCGCGCCACCCCTCAAAATTAGGTATATACAGCTTACCATATGTGGGGAGCGCACGGCAGGGTAACTTCAATGCTTTACGCTGGGCCAAGATGTAGCACGGCCTGTACACTTCAAAGTTTTACCATCACCCCAGCCAAAATTTAGCGGTATCCAGCTGATGCTAAGAGAACCTTCAGATGAGCCACAAATTTAGCGGGGTCGAAGCTTTTACCACCAGATGTCAGCAATTCTTTGGAGATTAGTACTTCAAAATTATAACGCTAGATGGTGTCTATTCAAAAACAAATCACTGGGTCCAGCGCGGTCTGTGAGTTTCAAAATTTTGCCCCACCGTTTAGCAGGTCCACTTCAAAGATTTACGCTGGACCAAGATTTAACCCGGTCCGCCAGCTTCAAAGTTTAACCGTTACCTCACCCCTAATTTTGCGGCTGATGCTAATTGGACCGTCACATGAAGTTCCAAAGTTTTGTAGCGGGTCGAAGCTTTTACCACCAGATGTCACCCAATTTTGACAAGGACCACTTCACAATTTGAACACTAGATCACGCCTATCCCCAAATTTCGCTGCGTCTTTGCAAAGTTTTACGAGCTGGCCCCAAATTTTAACAGGGTCGCTTTAAAACTTTACGCAGGATCAACATCAATCACGATCCTTGAGATTCAAAGTTTTACAGTCACCTCAAGCCAAATTTAACGGGACTCAGCTGCTGCTATTTGGGACCGTCACATGACGCTGAAATCCATCGGGTCGCAGACCCCAAATTTAACAGCTAAGGGGTCGCCTCGAGGCTACGAGTTCGCGAAAACCGCTTGAATCGCGCGCGCGAAATCACGTGATAGGAAGACGAGCAACGTCACATGACCATGGTCACATGACCTACGGCAATGACGCATACTATTTTTAACCGTATTACAAAAGCCAAGTAGTACGAGGGACATCACGTGATCTGAATTGCACACACACAGACGAACAACTAAGACCACTTAAGCGGTCTCGGAAGCAATGTGCTCGTAGCTCAGGGGGTAGAGTGTCGGGCTGCTGTGCACGAAGTAGCGAGTTCGATTCCCAGCCGACCGCGGAGCTTTTTTTATCGAATAAAAGGGGCATTTACCGCCCAGCGATTCAAATTCAAAACACGTGACCGTCATGTGACCGGAGCGCAGCGCCCTCTTTCGGATGCAGCACAAACCCTGTGCGACATCACGTGAGCGCCCTCTGTCGTACGCAGCTCGAACCCTGTGACATAACACGTGAGACGCCCTGAGTGCCGCAATTCAACGCCCTCTGTCGAACGAAGCTCGGACCCTGTGACACCACGTGGTTGTTATCAAGTGATGACCGCAGCTGTCAACGCAAACACGGACAACTGAGACGACTTAAGCGGTCTCGGAAGCAATGTGCTCGTAGCTCAGGGGGTAGAGTGTCGGGCTGCTGTGCACGTAGTAGCGAGTTCGATTCCCATTCGGCCGCCGAGCCTTTTTTAAGCGATTAAAATGCATTTGCCGCAGCGATTCCAAACGCGTGACCGTCATGTGACCGGAGCGCAGCGCCCTCTTGCGGATGCAGCACAAACCCTGTGCGACACCACGTGAGCGCCCTCTGTCCGACGCAGCTCGAACCCTGTGACATCACACGTGAGACGCCATGAGCGCCGCAATTCAAGTCCTATAGCGCCCTCTGTCTATCGAAGCTCAGACCCTGTGACATCACGTGGTTGTTATCAGACAGCTGTCAAAACGCTTGTGGTTTGAGGTGCGAGGTGGTTGTTATCAGATGATGACCGCAGCTGTCAACCAGGCTTGTGGTCTGAGGTTTGATGTCTGCGGTAATGGTAAGTGGCACGCGCCTGACACGCGACGCGCACGTGACTTCACACCTATACCGAGCACGTGACTCGAGGGCGGGACCTCGCTGAGCTCCGATTGGTCACTGGCCAACGCCCATGCCCTGTCATTGTTCCCTGGGATGGGAGAGAGGGAAGAGGCCCCACCAAGCGGCTCTGTGATTGGTTTGATTGACAGTTGGCCGAGTTTGTACATGTTTTCTACTGCTATAATTGGTTGTTCTCCAAAGTTGACACCAAGCATCATCTGAATTCACCTTGCCACGCGAGACTTACACAAGTTGTAGTGGTCGCGGGATGCAGAAGAAATCTCAATTATGAAATGGAAGTGAAATGGCTAGGATAGCAAACAAACATTGTTGCCAGCCATGAAGTCAACGGTACAGCAAAAGGCACAGCCAGATAAGCAATACATGCCCGAGCTTATTGCATTGGCGCAAAAAACTACCCGAAAAATTTGCGGACTAGAAGTCAGCCCTGCAGCTTCAGTGCATCAGATGTCAGTGGCCGCACATGACGTATGATTGCAAGACGGCATTAGTCAGTCAAGGTTGCCACTCGACCAAACTGAACACCGACGTGCCAGGAGCGTCATCCGACAACAAGGAGCACAGGAACTACGACTGAACGCCTGACAAGAGAGTGTCGCAGAATGAACTCATTATGGAACCATTTTCTCAGAATAAATAATTATGTAATCAAGTGTAAATAAACATATTTTGTACACAAACCAAATAAACATATTTCCGCTCGCCTTAACGCCTTCAGAGTCTGTACACCAAGAATTGTGTTCACTGCATGCGCTAAACGTTTATAGGACACTCGCATCTCTGACCCTTCTATATTAATTAATGGGACATTCCAGACTGGCTGACTTATTGCGTGGGGCTGCAGTCGTTCCACCTCTCCTGAACATGTGGTGCATCCGAAAACCAACTCCAGTGACGTGAAAATGCTATTTATTAGTTTATTCCCTCATGGGGCTTTTTTAGGCATTGCAGAGAAGATACTTAAAGCAACACACAAAATAACATCAAAGCACACTGACATTAATGAGCACAAAACAGGCCCAGGTACCAAAAGTAGGTACTACACTCGTGTGAAATAATTATTGCTGTAACTTGTTAATTGCAAAAACAAACACAGCTCTGAGCATCTAGTTTAAAAGTATGTGTTGATGCATTGTTGTATAGCAGGGCAATTCCTTTATGAATGATATAATAGACCCTTTGCTAAACCCCATGAAGCAACACTGTCACCATTTCTTTTTCGGCGTAAAGCACACGAATGGGTTCCAGTTCACGTAGAACGCTAATGCAGCATTCGAGTCCAGTAGGCGCTGAGCCGAGTTCACAGTGATGGCTGACGTAATATTCTTGTCGAACAAATACCGAAAGTATGAAGGCCTTGGGTAATTAGAGTAGTAGGTATTGTAATCCGTTTCATCCCAATTCGGCAAACGGCGAAGGCTACAGACTCGGTGAGTCAATAACTTTGGCGAGAGGCACACATGACAACATATTATCTGTGCTCATCTCCACAGATTTGTCGCACACCTTCACTCCGTCTCTCTGATTGGCTCTAGTGACTGTGGCGGTTGACCTTTTCCAAGTTACGGTGAAACAAAGTATAGGCAGCCTTCACTTCTGAAAAAAAGTCTATTGCAGAGACTGAAAAGTATGGTAGTCAAAATTTTTCAACAAGACTAGTTCTTCGAGCAATGGATGTACACATATACGAGTCGTCTTGTCCAGGTAATTAGAACAAGTAAACAATTGACCGACTCTTGATGAAAAAAGTTATACACCTCGCAGCTGGGCTCATTTTCGTGTTCTGCGGATGAGAAAGGAGGTGCGAAGGTGGGATAGGAGGTTAATGACGAATCCGACTAAGCTCCTGCCTCACACATATCGGTTAATCGTCTATTTCTGAGTTGCATTACATTTAACGAATTGATATGTGAAATTCTCTTTCTGGACCTTGAAAAGTGGGTCTGCATTTTTTTTAAAGATTCTAGATGTTAGAATGATGGATTGGACAACTATCTAAGAGGCGTATGATCTTACACACAGAGGTTACTGTGGACTGTTGATACCGATCGGCAAGGTAAAGAGCCTACTAAAACTCATTCCTAAGGGACATCGGATGCAACATTTTGTGCACTGATCAATCTAAAATGTAAAGACTTGCTGTGTTCTGAGTTCCAAGGGAACAAATAAACTGTTTTATGAACATAAGTAATGAACTTTTTTTTCCGAATGATTGGTTCGAATGCTTTGTAAGAGTTCGCATGCACATCAATTAAGCGAACGCCTGCTTCTCACTTCGAAAAGGTATTGCGATCTAATGTAGAATCGTCGATTAGCACAAAAGGTTAAAGATTGCAGGAGCTTCCTCGCTAAGAGTTGCTATGCTTATTTGGTGACGCAGGGCTGAAACAACTTTCCCTAAGCCCTAACGCGACGCATATTCTTTCGCTTCGATTCTGAGACATTCCAACGTTCAAACGAAGCTAGAAACATGTGAAGATTTTATTCCAGTAGTTATATCGTAAAATTGTTGTTAAGTACAATACATAAAGATCGCAGGAACTTCCTCGCTAAAAGTTTCTGTGGTTGTGCAGTTACCTCGGGCTGAAACAAATTTCCATAGGCCCCACGTCCGACGCAAACTTTTCTCGTTGATTCTTGACATTCCAACGTTCTAACAAAGCCAATAGAATGCGAAAATTTTTTGCTAAAAGCACTCGAAGTTTTATCGATCCTCGAGCACATCCGGGAATCCGAGAACCGGTACGGCGATACGGTTGATGCTGTCTCACAGGCGTTAATATCCAGATGATTCAGAGCGATCTTACGCAGAAAGGGCATAAAGTCTCATTCCCTCACATTTTCACATTATACCTGCGTCAGCGAGCACGAAGAAGCCCAAAGGCGTCGGAAAGCAGCTGCACATCACGGCTACCGCGCTTCGAACAAACTCGCATCCTCCAGCTCTGGGCGCTGCCATCTTACCGATGACGTCACGACTCCTGCGAGCTCATGTGACGAGTGGTCACATTTGTGTACAACATTGCGGCAACCGGGGTGCGCCACTTCCGAACTTCCAGTTTAATACTCTAAGCCCCTCTACCTCGTTTTAACTATAACTCCATTAAAAGTTTCGCCTAAACTCTGTATTCAAAAGTTTAACATACTCTTCTGGAAGAATGGACCTTTCCGAGAAGAGTTCTGCGCACGCGCGAGTGCCCGATGCCAAGCGGCGGAAGTCTGCACGAAAAATCGAGGAAATTCGGAAGGAGGTTGTAGATCAGCGAGTAGAAGAGGTAATTGCAACATATATATGATTGTGCTACACAAAAACAGAAAGTGGACAGAAAGAAAAACATGACGTTTGGGTGGACGCCACGTATGCCCCTCTTTAAAGTCGCGTTGGGCTCGCGCCGCAGCTCGGAGAGCGAACAAACTGGTAGCGTAGCTCCCATTATCCATTGGTAGCGCAGGTAGGTCACTTCCTCGATTTTTAGTTCGTGCAGCCACCGCCTGGTGCCGTCGGTATGTGGAAAAGGTCCATTGATTTTACTTATTAAGTATAGGGTGCGGCCGTAAAAACTTTGCATTTGGCACGACTAGCAAAAATCAAATTTCAAACGTGCATACTTGCAATTGGGCACACGAACGTCGTTTATTCCAAATTTTTTTTTGCCTATTTTTTCAGACGTAAACTCGAGAGTAGCGAATTATTACAAAGATAACAAAAATGGCAGACGTGCATTTCCTATGGCCTATACCCGCCTGTTCGCCGTCTGGTATCTGGTTCGGGACGCGGCTCCCAGGTGGTGCACTGAACGCAAACACGCGGGAAACACCCTATGAAAGGCTGTCCTCGGGCGAGATAATCGCGATAAAAAGTGATTTTACCGAAATATGTGAACGATTATGCCCTTTTACTTGAAATTTAGAAACTGGCGGACGCCCTCGTTTAATAAAAATATGTTCTAAAGCAGACGAACGTGTGTCTTCCTTTGTCGTCTGCTTATCTGTTGACGGGTCCGTTCCCGGTGAAAGCTCAACTTTGGAATCAAGAGTGCCGCTGCTGACGCATCTTGATTGTTCCTATTTATTGTTTTTGTTGCACTATCTTCTGCAGTTATTATCAAAATATTTTCCGTGCCGCCCTGCGATGCCGCAATACTCTGCAAGTGAGTGTGCCCAGGCTGTCAAGTGTTACGTGTAGCGGAACTCGGTGGCCACAGCACAATGAAAATTTCGCACTGCATTTCATAAACGCCTGCATTCACGCCCGACTATTTTGACTTGGGCGGATCGTTTTGTGAGTGGATTAGACTTTAAAAAGAAGAATTCAGTCAGTGCACGTGAGAGCCTGCTGAAAGATGGGGATCTCATTGAAGCGGTGCTTGCTGTCTTCGAGAGCGACCCGCAATTGTCAACAAGACGAGCAGCCAGGTTGTTTGGAATTTCCGAAAAAAGCCTACGACGGATTCTGCGGAAAAATAATTTGCGCCCGTAAAAGATGCAAGTTGTCCAAGCCCTGGACGACGGCGACAACGTTCAACGTTTAGAATTTTGCCAGGCGGAGTTGTTGCAAATTAAGAGCAACCCGCACTGTTAGAAAAAAGCCGTAAAATTACAGGGAGCGCCAACGGGACCAGAGCCGCTCGCGAGCCGTTGTTGGCGTGTTCCCGTAAACGCCACACCGCTCCCGGCCGAACCGACATACTCCGCGCGCTGCGCAAGCGCAGCCCGTAGGTTCAAGGAGAGGGAAGATCACGTGAACTTCTTTCCCGCGCTCCCGGGCCACTGTACCAGGGCCAAAGAGGCTGTCCGCGTAAAGGGGCACCCCTGGCGCATGCGCAGTGAGCGAGACTAGTCAGATCCCGCGCAGTTCGGCGACTCTGCAGACTTTCGTTTGTTCGCCGTACGCAAACCTGGAGATTTCACGGTAAGTGCTTTACATCTCCTTCCTTAAACTGCTAGTTTAATGAATACCTGTCGCACAACTGCTCTCTTAGATGAGTCACGCAGTTGTCTGGACTAACTGTTATGCATCGCTCACCTCAATTCGTGTGCGGACGGTGTGCACCCCGCACTTGAGGAGGTGCGCTTCAGGGTAACACGGTATTTTCCTTGTGCTTTTGAGCGTTTTCTGTGCCCGGAGGAACTCTAGCATTATCATGAGATGTAGTGTTTTAGGTGTTCAACGTTTTTCTTGCTGGATTCTGCTCGTTGGACACACGTGCTGCTCAGGTGCAATTTGTTTCAAAATATGCAAAGCGACACAGTGCAGTGAGATAAACCTGCGCCAGACCGCGTCAAGTGCTCACACGGTTTGACCAAATCGTAAAAAAACATTTGTGCCAAAAGTTTTTTTTTTTTTTGTCCGTGCCGAGCCGACATTTAGCCTGTGCACTCTCATAGTCACGGTAGACTTGTGTGTATTTTGGAAACTAAATTGATCGATTCGACCGTCGTGTCTAACACTGCCAGTACTAGGGTTCTTTGCCACATGCCTCAAAGTCCGCGGTCCTTTTTTGTTGAGTTCCGTCGAGTTCATTTTTCACCATTCGTTGGTGCACTGCTGTGTAGCGACGGTGCCGGACTTTACGTACTGACTCATGACAAACACGTTTGCGAAAAGCGGCCGAATATCATGAAGAAATCGAAACCGAAAATCAAACGGCTGCTAACTTCCCCCTTTTTTTTCTTTTTAATTTGATTTTTTGCGTTTTGGAGGGGACCGCTCGTTGCGAGATAACCAAGAAAACCCGGAGGGCGACGGAGCGATACGCCGCGACTCGCGACGTTACTTGGGCGTTCCGTCCGTTCCGTCCCTCTCCAGGTTTTCTCCCCTATGGCGCAGCCGTAGGGGCTGGTTGGGTGTTTGCGCGGTTTTTGATCGGCTTTGCAGGCGATTATCTCCGGTCTTTGTCGTGTATGTGGTGAACGGAGCACTGCGGAGCCCGAAAATTATTTGAACTGTTCGCTGTGTTGTGACACTCGGGCAAAGCAAGATCGCGGTGAGTTTGCTCGTATACGTCGGCCGATGCTGGTGTCGGTGCACATCGAGCGCCAATTGTGGCTGACTCCATGCTTTCAAGAACGAATTAATCTAATGGTAATTTCGTTAATAAGAGCGAGACAAGCGTGTGGCTGAATAAAAATGTCGTGACCGGTGGCATACGTACACGGGGTTCCGCACGTTGCTTGTGTTTACGACTTTGTTGTAATCGCAGCCTTTGTACCGCTGTGTGAAGGCCTCGCTTGCTTCGAAAACGAACGCTGATACAGCCAGTCTTTTGTTCTCCGATGATTCTATTAAATCCTAAACACGGCGTCATAAAAAAAAAGAGTAAAGCTATACGCACTCCGGAGTGCACTTCGGACGGAAATGGCTATACGCACTCCTCGCAGAGCTCATTCCGCTCGGGCCACCCTTTTCGAACGGCGCGTGTATCACTGGGGAGATCGTTAACACAGCCCCCCGCCTGCGTTCTCGACGCTTTGCGGCGACAGTGTGCGGCTGCTAATTACAAAACGTAACCAGTACACGCCGCTTCGCGGCGTCCAGCCGGCAATCAAGCCCCGTTGTCCCCGATCGCACCTCCGGAAAGGGAGTCCCATACCATTTTTAGTTCTGCGAAGTTTCTTGACAACATTCGTTTTTTTTTTTTTTTTTCACTGTTCATCGCAAAAAAAGAAATGTCATAAATATCGCCAAATGCCTCGACAAAACAAAATGTTCGAAAAAAAAATAAAAAAAACGAATGTGGACGCGGATCGAACACGCGTCCACTTGCATATGAAGCGGACACCTTAACCCCTTTGATATGACACCGCTTAGAAAAACTCGTTGTACCCTTCGTATTATACGAGATAAGCGGAGTGTGTATAGCCATTTCCGTCCGAAGGGCACTCCGGAGTGCGTATAGCTTTACTCAAAAATAAAGAGAATGCGAGTTTGGTGGTGTTTGCGTTAATTTTACTCCGGAGGACGTTGCCTTTTCCGCGCGATCAGTTTCCTCGTGTGACATGTCTTCCAAAATTTGCGTGCAACAATTTTTACACCCTCCGCTTTCCGTTCTATATTCGGTTTGTTTTCTTGCAAATGTGTTCCAGCCTTAGCGACCCGCCGTGGCGCAGCTGTGTGTTCAGAGAAGAAGCAGTCTCAGCACAGCATGGTGCACGTAAGCACGTCGTGTGTTTAGAAAAAAAATGAAATCGGTTAGTTAATGATTTGATAACTGCACCGTAATGAGTGGCTGCCAGTAGTGGGAAAATAAGAAAAGCGTTGCCTTGTAGTCGGAGTTAGGTCATCTGTATTATTGTAGTATTTGCATTAGAAAGGCGAGCAAACTAGGATGCCTGGGCCGGCTTGCTAGAATTAGCGTCTAAGTTCAGACTGCTCAAAGAAAAGCGGTGCAAAGGCTCGGGCTCCGCTTTTTTAAGCTCGATCGCTAGCCTTGACAGCGCTTTCTTTGAGCAGTCTTAACTCAGATTCTGCTTCGAGCAAGCCGGCCCACGTCTCTATAAAGACCAATTCCTGCCCAAAAAGGTGGCAGAAAAAAAAATGGCGAATTGCTATGCAATTACGGGGCGTTAGCATGAAACGTTTTCGCGGTAGAATTCATTGCAAACAAAAACAATAAAAACAAAAAAAAGCAAGTTTAGTGCGAAAGGCGAGGAAATGGAAGGTAGGAGAGGAGAAAACGGAGGGATAGCTGGCAGCCCTACCGAAAAATCCAGTGATCCAGTGCACGGGGCTTCGTCCCACCCTCTTGGGGGGGGGGGGGGGGGGATGACTTCGAATTGGGAGGGGGTACTGAGATTTACAGACATGGATGGACGAATGGATAGGGAAAGAATTGCGGTAACTAAGAGGAGATTGGAAGATTGGTAAAAAAAATCTAGGAAGGAATAAAAAGAAATTACAGACAAAAATAAGCAATGGAATCACTTTAAAAAGGGGGGGGGGTTGTGTTATAACAAATTAATACAACAAAAAAAAAAGAAGGGATAATGAAATGTTAGGCTACGTGGCGCAAGCTGCCGCTCGTTACAAAGGGTATAGCCATTACCATCCATCCATTCATCCACAACTTTTCGCTATCTGATTTATGGAACCGGAAATCTTTCTGGCCTCTATCTGGAATTTAGTTTTTCAGAACTTACTCCTTTGTCTGCAATCTGGATTTCAGGTTTCCAGGAACAAATTTCCGGTTCTATAATTCGGAGGGTGAAAAGTTATACTGGGTTTTTCGGTAGAGAAGGAGAGAAGGAAATTTTCTTTCCTTGCCGGCATTGCGTCTACTTCCTCCTTCTGACGTTTCTTTCATACGTGTTTGGTAGCGGTTCAAATCGAATAGCGCTGCGTCATCCTGGCTTTCATTGCACTGTTGAAGCTATGACTGACGAAGCGCTATTCGATTCAAGCCCCGTTTTGTTCACCTTACCTCTCAAGCCGGATACACAGAAACAAAAACCTAGCCTAGAAACGTTTGAGATGAAAATTACTGGGGCCATTCATGTCACTAGCCAAAGTTAGCACGCAAGACTGTAGCTCCTCATGGCTCAGGGGCAATCTAAAAGCACACGGAAATATATTTTTGTTAAAACTTGACGACAAGGTAACATGCACGCTGCAGGTGGAGAAAGGCAGCTGCAGGTGTTTTATCTTTTGGAGACAATATAAAGATATTGCCTTCAGATTAACACAGGACATTGATGATGACTGTTGTTTTGTACCTCAGTTTAATCACAACGATAGTTTTAAAACTTGATGAAAGCTCATGCTAAATGCATTATAATCCTTACTGTGTACATTTGCAGTCTTTCCTAGGTAAGTGTATGTGTATGTTGTGTATCATCATCTTCACAAGCAGAATTGATTCAATGTTCATTGACTTCAGTTGGGGCACAAGTAGGAAATTTGGTGTCAAGGAATAATATATTTGGATTAGGACTCTGTCATGATTGCTTAGGACATCTGTTAATGTTTCAGGTACCTTTAATAATAATGCACGAGGATGCAATGCCTTGCGGAAGTGCTCGCTGGAGGAACGATCCATCTAGGGAAAAAAACTTCTCGATCAGCTTATGGTTGTGTGAACTTGCAGCCAGTTACTACGAGTTCTTCACTTCATGAAGTGGAAGGTTCAAGAAAGTTTCTATTGGACGGGGCATCGAAGTTGACTTGTGAACAGTATGTTTGCCGAAAAAAAACAAAGGTCATGACTGAGTGCTACCACCACATCAGGACTCCGTGGCCGCTTCTGTTAGTGAAGGAGCCCCTCCTTGATCACTTCTGTAGGTATAACTTTAATAAATATTTGTATATAAGTTTACACAGGTTTAGAATTATTTAACAGGGTGTCGAAAGATTCAAAGCTATAGTTATAGAATTGTCGGCAATGGGAGCTGCAAATTTGGCAAAAAAGTGTTCCTTTTATTATTAACCATTATAGCGCTCGGGCTTGGTGGCCACTGTTTTTGTCGCGTATGAACTAGGGCAGCTTGAGTAAGCAATTAGAACATGTGGAATATCATTCAATATAAATATAACTATGGCTTTATTGTTCTGGTAGAGCAGTCACAATAGCGTGTGGTAGAGGGCAAGAAGCATTTTAGCACTGGATCATGGAGGCACGCATAACTGACTTAATATAAAAAGAAAGCAAATTCGAAACTTCCAGAAGTTTGCAGAGATTTTCCTTTGATGTATGCTTTAAAATTTTTTCCAGAAATTACCTTAATAGAAAGGCAGGATATGTTCAGTTATCTTCAAGAGTTAGACTCTTAAAAGAAACATACAATATTATGCTGATAAAAAGGTCCTTTGAATGACGGATACCATTGCTACTTTCACCATACAGTGGTCCTAGTATTTTTTTTTCCTTAATTATTTTGCTTTTTGCAAAAAGGTATTATGGTGACTAAGATTTTAGATATGGGGAGTCAGTGAAAACAACTTTTTTAAGGCTTGCAGGTGTCTGTTTGGATGTAAAGCTGAGCCTCCCCAAAGACGTCCTCCTCCTCGTGACTGGAGTGCCTTCATGTGCGCTTTGCTTAGGGTGGAGACATCTCGCCATTTTGTTCCCCACTTTTATTTTTAATTTTGTTCAGAAGCGCGTGAAAGGGCGCGTCCCTGCACGCTTGTGTGGCACTGACTGTGCTACTGCGACATTTTGTTTTCGCCGATTTCTTTGTATTTTCCCCATGAGAGCGTGCTGTCGGCATCGGGTACTACAAAGGGTGGCATCACTCTAAACAGAAGGACATTGAGGCACCCTACTCGTGACATTCCTATGTTCGAGCCCCAAAAATGACGCTGTGCTCAAGTGGAGCCCCAAAATCAACAAGGCAGAGGCGGAATTCAAAGATGAAACCGCATCAGCTGTCTGCCTTCTCCCATTGCTTCCGTCCTACTTTCAAGAAGACCTTGGAGAGCTCTTCCAGTTACGTCAGGTAGGAGCATTCATAATAACCAGTCTGTTTGTTTCCAAAATCACATCCTAATGACGTTGTTGAAAAGAACTCCCTAGAAGTCTCACAGAGGCAGTCAACATTCCACAAAGAAACTGTGCATCTTGAAATACTAAAATTTACTTCATTTTTGAAATGTTCAGATATCACTCTTCCATATACCGTAACATACTGGTCATTCGCCTGTGTCAGATAAGCGCCTACTCAGTACTTTCTTAAGCATTGGAGAAATACTTTTTACTTTTTCTTGAGTTTTGCTCTCTGAACGACCATCCTTTTTCAAGATTCTTTGCAAAACCTAAGTGAATGCTTTCTCGGTAGTGACTGTAATCCTGATAATGTGCTGAATTTTTTAAGTCTAAGATCATTTTCCTAACAATAATAAGCCCTCCATTTATAGGTTTATTATATTATAAGGCGTGTAGGTGACTGGCTTGTGAGAGTAATGTCCTGTATAACGAGATTAGTAATAATTAGAGCTTTTCTTATGGTTCTAGAAATTTGCCTTATTGACACCTCAGGAAGAGTACTGGTTTTGTAGGACTCTCAGTAGGACAGAGTAGCAGGCAGTCTTGCCAGTGAGCTTAGAGGCATGTTGAGATGTGGTGCATTGGCCTTTTATATTTTTTGCGCATTTACAGGGCACTGATCAAAAGCATTCTTGCTTCCCGAATGATTCTATTATTCAATCCCCTCGTGGCGTCTTGCATCCTGTACAGGCGCTGGTTGTTGCTCGAAGCACACATTTCTCATGGCATGGGCCTTGCATTTTCCGTTCCTTGCACAAGTTGCAACATAGTTGTCAACACTGAAAGAGATTGGTGAACAAACAAGGGAGTTTGTTATAGCTAAAGAGCTAATATTTGTTCACGTAAGGCGTGAGGAGGACACCTGTGGTAAAGGCCTCCGGTTGAGAAAAGGAATTGAATGGTAGACCGCGCTATACTTGCCATCTGAGGAAAGAAAACGTTTTGCTTACAGCTTATATGGTAGCTTTTACTCTATTTATTTGTCAAAAAAATGCAGAGCTGCTTGCATTGGAAACGTGTATGTTTCTAGTATAACCATTGATCTTGAGCACATAAAAACTGAAATTACTATTACACCAGGAGGATCCAAACCTTCCGAATCTTTTTCTGGCAGGGGTGTCTCAATTTAATTGACGTCACATTAGAGTACAATGGGAAGGTATGAAACCATCAGGGGAGTGGGTCTAAATCTTCTTTGAGTAGAGCCGTGAGGTGTTCTCGGGGGGCCTGTCGTTCGGCTGCCTGGGGGAATAGTGGATCCTTTGTGTTGTCTTCAATGAAAGCGGCGCTGTTGTCGCGAAGGCTAAGGATGGAAAGAATAAGGAAGGACATGAACTTCCATTCGGCGGCATACACTGTTTCATTTCCTTAGGAATGGTTTGGTGTACTAGAAACCAGTGGATTTACGTTACCGTCCTTCCTGCCAGAGTCCTTTGAATATGCCTCACATTCGTCGCGCCCCACTGTGAGAGTTGAAGTTATCTCAGAACTAGCACCTCAGTTGTTTACAGAGCTTCTCAGTGTATTTCTCAACTTCACCGTGGTCGCACTGAAATTGGCTTGGAGTTTTCAGTTCTTGTTTCTCCTGTGACATTGTTGGGCTCGCAGTCTGCTAGCCAAAAAGTTCAGGAGTTGAAGGTCGGGCCTGGGTTCTCTTGTTTGACTTGGTGCTCCCGAGTGGACGTGGCTTTCATTATTCACTCACCTAGACATTTTTCGGGTGCTAGGTTGATGAACCTGACCTGTCATTTAGTGTTAGGATGTCTTTCCGTCATTAATTCTATTTCGGCGGTTTGGTGGTTGCTTCCCAAGGCGTCGGGAGCAGTTCTCCATGGGCTCGGATGTTATGTATGGCCCATGTCAAGTCGGTTGTGGTGTCGTTCTTAGTGCGACGTTTACCGTTGCGGGTGGCAGTCTGTTTTCTGTTTAGAGTCGTGATTTGGCCTAATTGGCGTGTGTTAAGACATCGCATCCTCTGTCATTGTCTTGCTTGTGTCCCCACAAGCGTGCTTCTGTAGTAAAGTCGCCGTCCACGATAAGTTCTTTGGGCATCATTTTTTGCAATCCAACTTACGTCGCCTTGCTCGTGTCCCCACAGTTCTACATTATCTGGGAATAAATAAATACCCTCAGATTCATGTACTTTCACTAGCATTTTGAGCATTTCTTAATTAACACACCTGTTTCTGACCTTTTTTAGGTGACAACAGAAATCACAGAGAGTTTCGTAACAGTCTGTCTGCTTCTCCTGTAATTGTTGCACTGGGTGAGCGTCACATGTATTTTCCTTGCATGCTTGGTCCTTTTTGAAGGTGCTTCCTTTTTTTAATTTGTGCTGCCTTCTGAAACAATAATCAATACCTTGCAAATTCCAGCCTGATTCCTTAGCAATATAATTTTAACTTATGGGTTGTTCACATCACGTAGAATAATATTTTGAAAACAAAGTTTGAATACTTTTTGGCATATATTTTGTTTGTAAATTCTTGCATATTTGTAGTAAGGTTTCCGATGTGACTGTCATTTATCTAATGAGCGGTTTCCTGGTGGGCCAAAAGGATTATAGGCTTGACGGGGTAAGAACTGCAAATGAGCTTAGTTTAGGTTTTGTAACAGATATGTGATGTAATTGTAGTTATTGTAAATTTATTTGTAACGTAAATGCCAGTGCTGCCCCTTAAGCTATAGGTGAGGTTCACTTTTAATTAACATGTTCATGGACTCAATACTTGGGGAACTTCGACAAGGGAGGAAGGTGCTGTGCCATCTACGTCCGTTGCCATATCCTGCTCCAAAACCGAAATATTTTCGAAAAATTTGACCAATAGATATTCTCAATAATTAAACTTATTCTAGCAGAAAACGTGTGTTCACCAAACACCATTCGGTGTGTTTGCTTAGGTTCAAACGGTGTTGCTTTCGATGTCAGTGCAGATGACTCCTAGTGACTCGATTGTAGCTTCGAGTGTGTCTTTTCACTACTGGAATACTGTAGTGGTGTAACCAAAGCTGGAATACTGCAGTGGTGTAACTATAGGGTGATGTTCAAGTTTAACGAGAGCTAGATGGGCAGCACATCGTTTTGGTTTCAGCAGCCTTGTCAACTACCAATGCGAAGCACATGTCCTGGTATTATGCCATATGTTTGACAGTCAATGGTTGGTAAGCCAGCAAGAAATACAAAAGTTTTTATTTGGCTTTTTGAGTGCAGGGGCCACAGAGCGGCATACAGCCCAAACAGCAGGTGCCTGTGAGGCTTTGATTGCTCCGGTCCTGCATTTTGTGTCTTGCCAAACCTCAACAGCCCTGTTTTCTGCTCGTAGAATGCGTATTCGCATGCAGTCTCCAGTCATTATTATTGCAAAAGTAATTTAAACGTAACTGGCGACTGTCATCGCACGTGGCATCACATTTCCACGCTACTGATTCTGTTCACAAGCTCTACAAAAAGTGTTATATTCTTCACACTCGTATACAAATTTTCTGTTGCGTTCAAGCCTTCAGAGCGCTTTGCACAACTCAACGCCATATATGGGTATGGTTGCTCAACACTATTTAGTGCGACTGCAAAAAGTGACTCCTACTTGGGCTTGGCAGATAGGGTTGCCTTATCTGTGATTGTGATGCATACCAGTCTAACATATCGTCACAATCCTATATCAGTGTGCCAACCTATTCAGAGTTTCAGCTGGTAATACCTCTATATGAGTTTCCAGATATAAATATGACAATGGTATTTGTTCATTTTACTGCACTAGTGTTAAAATCCCTATTTCGAGAAAAAGCCGGCGTAGTGGTGTCAGTCCCGTGACCCCTCTAATCACTACTTGGCCAGAGAGGTCGATACATCCGATACACATTTTCTCCGCATTAATTACATTAATTCCTTGTTTGTTTCCTAGGCCGCTCACTTTTCGAATGTAGCTGCCAGCTGTTTGTGGACCATGAGGCGAAGGTGGAAGATCTGGGCCTTCTGCAAGCTATGGAGCTCCTTTTTGCCCTTTATTATTGTTTAGCTATCCAGTACGCCAAAGGTCCGGGAACTACACTTCAGTTCATTCAGAGGTATGGTTTATTTCATTCGTATTTTTAAGCCTCACGAGAGCTATTAAGGGCAACTCCGCTGAATTTTGACCGAGAAAACAATGCACTTCTTTTTATTAATCGCCTATAGTCGGAGAAAGGTCAAGAATGAAGTGGAAGCTATTCCCACCTCTTTCCACATTAGTAGTGTGAACGCAGGAGAGGAGGCGAGCTCTTCTCCACCTTTCGCTCCGCTGAAGTGCAAAGGGGTGGGAGGAGCTTCCACTTCGTTCCTACCTGTCACCAACCATAGAAAGGATACACTTATTTCTGTATATTAAATTTGGCCTTCAAAGTTTGACAAGCGCTAATCTGCTAATTTTTGCGAGTGATGTGCAGGCTAGTCAACAGTGCACTTCGGACGTGACGTCATGTTGATGTCTGTTGCATACGGCGACTTTTTTATTTTTCAACGCCAACACATCTCCAGTCGGTTCAGACAACGCTACCTAGATTTATGCTTGGATGGAACAGCGCGGATGAACATTCACACTCACACAAGAAGGAAACATACTCGCAGCGCTGACTTACCACTCAGTTCTATATTTCTTCTTTCTCAAATCTTCAACTTCTTCGCTTTCGCCGTTAATCCGAACAATTTAATTTTTACGCACCAGAGGCCAAATAGCCAATACACAATAATGAATAACTAATAATTAAATAAATAAAAGACAACTAAAGAAATAATATTGAAGATTTTAAATTAAAATTAAATTATAAATTAAGCGAAAAATTGTTCATCACTATTGGTGCCTTGATGATATCTCCAAATAATTCAATTATTTCTTTGATAAAGCTAAGGATGATACGCTAACACATTGTTTGTCCAACCTGGCTATTTTCTTAGCTTCGATGATCTCTCGTGTCAGCTGATTACCACTTCTAGCAATGACAGTGCAGTTCTGCCAGTAGGATGGACATTGACTTATCTTTCAAGTAGGTCTTGACTCCCTTAATTTACATAGCTGTGCCTGTGTGTCTGTATCTAGTGAGTAGAGTACAGACACCCAGGCACAACTATGCCAATTAAGAGAGGAGAGACCTACTTGAAAGAGAAGTCGATGTCCATCCTACAGGCAGAACTGCACTGTTGTTGCTAGAAGTGGTAATTAGCTGACACAAGAGATCATAGAAGCTGAAAAAATAGCCAGGTTGGACTAACAATGTGTTAGTGTATCATCCTTAGCTTTATAAAAGAAAGCATTGGATTATTTAGAGATATCATCAATGTACCAATAGTGATGAGAAATATTCGCTTAACTTTTAATTTAATTCTAATTTAAAATTTTTAATCTTATTTCTCTAGTTATCTTTTATTTTATTAATTATCAGTTATTTACTAATGTTTATTGGCTACTTGGTTCTGGTGTGTAAAAATTTAGATTGTTCTCATTAACGGCGAATGCGAAAAAGTTGAAGATTTGAGGAAGAAGAAATATAGGACTGAGTGGTAAGTACGCGCTGCGAGTCTGTTTCCTTCTTGTGTGAGTGTGAGTGTGACTGTTCATCCGCGCTGCTCCATCCAAGCGTGAATCACCAACTAGCCCAAGCATCCACATTATCAACCTAGAGTTAGCCCAGTGAGTGGGGTAAATCACGTAACCCCTGCATCCGCCGTGGATATGAGCGTGCATGCAACTGACGTCGCTGCTCACTCTTTGCCGAAGTTTCGGTTTCAGTTAGCGACTTGAGTTATAGCAAGGTTGCATGAACAATATTCAACTTGTCGTGAAACAAATGATGTAGAGTTTGTCGACGTAGCGCACTCTAAAAACTGTCACTCAAGCATCCACACATCCAAAGAACACACCTCTCACACAGCGCTCACTAACAACTTTGTATTTCGTGTTTAACTTTGGCTTCTACTTCTGTTTGAGACGATTCGCAAAAAGAAAAAAAGAAAAAGACGAAATATGAGCCAAAAAATTCCCGTCTAACGCTTAGGCTAATTTGCGGCTAAATAATTAATCTCTTTTCGTGATAATGTTATCGACGGCGTACTAACACATTTGTCCTCTAGTCGTATGATGTTATCGGCTTCGATGATTTCTCTTGTGAATTGGTTTACACTTTTGCCCAACACGGTGCTGTTGTTGAAATGTGCGACACACCCACAATCCCGACAGTATTTCCCCAAGTGGCCAGAGTTGGTGTTTACGATGTTGTTACTGTGTTCTCGAAGGCGGTCATTCAGACATCGCCCAGTTTGTCCCACGTATTCTCTTCCGCAGGAAAGGGGGAATGAATATACAACACCCTCAACGCAAGGCACAAAGTTGGTCCTATGCTTTTTGGAGCAGCCGATTGCAGGATTTGAGGGTTTGGTGACGTGTTTACAAAGGCTGGACAGTTTGCTGGGTGCTGAAAACACGACATCAACATTGACTCTGTTCGCTGTTTTCTTAAGGCCGTGGGAAAATTGTGGATGTAAGGGACGATGACTGGTCTTCTTGTCCTGTCGCTGTGTGTTTGTTTGACGCCGTTCCCTTGCTTCATTTCTTTAAGAATGGTTTCGACCACTGACACCAATAAATAAACAGGGTACACTGCGGACTTCAGCCTTGCAATTTGCCCGTCAAAACTCTTTTGTATGGAATGTGAGCACGACTTGGTGATTGAGCTCTTAAGGTATGACCGCACTATGCCTCTTTTTACAAGTTTTGAGTGCGCGGAGTTGAAAGGAAGGAGTGGTTTTTTACCCCTGGGTTCATAGAACCAGCAAACGTGTTGAGGTAGCACCACCAGTCGGAGATCCAAGAATCTTAGGGTTCCTTCAAACCGGCAACTCGTGGGTGATTTCTAGGGGTCTCATGCAGTCTTTAAATGTCGAGAGGATGTTGTCCACCAAGCTAGGACAATTGTTTCATCGCTGGCTAGAAAAATTAAAAAAAATCGTCTCACGTATCTATACACTCGCACTACTTTTGTGTCATCTAACCTCTGTTGTAGAATCCGATCGAGATGTGCAAGATATAGGTCGCTGAGTACGGGTGCGATGCACGAACCTATGCACACTCCTCTCTTTTGGAAGTAAGTGTGTCCATCCCAGCAGCAAAGGTGGATTTAAGATAGATGGTAAGCAATTCCAAAAACTTATTTTGGGGCATGCCTGAGGCATTCTGAAATGCAATAGCACCAAAGGTGTCGATGCTATCTTCAATACTTGTTAAGAGACGGTCTTGGGGCAATGCATAATAGAGGTCCTTAATGTCAATGAAAGACTTGCATCCTCTTGGTGTTTTCGTTCTCTAGGAAGTTGAAGACTTCGAAGGAAACTTCGGATTAGTAGGGTCGTGTACGGTTAAAAGTTTTAGTCTGTCTTGTAGGAATAAGGCAACTGATTTTGGCCACGTTCCCCGCTCTGAAACTATGACTCTTAGGGGGGCAGTCAGGCTTGTGGGTTTTTGCACTAAAAATACTTCTAAGGATAACGTTTTGCTGCGGTCAATGTGGGAGCAAAGTTTTTGAGTTCAAGCGATTGGCAAAATTGCCTTGCGGCTTGTTTTACCTTACCTAATGCTATCTCGTCATGGCTGTTGAAGACGGATTCAATTGCTGCTTTTCCTTTTCGCTGAATTTATCTCCGCGCATAAGGACAAAACCTCCTTCTTTGTCAGCAGGCATGAGTGCGAGGGAATGCTCCTTTAGGTACTTCTCTACTCTCTTTACAGTAGTGGTTTGACAGGTGGTTTATGTCGAAGGAGTAGGTCCACGCCTTCAGAGGTGCAGCGATCTATCTCAGCTTCGGGAGCTTGTCTTGACACTTGTCTCACAATAGAAAGTAGCTCCGGTGGCGATATTTTAGGTTCCAAAGCAAACTTAGGACCGAGACTGAGGACCTGCTGCACAAAATCTGGTACGCTGACCGCACCTATCGTGTGCACTGGGTTGCACGAGCCTCTCTCTTTTCCAGGGGTGTTGATGCGGAGATGCCATAAAGTATGTCTCCAGAGATGTTCTGTAGTATGGTCCAGTAGGAGGGACGTTTCTCGCAATCTTTTGTCTACCAATGGGGAAACTTCCGTTACCTCTCTTTTGTATGAAGAGGCAATTCTCGTAATGCCTGGCCTGCCTATGCCATTCTGCCTGGAGAATCTTACAAATTCTTTTCCATGGCATAAAGACGGGGCAAAACCCCCGAACAGGTTCTTGACTTCAGGAGGTAACATGTGTAGTCGGATGCAGTACCCGTACGACCGTGCTTGACAGATGCAAATGGCGATCCACAGGATTAAGACGCTTGGTTGCAAAGGAAGATGATAGAAAGGGCTCATATTTGGCTCATATTTCGTCTTTTCTTTTTCTTTTTGCGAATCGTCTCAAAAAGAAGTAGAAGCCGAAGTTAAACACGAAATACAAAGTTGTTAGTAAGCGCGGTTGTGAGAGGTGTGTTCTTTGGATGTGTGGATGCTTGAGTGTCAGTTTTTAGAGTGCGCTACATCGACAAGCATGAAGAACCACTCCGCCCAATCTCAAGGTCTTACAGATGTAGAGTTGTTTTACGAGTGATTTTCAAAGTAAGGTCATCTACTATCGAAATTTTCTAAATTGAGAGGATTTGCCCTTCAATTCTCACTGACTACCCACATTTCCAAGCTTATTTTCAGAAGTCCATCACTACACTGCAATAGGCTGTTATATTCACAGACCACAGAGAGAATGAAACATACTCGGGATCAAGGACGACAAACATTTCTTTCAACTAACAACAACATGAAATAAGCTTAAAAGCACTCCCTGCAATTCAGACCGCCAAGGAAATTAGAGGAAGAAGGCAGGAAGAGAGAAAAGAAAGTGTAAAGATAAAATTGTAACTCATGCTGTTACGTCACTTTGTATCTTATTTCCTTCGCTACAATTTTATCTTCACACTTTATCACTTCCTGCCTCCTTTTCTTTCAATATTGTTGGCGGTCTGAATGGCAGGTAGCGCTTTTAGCTCATTTATGTTGTTCTTAGTTGAAATAACTGTAGTCGTCCTTCATGCCGAGTGTCTTATTCTTTATGTCGTCTGTGAATTTGATTAACATGGTCTTCAGTTACTTTGAAGGGTGTTATATGTTGCACGGTAATTCAATTTAAAATATTGCACCTAATGTTACAATTGATTATGTTTGACCCTATCCCAGAAATGGCAACTAAATATGTCATTATATCTATTCCTACATTTTTATCATTACTGAATGTGTCATTCACTTACTACCTCTATTTGGCCTTCAGTTGTTTGATGGCAGAGTCATAAGCAGTATAAATGATTAAAAAATTTTAGGCTGGAAACAAATTGGAGCCTCAAAATATGTTAATATATTCAACTAATTGTCGATTTAGTACTGCTTCTTTCTTGCCCCTATTGTGTATCACGCTAAAACTGTCTAGAAGCAATATATGCCGATGTTCTTTAATTAATGACTACCGGACCCACTTAAAACTTAGAGATAATCGCGAAAAAATGGGGATGGGCGCGTGTACGGTCATTATTTTACATATAATGTACTGTGCATATTTTCTCAGATCGTACAAATTTGGGAATGAGCGCTTAATGTTGTATGGGCGAATGCGCGGTATTCTACATTTGTTTTTTGACTGATATGCAGCCTTTTTGCAACTTTTTGAGCTTAAAAAAGATTGAAGTAAGTATAAGCTTTACTTGTGCATTTTTAGTAGCATGTGTGTTTACGTTTGATCTTATACCTGAATGCCTTTTACTTTACCTTTTAGGAAGCCAATATGGCTTCCTAAACAAAGAGAATGATTCTATTACAACGTTCCTTTTGTCATGTCTGGTGCTTCTAAGCAAACCTTAGCAGCTAGTGAGTATTTTAGGTCCTTCAACTGTCTGCAATACTAAGTATGCAAATGAGTGCATACTTAAGAGTAGAATGCAGAGGGGAATGGCTTTGTGGCTGTATAGGACAGCACGCACACATTTTAATGTTGCATATTTCTAATGAAAGAAATAAGTGTGAAGCATGTACTTGTTCTTCTGTTGGTCGCTGCTACGAAATTGACTCTTGTTTGCTTCTAATTGTTCTCCCGAATTACTCGAATCAAGTACATTACTGTCTGTTCAATATCTCCTTAAATCAACAAGTTTTCAGTGTTTTAGTAGATCTAAAAGCCACATTATTGAATCCTACCCCTTAAGATGTGACACATAGAGCTTATAACCTCTGAAATATTCCGAGTTCTGTGTCCTCATCGCATCTGAGTGAGTGAGGCTTTGAGTGCCAGATTTTCTCCTCTTGCAAAAAACGCCACATTAATAGAAATTTTTTGTTGTTGTCCCGTCATCGTTTGTCTTCCTCAAAATCTAGGCATGCATTTTTACCGTCTCCATCTTTTTTTTTCTTTTAAGTGCACGGTTCACGGGTCTAAATGTGGGTTTTTCTCAGTTTGGTATGGCTTAATTGTTACTTTAGGAACCTTCAACAGACTTTTACTTTTGAACTGTGCACATGTGTGACATGGGTGGTAAGCTTGGCATTTGACATCAGTTGTGCATGTAAATATCAGCACGTACTGATCCCAAATCCTTCACTGCAATGGTTTTTCACTTGTGCGGATTCTGACCAAATACTTCATGGGCCATCTGATATTTGTTTCAGATACCAAGTTTTTATCAAACAACATGATGGGTGATGACAGGAGGCCGCGAAGAGTAAAGGAGCTTGAGCAAGAGCAACCAAGCCGCCACAGATCTTGCTGCTTTGAGAAAAAATGGAACAGTGTGAGTACATTTCTGATTTGGCATGTGTATGATGTGGTATCAAAAAGTTCCCAGACTGGTGTTTTAGCAAAAAAACAAATACGGCACGACAATGCATTCACAGGGGTCGAGGAGAGCAACCTTGAGCTGTCATGGTGCTGAGTGGCTCAATGCGGCGATGCACAGGCGAGTTGGTTCATGATTACAACTGGTAGCGCATGCAAAAACACATAGGCAAAGGGAGGAATGCACAAGACTTCGGGGTTTCCTTTTCATTAAACATTTAGTTGAAGTTCAGCGCTTGTCTTGTGCGTTCCTCCCTTTGTCCTTGTGTTTTTGCACGCTGCTACCAGTAGCTTAGGGGCATCGCTCTGTGAGCTTGGGAGCCCCGCTGTACGGGTTTTTGCGACTTCATATGCGTGCACCTCTGCGATCCGTGCAAGTGGTCGTGGTCCTCCGTAGCCTTGTCAATCATCTGAATATGAATTTGTTTTATTTTCAGCTCATCTGATGATCGTTTTTTACGGTTACAAAATAGTTCTTCGTGATGATTGTTTCTTTTACGGTTTACATAAAGTTCTTCGATTTCAAACTGCCTTCGTTTTGTCTGTCCCTTTTTTCAGACACACTACACTTGTTACTAGGGATATGTCGTTATATTACGGAACTGTACTGCGCTAACTCATGATGCCAGATGTTATCTGTAACCGTCCGTAATACTACCAAAGCCGTAGCCGAGAGTTCACATTATTGTTACCGTACAGCGCGCACACAGCGATAGAAGCGCAGTACGGAAGTACGGGACTAAGGCTGCAAACTGAACTTGAAGTATCCAAGCCGTCAAGCGTTCAGACGGTATTGAAGGCGTAAGGGAAGGGTACGGTAACTGAACTGTTACCGTTACCATACAGCAATGGAAGTGCAGTATGAAAGTACGGGACTGAAACCGTACCCTTCAATACCGTCTGAGCACTCGACGGCTTGGATACCTCAAGACTAGTTTGCGGCTTTAGTCCTGTAATTGCGTACTGCGCCTCTATTGCTGTATGTTTGCTGTACGGAAATGACAATGTGAACTGTCAGTTACGGCTTTGGTGGTATTACGGAGGTTTACAGATATTGTCTGGCATCATGAGTTAGCGCAGTACGGTTCTGTAATATAACGACCTTTTTTTAGGAGTGCGGGGCACCTCCAATTTTTTTATTTATTGACGAAGCAAAATTTCACCTAGATGGACGTGTGAACCGCCAGAGCAGCAGGATATGGGCTCGCGATAACCCTCATGCCGTGGACGAACGGCATCTCATTCACCGAAGGTGACAGTGTGGAGTGGGATTTGGCGTGAAGGCATAGTGGGCCCATTTTTTTTCGATGGCACCGTTAACGCAAATGCCTACTTGGACATGCTGAAAACGGAAATGCTCCCTGAGCTTGAAAGGTACCACACGACAGAAGAAAACTGTATATTCATGCAGGATGGGGCGGCTCCCCTTACGCAAAGAATGTGAGGGCATGGCTCAATAACACGTTCCCGGCGGCGGTGGATGGGTCGGGGATCAGATTATATGGACTGGCCTCCACGATCCCCGACTTAAATATGTGCGACTTTTTTGTATGGGGATTTATGAAATGACTTGTTTACAAGAAGAGTATCTGCAGCTTCGAAGAGCTGAAAGAAAAAATTGACGGCGCGTTCCTCGAGATCGACGATGGGACGCGCGAAAGGACTTTCCTGGCGTACGAAGCTCGGTGGGCACATCGAATCAGCCGAGCCCTAGTCGTTTAAAAGGCCGCTGCAGCATTCAACATTATTTCGAATCGCCGTGACAGAAGAGGCGCATTCAGAGATGTATTTTTCAAGAAAAACAATTGAATGAACGCACAACTTTCACTTCCTGACCGATTTAAACTATTAGTTTCCCTCTTCCGTTCTCTCGTGCTGCTTGCCGCACGCGGAGAGCAAAGTAGAGGCTGCTGATGGAGGTACAAATGGGAAACCAGCATAAAGGCGACTATCTCTCTCAAATACCAGCCATTTCATCACCGGCTCACTGAAATGACTCCAGCGCCGTAAATATTTCTAATTAATATGATTCTTTTTTTTTACAAATATGTCTTGCGTCATGTGTGTTTTTTATACCCAAGCTGTATGAAAAAAGTTACTTCATGTGTTACAGCGGTCCTGTAAAATCAGAATGAAATGATAACTCAAAACGAACTTGTCTGCAACGGTAGCAGCACCACTTGCTATTCCAGGCTGTAAATAAATGGTCTCGTCACGTCGTGGTGTCTTCTTGCTTGCATGCCGATCTGTCAAAGCTCGAACTTGAAAAAAGGTAATTTCAACAATCGTTCATATATTGCGTTCAAATCACTTTTTATTGCGATTATCTCGCCCGACACCAGCCTTTCGTGCGGCGTTTCCCGCGTTTTTGCGTTCAGTGCGCCACCTGGGAGCGGCGTCGCGAACCGAAAGCAGACGGCAAACGGGCGGGTATAGGCCATGGGAAATGCAACGTTTGCCATTTTGTTATCTTCTAATAATTCGCTACTCCCGAGTTGATGTCTGAATAAAATAGCAAAAAAACTTTGGAGTAAACGACGTTTGTGTGCCAAATTTCAGGTATGTATGTTTGAAATTCGATTTTTGCTAGGAGTGCCAAATGTGAAAGTTTTACGGCCGCACCCTCTATAGAGTAACGATAACTCGATTAAAAGTGTTGTCTAAACTCTGTATTAAAGAGTAAAAACAAATTTCCTCGAGGAGTTGATTTCACTTTGTTGTGCAGAGTAACTACAATTCCAAAAGATGCCTTGCTTAAACTCTGTATTAAGAGTAAAAACAATTTCCTCGAGGAGTTGATTTCACTTGTTTTGCAGAGTAACTACAATTCCAAAAGATGCCTTGCTTAAACTCTGTATTAAGAATAAAGCATGCTCTCCAGGAAGAGTTGTGATAACTATTTTGGTGAGAGTAAATACAACTCCATTAGAAGTGTTGCCTACACTCCGTACTGAAGAATTACGTAAGCTTTCTAACAAGGGTTAGTGTCAAATATCAGCACAATTGAGTAGTTTGTGTGACCCTCCTCGTAGAGTGCTTAAATTTTAATAGAGTTACTCTACACAAAGCATTGTGTAATGTACACCCCCGTCTGAAGTGTTGCCTAAACTCTCTATAAAAGTAATAGAGGTTAATTACTCGACACTCTCCAGGAAGCGGTCACACAAACGGTGCTCAATTATACTGTAATATATTGTTTTCGTTGTGTTGTTGAGTGCAAGTCATCCCAGTAAAAAGAAAACAAAATTAAAAGAGCAGAAGTGTAAAACTGTTTTTTTTTTGTTGGTGCAAAGTTTGCTGGAAAAAATTAAAAACCTCTGCTGGCAATTGGCATTTCTAGCCGGTTCAAGTGCGACTACTGTACGTTTCTTTTTGCAAATATTTTATGAATTTAAATACCTTCCCTGATTTTACTGTAATGTGGAATACTTTTGGCCCTATTGCAGGAGTTGTTGCATACATCTAGGGACAACTCATGTATGTTGCCATGAAGAGTAGCCCCAATATGTACAAGCGGCTATGTACATGTTCACATGGAAATGGTTGCATAGGAAATATGAAATGGCGCATAGAGCATGAGCCTGTACAGAGGCTATACGTCTTCATGAAAGGTCAGCATTGAAATAATAAAACAGTAGAAAAGAGCTTAATAAACCAAGACGTTAGTTTCAGCACATGGCAAAAAAAGGCAAAAACTGGCACCCAAATTCCCTCGGGTAAAAGTTTCTAACTTTGTAATAAGATCCAAAGCCAAGACGAACTTTATCTTGTACCTCAAACTAATGAGTGCCCAATCACTGCGAGCGACCGGCTTGCTTTTTGACGGTTAGAAATGCTGTAGCCCCAGTGCAAGTGCAAGAACGATCGCAGAACCAGCCACAATATCCGTCACCTCAAAGGAGTGGTCCTCCGACACCAGGGCCCGTTTGCTCGAAGCTGGTTAACTAACCGCGGTTACCGGATTTCCCTACAAGGGGAATTTTAGGTCACGTGACCTGCAGAGTAGGGACGCCGGAGTCAAATAGTACCTAGCATCAGACAATATGGCTGCTACGGCTGCTCGTCACGCTTGGGAACATTTATTTTTACGAAGATGCGTCATCCTCGTGCCACGAAAGGGACATTTAAACACAGAGTCTGCAGTCGGAGTCGACGGCAGCTCGCCCACCGCCGGACGGCGAGCGTGCTGTGGGAGCAGGGCAACGCTTGACTGGTCACGTCAAGTTCGAGTTCACGCATCGCCCTCTGAAGTGAACTTGTTTCAACGAATGCTACAATCAGCGGGACCTTCAAAATATATTACCTAGGTGAGTGCCGCGATGCTTCACGAGAAAGTTATGAGATCGTACCGCTATCAAAATGTCATGTCAGCAGATCTTGCGTTGTAATCAACGTCCAGCTTTCTTTTTTTTCACTTTCTAAAACCTACCTTGAGCCGCAATCGCATGGTAGTGAAACAAATCTCTCCGAAAAACTGCCTCTAATCGCGGAGTCTGGTTTATAGTACAGTTCGCAGTGTATTGTATTTGCAGCGCATCCACAACACAGACGACCCCCTTGCAGCGGGAGACGGTTCAACGAAGGCAAGATGTAGAACGTCTCGAAGCAAATATCTGTTACCTAAATAGAAACTGCCGGCACGGCATTCGATCGAACTTCGGTACTGTCGTCTCCGAACTTTTTCAACTGGGAAATAAACAAAGATTCTATCATGAAAGAAGTGTCCATGTTTTCTCTTGCGCTTGTCTTCCGTCAATTTATTTTGTTTTTGGGATAACTAGATGTTTTGTTAGGATTATAAAGACACATGATTACGTAGCAGACGATCACAACCAGTCTGAAATCGAAAATGACTCAGGCGACATCAAGCATCAGCATGAAACGGCAGAGGAATTGGACATTGGATGAACAATTATAACTAATTCGGGTAGTGGGGAAGCGAAAATATCAAATTATGGGGAAGTTCAGTGCTACGATCACGACCCAAACAGTAAGACAGGCATGGGCTGTTTGCGCACCCCAGACCAATTACAGCAGTGTTGGAGGAACCTTTTAAAGAAGACCAGACGGCTGTACAGCTTATACAAGAAGCACGAACAGCGCACAGGTAAGTTCATTATGTTCTTAAGTTAAAAAAAAAAATATTGCATTGCTTTAGTGATAATATATGGACAACCAAACCTAAAAACGTGTATGTGGACATTTGTATATTCGTGCACCTTTGCCCTCTGCTGGGAGCCGACTTGTCATCTTCTAAGAACAGCAGTAAAAGCAGTGCCACAGCATCAGAAGACCATTTATTGCAGTTTATGTACAAGTTCTGCACAGGCTGTCTGGAACTCGTAAAACAGTTCTAGTGGAAGACCCAAAACATTGGACACAATATTAACACACATTTTTAGAGAGCAAAATGGTCCAGGCCAACAGAGGCCGACAGGCCAAACTGTAAGGTAAAAATTGCATGATTACATAGTACACAGTTTCAGCAATGTTATGTCGCAGTTACTGAATGTTTAAAAGAATGCCTCATGCAGTATTTGTTTATTTTGATTTTCCCATGAAAGTTCCATTTACATACTTGGTTGAACAGTGAACCCCACCTCCTTGTTTTTGCTCATGACTCGAGTAAGTAGTAGACGAGACGAAATTACTATGCCTTAATTCATAGGTGCTGGGCCAAACCCCATGTCTTGATGCCCCTCGTCGAAGCCGTCCTCGAGACGATCGGCGAGGACTTTCCAACCTGTGCGAGTTTGGTTGCCACGATAGGTGACACGGAAGAGTAGGTGACTGGTTTCTAGACCCGATTGCGTGACGAGTAAATGGTGCTAAGGAACCGGTCATAGTAAAGCAGAACTGTCGCTCCAGGCGAGGCTCTAAAAGACGAGAACAAACGTTGATAACAAGATGGGCATGTTGCCATTTGAATAGCATTACTGCGGAGTACTTTTATATAAAGACCAGAGGCCAGATTCCCGAAACATTCTTAGGGCAAAAAAAGTTAGTAAATTTATCTTACGACAAAGTTACAAACTTTTGAGTATTCCCGAAGCAAAATGTTTGTAAGTTTTGCGCACGTTTCGACGAAATCCGTAACTTGCGCAAAACTTGTGAACATTTTGCTTCGGGAATACTCAACAAAAGTTTGTAACTTTGTCGGAAGATAAATTTACAAGCTCTTTTGTCGTAAGAAAGTTTCGGGAATCTGGCTTCAGTTTTATTTCAACCACAAAAGCTCAAAGGCGGGTCGAAGTATAAGTCACGAAACAGTCTTCCAGAGTACACTCCAAGATTTGACAAGACAAAGCGCTACCACATTTCTCATTATTTTCAACAAGGCTGAAGGAGTTTTACCGAAGCTACAAATTTATGAAATAGGAAGGCATGCAATGAAAAATCAGGAGGTAAAGCTGTTTATCATAATCTAATAAAAATTAAATGCAACTAAGTGGCAATGGCTTTTTTTTATGCTAACTGTAACAGGTTTTCAATCTGTAAATTAAAAGATCACACACAGTACAACCATCCTGTTGCTAGTTTTTACCAACTTCGGAAAATTGCTCAAACGCTACCTTCATTCCAGTCGTGAAGTTAACGACTCCCATGATGGTAACCTGTGCAAGTAAAATCAATGCCAGTGAAACTATGTGCTGTAATGTTTGAAGTTGTCCTATCATTGTGCACAGTTCAACGAGATTTGACTGGAAATGTGACCACTAATTTTATGAACTGTTAATCACATAGCTACACAGCTGCATTCGAACCTTTAGCAGTGAAAGTGTATGAACACATGCATGCAAATGCTCTTCACAACCAAATGCGCATTTTCCCACACCATGTATTGGGCAATTGTGCAAGTAAGTAACGACACTATGCTCCGACCTCAAGCCTGCACGTCAGTATATAAACCAACTTAGCTAGCAACTTTGTCCTCTGCACCAACACGTATGAATGAAATTTGGCACAGCATCGGCATCTTTATCAGGGTTACAAACTATGCACAGTCTGTTCTCTTTGCTCGTCCTGACAAGAACAAAACCTGACCACTTTTTACACATGCATTTGTCGCAGCTCCAGGGGAATAGATCCACAGCCTGGTCCCTCTGGGAGTGGAAGTGCTGCACGAGAGTCTGCCACAGGAGGCGGTGCAGCGGGCTCCAACGAATGTGCCGTACAGCTGACGTTGGTGTTGGGAGGCTTCACAGCGGTTCCTGCAGGAGACAGAGGCAGCAGCAGCTGGAGGGAGCAAATCTCCTGCTGGAGAAGGAGTGCACAGAAAGGGTTATGCAAGCTGCCACGGCAACAATTGCAGCAGCAACTGCTGCAGAGGAGTTCTACCATCAGTCAAAAAACTACTAGGGGACCAAAAAACTTTAATTGGACTGGAAACACAGCGTGCAGAATTGCAAATCAAATTGTTAAAAAACAATTAGGAGAAGAGTAAACATTGAGATATTATGCTGTTTTTAATTTTTAATTTGAATGTATTTGTTTACATATGACAAAGCCAACACAGCTGCTGAGAAATAAAATTCATTTTAGTTGCAACTGTTAATAGATTTCTGGATTCAGATCTGCTATACTCTGTCTCGTCCTACAATGGACTAAAGCCCAATGCTACCGGCCGTCGGGTCCAATCACGAGCCTGTTTGATACCATGAGGTATATTTGCTATGGGCCCTAGTCCTTCGTCGGGTGAGATGAATTATAATTAAAGCATGTACAGCGTATTAAAAATTTCATATATCAACATTGTATCACAGAGGATAAGTTGTAAAAGGTAATGTTTGACGACTTTATATCATAGGGGGTACCTTGCCAGCAACAATGCACTGGTACTCAAGACCATGCGAAGCAGCATGTGCAATACATTGGTATACTTACGCTCAACCGATGAACTGGCTGATGATGGCGTACCGAGCCTCATTGCTTTCGTCACGACCCGCTGCCACGGGCTCGACGGGAACTTCTTCGGGGAGGACAGTCCTTGGCATGCTGCAGGGGTATGTCTTGGCCAGGTTGTGCAGGACACAGCAGGCGACAGTGATGTCGCAGCATCTCTCTGGCTGCATCCTCAACTCAGCATGGAGGCAGTGGAACCTATGCTTGAGCTGGCCTATCGTCCTGCACAGTGTATAAATAGAGCAATATCTGTTATCCTTTTGAAGTGGTTTAACAAGAACATCTAATGAGGTCGGCATGTGATGTCTATCATCGCTCCAGCCCATTGAAAACATGGTATTATGCCTAATATTTTATATTTTTGCTGGAATATTTTAACATAGTAATGATATGCAGATTTTGTTAAAGATACCAGTGATGTGTGCGCAGCTCTTGGAGCAGTCAAAAGTCAATTTTGGAGCAACAAAAAGAACTTCTGTAGCATAAGCACACATTAACTTTTATTCATACCAATGCAAACATTATGTCAAGCTTAATTTTTTGGCCTGTCCAACAAAAATTCAATGTCTACATTGCCTTCTCACAGTACATTCAAACCTTGTTAGCATCAAATGCACAGCAGGAGTCCCTCAAACACAAAACTATAGCGTTCAGTTGCATGGAGAAGCACCATGACAAGGTGACAATAATGTGAGTGATGAAGGACAACACAAACTGCTTTGAATGGTTATTTTAGGTACTGAATGCCACTGAAATAGTACAATAACATTGATCACATAAACTGATGTTTCCTTCAAGTTCTAGAGGTTGTCATAAAACTGCAATTTATAATTCAGATAAAAAGCAAAGCACTTGTCATTTGATTATCAACATAAATTACATTTTATCTGTAGAACTTCATAGCAAAAACGGCACGTGAACAAAACTTAAAAACAATCCCGCCGAAACTCATTCAGGTTCTTCCCGAGATTCCATCGACTGCTCCTGTCAATTTAGTTTTAATCTACTCACATCTATAGAAAATTGACAGCTAAACAAATGAGTTGGCATAAATAAATAAACATACAAAAGAGCACATATAAATGTTCTTGCAATACCGAAGTACCCTCACTAAATCTTGAATTCGAAAAAGGTACCGCTAGGATCTCACAATCTATCATATTCACGAGCCGAAGTTGTATTCAGGAATTGTGTTGCGTCTCGCTTTTGAGGAGTGCTTTCCGCTTAACACGGAGGTGCGCTGCGGCGAAGCAAGACATGCAAAATCGCGATGCCTACTCCGTGATGTTTGCTTCTGTGCAGTACACCAGAGCGCGGTGAAAAGCGCACTCAACGACACTAGCTAACCCTCCAGAATAAACAGACGACTAACATGAAAATTATTACGAAACTTCCAGATACTGCCTGTCATTCATACAAAATGTGATTGAATAGTATGGTATTTGAGACGATAATCAAAAGTTTTGAAAACCTGAAAACTTGCGTAAGCATATCATAACGGTCCGGCCGGGCTGTGAGGCCCGAGCTATTATATTTTCAGTATTATTAAAGTGACATTAAGTTTTGGCACTATGTTGGAGCAAATTCCTCACATTTCGGTTAAATGTAGCAGAACGGAGCAGGGTAATCACTTTGGGGCAAATGGCGCAGCAATCCCATCACTGATATAATGAAAATGTTCTTCGCAAAAACCTGCAAGGAAAATGCAGTTTGAGATAAGCAGTATTTAAGAGGATATGTTTGAATATGCCTGTACTCAAACTGTCCAAAAACAAGACCTGCCTAACCCAATGTGTAATATTTTTTTCACATCGCAAGCATTGCTTTTCTTTTTTTCTAAGAATTGCTTTACATTTACGCATTTCTAACAACTGTTATTGTTTGAAAAGTATGAACTTCTAGTAAAACCTTGTAGGTTAATAAACCCAGTCATACAGCACCAACAGGAAGGATATGTTTCAGAGAAGTTCTAACTTCTATTCTGGAGTTCAAACAGAAAAGAGCGAATGAAATATAATTAATGTGACATATAGAGTTAGCTGACAAACGGTTGAATTTTGTAAATTGACTTACTTCATTCCCACAAAGCTGGCTAACCTTAGAATAAACATTACAGGCTATGGCAGTAGGTTATAGCCAGTAGTATAAATAAGGTGGAGTAGAGATACGCCTTCCTTTCCTAGCTTCTGAGCAGCCGTAGCCTTCTATGCAAGAACATAAAAATGGCAACAAATGTAAAGCGCAGGCACCACCATATGAAAAAGTTTAGGTGCCTCAAGGTGCCGAAACCCTGAAGCGTCAAACCAGGACGCATAGCCTGGCTTTACCGTTCCACGATGCTCCTCGTTGTGCTATGCGACGCATTGTAGGCGACCTCCGCTGCTGATGACGGAGAGAAGAAGGGCGTCATCAGCCATGGCTTGCCAGGTGTAGCCACTATCTCCAAGCAGTAGACCATCGTAAACGCCATCGGCCAGCTTGCCTGACACCGAGCCCTCGGTGAATATCCTAGAGTCGTGGGTGCTTCCAGGCATCAACAGCACCCGTGACCGAAGGAAACCCACCGACCTCAAAGAAGGCCTGTTGCAAGGCATGACCCGCAGCTTCACCTGGCCAACTGCATTGTAGATGAATTTGAGTCAGTCTGTAGAACTACAACAGTAACAGCGATGGTATTATTGTTGTGATCACATGCTTAGAAATAACACACCTATCATTCATCTTCATCAATAGCGAGTAATAAAAATTTTGTCCGCACAATGACAGTACTCAGTAGCCGCAAGACTAGCTCAGTAGCACCAAGTGCATAGTTGGGAGTGTAGAAACCAGGCTGTTTATAATATCTGCACTCCTACTTTATTTGTAGTTTAGTTGCATTTGCACCTGCACCAATAAGGAAGTCATTTTGTACACTCCAGTTGGTTCGTGTAATTTTACTGCTCAGTTCACTGGTCTGCATGTCACGCTCATAACCAGAAAACAAATATCGAGTGCTGAAGCAACACTATTAATGTTCCTTTAGGGAGGTACCAGTATACGGGGGGATCGATACGCTGGCAGATATGCATGCTAGCAAGTCTACAGCTTAAGAAACAAAAACTGAAGGGTCATTGCACAGGTGGTGCGCCGTAAATAAATTGCAGAATAGGTTGTGCTGAGAAGACCACCTTCAACAAACTCAGGTATTCACGCACCAAAATTTCGATACAAAGGGTTTCTGAAATAACGGTGATTGCTCATCGAGCGATCTAGGCCCAGGCTTCCTTCTCGGAAAACTGGCATGCACATGCGGCGAGATGTTTTAGTGGCGCCCTCCTATGGTTACCTTTCGTGACGTCATTACCTTGCGAACGACAAGTTCGATGGTGTTTGTAAGGAGCATGGTGGAAGCTTGAAATCATTGCGATCTTAAAGAAACACTACCAACACCGTCGAAATTAAAGTTCTTCCATACCTCTTATTTCCGTCGAAAAGAAATCCTTTGCTGACGTCGTAGTCAGCATTCGGCCAATCATCGAAGGCCGACCACAGCGACACTTTCGATCGCGCACGTCGCCAATAGGGACGCGCCAGGAGATGCTCCAAACCACTTACCCTACGAAGTCTCGGGCAAGACGTGACCAAGGCCAGAGTCAACCGCCTCACAGTCCGCGAAGCAGTGGAGACGTGCACGGGGATGTAGTCCCCTGCGGTGATGGGGAAGTTTCTCCGTGGCGTAGAACTACAGGGCGACAATGACCTGCTGCTCTGCAGAGAGGGCGCGGCTGCGAGGCGTCGGCCGCTCCAAGTCCGGGGGCAGCGTGTCGGCGAGGAACACAATGCCCGAACGACCGAATCGAAAGCGCTCCTGCAGTTCGTCCTCGTCGAACCCCTCCAAAGGGTTTCCAGCGGTCACGGAACACACGCGGCCGTCCCATCTTCACAACAGCGCACTGGGCGAACACGCGCTCTCTTCGATGTCGGCGTCGCGTCACAGTCGACATTGCGTCCTTATCTTCGCCAATCCGTCCGCAAATCAGTTGTCAGTCAGTCGGCGGGCGAGTAGGAGGTTTGGTTGGGCAACGGCACAGAAGACAGACAGTGAAAATCAGCTGATAACTAAAGCGCGGGAAACGTGCGTTGCAAGATACCAGAACAAAAACAACAAATCTATAAAGACCGTTGCCAGATCCGAAATCAACGCTGTAAACTTATGCTGTGTTTGGCGAAACAATTGATGCATCAAAATATTTATGATTTTTTAAAGTATATTTATATATTTTATTCATAAAAAGAAACACTGCGATAAGATGTCGGTTTTATTTTTCTTAATAAAGACAAAACTAGCGAAAAAGTTTTAAAAGGCTATTTGTTTGCTTCGACCGGCAGTGGCGGTAGCTACCGCAGAATAATAAAACACGGAGAAATTGTGCGTCGAGTTTTTGTCGAACGCGGCTAGGTACTCGGAGGTACCTAGGTAGGGAAACGCGGTTAACTTTTAACCGCGGTTAGAGTTAACCAGCTTCGAGCAACGGGCCAGATTTATGGCACTTGAGTCCTCTTCGTCAATGCGCATCACCGGACAGGTCGATCTGTCGTGCCCCTACTCCTGTGAAGAATGAATGCTTAAATGTAAAGTCAGCAATATTAAAAAAGAGGAAACAGCGGGCTAAGTGCCCTTAGTTAATACCAGTGCAGTCATTGCGAGACAATGGACCATTTTCGAATATCCAGGAGCCATTCATAGGATATACTTCAATAGTTGGCTGGGACTTACTTTTCTTGCCAATTGAACAAGAGCCTCAACCGAACACTCAGGCAGCACTCATAGCTAGTTGGCTCAGCCGCAACCACCCGAAACCGTTCGTATCCCTTCTGATATGAACACCTAAGAGAAAGACTATCCACATCTCTCTCCTTCTCTTTCTTTTTTTTTTCCTTGTATGCAATTGCGGCCGTAAGGGGTTGCATTTATTTATGGCATCCCCAACTTTGCACCCCCTACCAGTGGCAATCGGGACAAGGTTGCAAGGGAAGGGGGCAGTTGCCCGCCAACTCCCCTTCCCCCCATTTCCCTGACATTTGAAACAATTTTAGCAGACACTATGGGAGAGGGGGACAAAGTTGAGCTTGCCTCCATATCACCCCTCCTCCTTAAAAAACGGTAGCAAATCCCCTGGCCTCTGCCTTTAGTGGGTAAAATACATAGTTCTATTTTTATACAGACTTTCCCGAGGGTGAGGATAATGCAATGTTTTAACATCCGAATTTGTCAAGGTGGCATAGAATATGTTAGAACGTTTTTATACCTTAATTAGTGCGAACAATCTATTGTGCTTCAGTGCTGACTGCCGTATATTATAGTTTATTTTACACTTTTAGAAAAAAAGCTAGCGAATGCATGTAACATCTCAGTTTGGGGAGAACATTAATTATATATTGTAATTTCAGCTCTACATGGAGCTAGTTTGCTATACAGTACCATTAGACCTTAATATAAAACAATGAAAGTCGTCTACAAATCCCTGTAACGCCGGTTTGAGCGCAGCTCTTGAGGAGGAGGATGGAAGTGTACTGAGGGATAGGTGACTCCTTAAAGACCGACCAACGAAACCATATTCCGCACGGTCGGAAAATGCCCCTCGCGCCCCTCCTCTTTTCACCCTTTCCCAAAAGTCACGTGACGGCAGGGGCTCTTTTTTGTGTCGGCTTTTTCTGTAGGGATAATCCTCAAAAAGCTCAAAATGAGCGGCTAGCTGCGAGCGCCACAAGGACCTTGAGGCTTCCAGGTGTCTCCCCTCGTTCACGCGGTCACGCTCAATCCGCGAGACTGAGGAAGCCAGCGCGACCGAGCGCCTTTTTCTATGAGCTGCAGGCGCGAGGCCGCTCAGTCGGCGATCGAGGGGCCGCGGTATACTGGGGTCGTTCCAGCAGCCGCCCTCTGGCATCGCGCGGCTGCTGGAACCATTCCCGTGTCTGCACAAGGATTGGCTTGCGCAATAAAGGGTTCAGGTCGTTCATAATACATTTCTTTCCGAAACATATAAATCAAGTGGCTTTCCCTAATCTCGTCATTATTGTTCGAAACATATATCTCCTCTCATAGGTGGGAGAAGGAAGAAGTTTTCGTTTCGGGCGGACGTGATTTTCTTAGCGCTCCACCAAAACTAGTTTCTACATTCCTTTCGGGGGGTGTCAGCCCCCAGCGCAACCCCAATCATCGAGGAGAATGCCATGGGCAATCAAGGGACCCTCGGTCCACCGATTCTGAACCCGGCGGGGTGCATATCGGCAAATTCGGAAATCGAGGAGATGAAGTCAGCGGTAAGCCTAACATCTGGCACCTGCGGGCCCCAGACCCCGGCGAATGCAACGCAGTCACCGACGTCCGATGTCACGACTATTGACATACAACTTGACACTGGACTTCTCAAGCATCTGGGAATTTCAAAAGAAGACGTAGGAAGACTGATAACTGAACTTCTGGTCCACTATGCGCAAGGCACGTTGAATCTAAGAAGCACAATCCCACAAGACGTCCCAAATGAAGGGACAGCGACCCAGCCAACGCCCGACTGCAAAATGGTCTACCATCCACCTTCGAATGATTTTCCGGCACTGAACGACCCGCAAGGTAAAACAAACGCTTCTCTCGGAGCGTCGCAAGCTACGCTTACCGGTGAAAGAAACGGCTTTTTAGACCATGTTTTTTTTTTTTTCTTTATTGCCTGATTAGACAATGGGAACAACAACAGAAAGCACACTCACGTTAACAGAAAGCACACTCACGCTCACAAGTGTTAAAAGCACGTAGGCCTCTGTGCAGTCACTCGACTACTTTAAAATCTTTTTAAACACACCAACGCGTCTAGAACAGATATCCAGTCTGGAGGCTCCGACAGAGCGCGATAAACTTCCCGAATATACGCGGCACTTTCAATTAAATACTCTTCAGCGGGGCGCACCTTTATATCTGCGTTGTTTACTCCCGTTCTGGTCCTCCAGAGGCTGTGGAGGCCGAGAAGCATGAGCAAGTCGTACGGAACCCCACCTTCATTGACCAACGGCAAAAAACGGATGCCTTGTGGGGTGAGAGGGAGGTCTTTCTTCAGCGTGCGCTGAAGTATGTCCCATAGGAAAACCGCATCCCAACAATCGAGAAATATGTGTTCTATTGTTTCGGGCTTTTTACATAGTAGACAGTTGATCGACCATGGGACAAACAGACCTCTCTCTTCAAGCCACGGCTTTACAGGCAGTGCGCCGCAGTGCAGTTTGAAGAAAAATGATTTAAGAGAAGGCTTCACCGGCATTTTCTTTACCCTCTTTAAGACGTCCTGCCCTGGTCCGTCACAGTACATTGCTCTATATAAAGGTACCGGTAAAAGAACGTCCACGAGGTCTTTATACAGCCGCTTGCGACTTACTGAACTTAGATAGTCCAAGGAAAAGCGTACCTTGAGCATACGAAAGGAAAGTACAACTTCTCGCATGAACCCTTGAACACTAGCACATATTGAGTCACTAGTCGACACAAGAAACTCAGGCAGAGAATTTCGCAAAAGGACCTGCAGGACTTTTTAGACCATGTTTCCCAGCTAGACAATTGGCGGGTGAGCAGAAACAAGCGTCGACGCAAACGAGCTACGACGCCAACAGAAAATCTAGATGTGAAAGCGTCAGATGAGACCGAAGAAAAGACAAAAGGCCAAGCACCTACACAAACGGTGGTACTCAAGCCTATATGCCGCGAGGATGTAAAAACATTCGGATCAAGAGAGATTAAGAATGATGTGGAAAAAGCGGGAATTACGTGCGGGCAAGAATATAGGATACAAATCCAACCCAAGACGAACAGGATCGCAATAACCACACGCAACGTTCAGACGACAGAGAAACTCCTTAAAATCACAGAACTGAACAAGAAAGACAAAGCATACGCCCTGCGACCATACAAAGCCCTGGGAAATATTCACAGTAGAGGGGTAATTTATCTCAACGGAGATGCCAGTGAAGAGACCCCCGAGACTCTGTTAGCCGATCTGGAGTGCCGGACGGCAAAAGTCGTTTACGCCAGGCTTATGGGAAAAGATAGTAATGCTGTAGTCATCACCTTCCAGGGCACCCGGCTGCCTAAAAAGGTGGTCTTCTCTGGACAAATCTTCAACGTGAAACCCTACAGACCACGACCGATAGTGTGCTATAACTTCTACACCGTACCTACAATACGAACGCGTCCTAGTTATAGGTGAAGTGCCCCATAGAGAAAAAAGGCTGGGCAGCTGTGGGTGTACTTAGACACATTCCTCAGGCACAACTGGACACATCAAACCTTTGCCCAGAAGAAAGAGAGGTGGTTGCGGTGCGAATTAAAAATGGCAAGCAGCGACTTGCGGTGACCTCAGTCTACATTAGACCTAAGGCCAAACCAGAAGAAGGAGAAACAAAAAGCTGGATCCGCGAGCTGTTAGAGCTGGCCGATAAACATCAGCTGGTCGTCGGAGGTGATTTTAATGCACAACATAGGGATTGGGGTTACCGTATTAACACCAGGAAGGGTAGGGACATCGCCGAAGCCATGGAAGAGATTGGGCTCACACTGCGAAACGAAAGAGGTGTTAAGACCAGGCTAGCCAAGCAAGCCCGGCAACATGACACCACTCCTGACTTAACGTAGGCCTCAAAGTCCCTGCCTCTCCGATGGACTCCATGGAGGGACAATCTAGGCAGCGATCACTACCCCATAGATGTTACCGTAGAGCAGCATAAGGATGGCAAGACCAAAGAAGCACGACCGATCATCCGATGGGACCACTTCAGGGAGATACTACTACAGAACCTTGACAAGAAAAGCAGCATTGAGGCAAGCATCCAGCAGGCGATGTCAACTTGTGGGCTAGCAGACTGCAGGCCTTGCAACGTTTCAGAAGGAATAGAACCACACGACACAAGGTTAAGCTCAATCTAGCGTCGGCAAGAGCAACCAGGTACAGCAAAGAACTCAGCCGAAACAAGTGGAGGTCTCACTGCGAGTCCTTTAATGCAAGAACCGGACTCGGCAAGGCCTGGCACACGTACCGCGGCATGGAAGTGAAGAAAAGACGCACAAGAAACGCAGCGCAGGATCTTGCACTTCGGTTAAACATAACGGAAGACGAGCTTGCCACCCAAGCCACTCAGCTATTCTTCCCTCAGGCAAACCTGCATGACTGAACGATGAGGCACAACCGGAGAGGTTGGAGGGTCCGCCCGCCGAAAGAACCTGGCATGAATGAAGCGATCAACATGGGTGAGCTCCTAGAGGCAGTGCACACGACCAAAACGAACAGTGCACCTGGGCCAGACGGCGTCACTTATACGGCTCTCAAGAACCTCCCGGCTGCAGCTAAAGAGAGCTTACTTGAAGAGTACAACCGAATATGGGATGCAGGGGAGCTGCCCAGCCACTGGAAGCTGTCCTGGGTCTCACCTATACCCAAGCCAGGAAAACCGCAAGATAAGATTGAAACCTTCAGGCCGGTCTCACTGACATCCAATGTATGCAAAACGATGGAGAAGATAGTACTGCGTAGAATTCAGTGGTTTCTGGAGAATTACGACAGACTTGATGCCAGGCAGACTGGTTTCAGGGAGGCAATGGGCACCCAGGACAGTCTAAAACTGCTTTACGAGAAAGTGATGGCCGACAAAGATGCGATAGACTCAAGGCTTATTGTAGCGCTGGATATCAAAAAGGCATTTGATGAGGTTCCTCACTGGGCAGTCATTCAAGGTGCCAAAGACTGTGGTGTGAGGGGTAAAACGCTTCGGTTTATACGTAGCTTCCTCACAGACGGAAAGTTTCAAGTAAAAATCGGAGAAACAAGGGGACCAGAGATGTCCAACAGCAAGGGGGTCCCGCAAGGGGCTGAAATATCACCAACCCTCTTTAACATGGTGATGGCTGCTCTTCCAGCCAGACTCAGACGCCTTACGGGCCTTGGATTTCCTATATATGCCGATGACATCACATTATGGACAAAGGGAGGAGCTATGGCTAACCAGGAACAAACCATGCAGCAAGAGATAGATGAAGTACTCGAGTATCTCCAGAATGTCGGCATGCAAGCGTCGCCTGAAAAGACTCAATTCATGGTCGTGGCCAGGCCGAGAGATCATCCAAAAGGCGTCGCGGACCAAGTAGACTTAGAAATCCAAGGACAGAAAATAAAGAGAGAAAAGCAAATAAAGATACTCGGCGTGACGTTCGAAGAAACCGCCCGCAGTACGAAATGGTTACCAGCTCTATAAAAATCATGGGGGCAGACTCTAAAGCTCGTGCGAAAGACGATATCCAAGTCCTGCGGAGCCGATGAAGACACAATCAGGATTTTGAAAAACGCTCTACTAACGGCCAAGGCGCTATATATATGTAATTGGCTCAACCTAACCAAAACGCAATGGAAGCGATTAGAACGACTAAATCACCGCACCATGAGACTTGTCACAGGACTTCCCAATTATACAGCCCTGGAAGACCTAAAGAATAATGCAGGAATGAACCAGATCCAAGACCGGGCGGAGGTGCAGAGCATAGCGCACTTCCAAAGGCTTGAGAGAACGAACCACGGCAGAGAGCTACTTTAAATCATGGGCTACGAGGCAGAGGGGAGACTTCTATTGGAAGACCCAGCACCACCGTGGCAAGACACAAACATCGTTGATCATCGACCCCTGCCCAGGGCGCATAACCAAGGACGCAGAGCACGAGCGGCAACACAACACGCTAAATGGTGCGACGAACACGCGCACGAAGAGGAAATCAGATATACGGACGCATCTAAGACTGAAATAACCACGGTCACGGCTTGGATCGACCCCAAGACAGGAAGAGAAAGCACCACGAGACTACCTGAGAACTGCTCCGTGTGCGAAGCAGAACTCAGGGCAATCCTTGAAGCGACCATAGATATACTGAAGGAGAGCGAGAATTTTTACTGATTCACAAAAGGCACTCCGGGCGTGTCGAAACAGTAAAACCAAAAGCAGAACGGCCAAGAGGATTAAAGCGATTGCCAGAGATCTAAAAGCGAAGGGCATCGTGCTGACATTAGAGTGGGTTCCGGGCCATGCGCAGATTCCGGGAACGAGTGGGCTCACCGAGTCGCAGCGGAGGCAGCCAGCAGCAACAGCTCCGCGACAGGCTCAACCACTCAGGAGGACAACGAGGAAACGGAATACCCTGTGGAGAAGGCCGAACTACCAAGACAAGCTAGGAAAGCCTACCTCAGGGGACTCGTACCGACAGAGGAAGACCCACTACCAAATGGATACCGAAGATGGGAAGCGACCAGACTTCGCAGAATCAGAACGGCACTGCACTAACGCCCGCCAAACTGGCAGCCTTCGAGCTACTGGAGGAAGGAGACCCCATCTGCAAGGCCTGGAGAGAAAATAAGGTGGCAGGTATCAAGCACTTACTGTGGGAGTGCAAAGGCCTGGAAGACCACAGGAAGACGGCGTGGGAAAAATTACCCGCTTGGGACCAACCTAGGAGGCTTAGCGACTGGACTCACCCCAGAGGCTGGGAGCAGCATTGGAAGGCGATCCTAGACTCCCTGGCTGAATTCATCAGGGAATCTGGGGCTCATCAATTCATTTAATAGCACCATAGTCATCCACATCCCCTCCTTATAACCCTCCACCCCGACCCCCTCGTCTCAGAGCACACCACTCATAGACAGGAATCCTATCATATATAATAAACATGTTCTCTCTCTCTCTCATAGGTGGTTCATTCCATTTTTTCACTATTTTGCGTATTTATTCTTCTTACCCTTGCTTGATGACTGTTTTATAACTTGATAAAGGCCCTTAAATACTGACGCGGGCTTGCGCGATTAACGCTGTACCGGATTTATCCGATATTGGAAAGATTAGCGTCAGGAGGGTGGAACAAGCAAACCGAAATTCTGGCTTCTAATAAAGACGACGCAGTCGTAAGATAGGTCTTAGCTTCATCCGTCTCCTCAACGCCCCATCGTTTGCACTATCACAACTTCTCAGTAACCTAGCTGCATACCACATTTCACTCATAGTTACTATAGATATGGCCCCACAGGCTTTCCAGTTCTGAGCGAGTCGACTTTTTAAAGACCGGCGACTCTCCTGAGTGAGAATAAATATTATCACCTTCCCACAACAACCACCGCTTTCTCTCTTCTCCCCCTCCCCCTTTCTCGAGTTGGGGAGCTATCAGGCCAGTCCAGGAAGCAGCCTGTAGACTGCGCTTTTTGGCTACTCATTCTCAGCACATTCGAACGTGGAAGTAAACACATTGCATCAACGACGCTGTTGGGACCCGATTAATTTCATCATCAATCATTATTTGTTTTGATTTCATGGTCAAAGTGTGTTTCTCATGATGCCACAGAGGTGATCGATTCAAAGGGAGAAATAGGTCCTCGTATTTATTTTCCGGAAATACTCGCTCCTTTGAAGCTCTAGTGCGTAAGGTCAAAGCACCCGAGGCAGTGCGTAATACTTTACAACAATCGTTGACGATGAAATATTTGTGGGGAGTGCGTAAAATTGTTTACATCATATTGTAGCACCCTAAACAAAAGCATACCTAAACACAACATACATCCAAATACATACATACATATAAATACAAAAACCCAGAGGCGTCTCGTTCGCCCACTCACGTTCTTCCCAGGATTCCTAAATGAATAATGCCGGCATCCAGGTATACCTCCATATCAAATAGTTAGACAGAATTGTAGAGAAGATTGTGCTTTTCTTGTAAAAGATTTTGGCCCCCTTGTATCCGGTCCGCTTTTCTTTAGGCCTCAAATAACGCAAGCGAGTCTTTCCTTTTGTCGCATTTCCACTTCTCCGCTTCCGCAAATTATGAATGTGGTAGCAAATACGCTTGAGAATAATACAGGAAACTCGGGGCTGAAATGGGAGACGGAAGTTGAAAGCGATCCTAGCGGTGTGGAGTGGACAATTGACCTTTTTCGGCGGAAATTGAGAAGTTGGATCAACTCGCTCGACTAATAATCTGCAGAAAATTGCTTTATTTAATGCGATCTTGGTGGTTTTATGTCAAACTTCGGTGTGTGACAGTGTACTGGTTTGAACTGTAGAATCAAGGGAGTTCGTAATAATTACCAAATAATAAGCATGTTCATTGTCAACAATTTGTTTCTTATACCATTTCTGAGTGAGGTATTTATTTCAGTACTCACGAAGGCAATAGACACGCCAGTATTGCTGCGTTCCCTGTTATTTTGAGTATCCTAATATTGTATTCTTATATTTTGAATTCTAAGCCCACAATTAACAGATGCATTAGAGATATTCATCATAGACTCAAATAAATGGGGTATTCTATATCGGGCTACAATATTGACCTTATTCTTTATATATATAAATGACTATATTGTGCCACTAAATGTTACTGAGTATCAAGAGACATGAATGGTCAGTAGTAACTTCTTGCAAATTGTGTGCTTTTTAGTATTTATGAATGCGACCATCATTAATGACCCGTGGTCCTATTATTGACTTGATAGACCTGGCATGGGTATGAATCTGCTTTAGTGACTAATTAACGAATTTGTGCGAATTGTATATTTATGGATTATACTGGCTTCTCGAAGTTACTGATGACTACTGGTCTCTATTATAGAAATACTATTATTGGTGTTTTTGTTATATTTTCGTGTTTCTCGATTATGCTGGTGTCAAGCGGCTAAATGGCTATTGGCCTCTATTTTTTAATAGATGCGGCTTATATGATTAGTGGCTATTGTTGGCTTTAAGTGGCTAGCAATGTCTGTTTGCACCTATCGAGGAGCAGATATGTTTTAAGTGAAGAAAGCATGGGCATCAGTGACTATATCAAGCAATTTTGTGATATTGGCATCTTTATGGATTATGTTGGCTTTTAGTGGCTTATGATGGCTATCACCCACTATTATTTAACATGTTGACTTTCAATACAAAATTTTGGCCTGTAATAAATAATAGTGGCAATTGTGGGATGCTTAAATGGTTGCGGATTATGTTGGCTTGAAATGGCTAACAATTACTATATTTGCATAAATTGTTGAGGAAATTGGCATAAAAAAAAATACTGGCCATCAATGTCTTTGACTCACAGTTTTGTGATACTAGCATGTTTGTGGATTGTGTTGGCTTCAAGTGGCTACCAATGGCTTTTTGCCCCTCTTTATTGAGCAGATGGGCTTTAAATGAATACGAGCGCTGTCAACCACTAATGCTGTCAGTTTTGAGATACTTGCACAGTTGTGGATTATGTTGGCATCAAGTGGCTAACTGTGGCTATCGCAGCTCTTGCTTAAATTAAAACGAGTGGCTATTACTCACTTCTAATTAAACATTATGTGACAATTGCACATTTTTGGATTATGTTGGCTTTGAGTGGCTAACGATGGCTATTGGCCTCTACTACTTAAGATATTGCTTTAAGTGAAAATCACTGAGCAATAATGACTAATACTGGCAATTTCGGGATATTTAAATGGTTGTGGATTATGTTGGCTTAAAGTGGCTACCAGTGACTATTTGCATCTACTTTGAGTAAATGGGTTTCATATGAAAATAATTGACTATCATTGAGTATAATTTACTATTTTGTGACATTGGCACGTTTTTGGATTATGTTGGCTTCAAGTGGCCAACAATGGTTATTTCCATTTATTGTTGAGCGTATGGGTGACGCGGGCTTGAAGTTAACACAAATTGCCATCAACAGTTATAACTGGCAATTTTATGACATTGGCATGTTTGTGGACTGTATTGGCTTTAGGTGGCTAACAATGGCTATTTACATTGATTGTTGAGCAAATGGGGTTTAATTAAAATGAATGGCCATCAATGACTGTAACACACCATTTTTCGATATTCCCTAATTTGTGGATTATGTTGGCTATTTGCATTTAGTGTTGAGCAGATGGGCTTGAAATTAAAACAAATGGCCATCATTGACTACAATTGGCAATTTTGTGATACTGGCATGTCTGTGGATTGTGTTGGCTTCAGGTGGCTAACATTGGCTATTTGCCTCGATTTTTGACCAGATGGGCTTTAAATGAATATGAGCGCTGTCAACCACTAATGCTATCACTTTTGAGATACTTGCACAGTTGTAGATTATGTTGGCTCCAAGGGGCTAGCTATGGCTATTGCAGCTCTTTCTGAACTGATTGACTTTAAATTAAAATGAGTGGCTATTACTCATTTCTAATTCAACATTAAGTGATATTTTCACATTTTTGGATTATGTTGGCTTTGAGTGGTTAACAAGGGCTATTGGCCTCTACTGTTGAGTAAATGGGTTTCATATGAAAATGATTGACCATCATTGAGTATAATTTACTATTTTGTGACATTGGCACGTTTTTGGATTATGTTGGCTTCAAGTGGCCAGCAATGTTTATTTCCATTTAGTGTTGATGTTATGGGTGATGCGGGCTTGAAATTAAAACAAATGGCCAACAACAATTATAATGTAATTTTATGATATTGGCATGTTTTTGGATTGTATTGGCTTCAAGTGGCTAACAATGACTATTTGCATTGATTGTTGAGCAAATGGGGTTTCAATTAAAATGAATGGCCATCAATGACTGTAACACACCATTTTGCGATATCGGCAATTTGTGGATTATGTTGGCTATTTGCATCTAGTGTTGAGCAGATGGGCTTGAAATTAAAACAAATGGCCATCATTGATTACAATAGACCCTTTCCGAAATTCAGTCTGGCCACTTTGATTACTATCATCATCTGTGGAACGGCATCTGTGCCATACCAATGGCGGCCTTCTAGTGACTGACAAAGGAAGACGTTGAAGATGCTCCTAAGCGGATCTTGCGAGGCCTGTACATTCGGGGGTCAGTACGACGTGACGTAGGAATGGAACACAAGAGCTACGTAAGCGTTTATTTCTAATAACTCAGATTCAGTCAATCTGTGGGTGGCACACAATCAGCTTTAAAGCACTTTGGTAAATAGAATTTTCTCGAGGCATCTGAGTGGGTTGGAGCTTTGTTCTGAATGCAGGTTCTTGGTCACCATCGAACTGAAAGTGATCGAGAAAGAACTCACACTGAACAATTCCTCGCGTGCCGTTGACTTGCGAAAGTGACGGTGCCGATACAAGTTCATTTCCGCCATTGATATGGCAAAACCTAAACTGCTTTACAAACCACCAGATGGCCCTGAATTTCGGAAAGGGTCTATTGGCAAGTTTGTGATATTGGCATGTTTGTGGATTGTGTTGGCTTCAGGTGGCTAACAATGGCTATTTGCATCTAGTGTTGAGCACATGGGCTTGAAATTAGAACAAATATCCATCAATGATTACAAATGGCAATTTTGTGATATTGGCATCTGTGGATTGTGTTGGCTTCAGGTGGCTAACAATGGCTATTTGCCTCGATTATTGAACAGATGGGCTTTAAATGGATATGAGTGCTGTACACCACTAATGCTATCAGTTTTGAGATACTTGCACAGTTGTGGATTATGTTGACTTCAAGTGTCTAACTATGGCTATTGCAGCTCTTTCTGAACTGATTGACTTTAAATTAAAATGAGTGGCTATTACTAATTTCTAATTAAACATCATGTGATATTTGCACATTTTTTAATTAAGTTGGCTTCGAGTGACTAAAAATGGCTATTGGCCTCTACACTCAAGTTGAACACAAAACGGAGGTTAGATCAATAGACAATCGGGGCCAACATAATATACATACAATCAAATAATTAAAATATAGTGGATAATTATAATGAATGATCACTAGAACTATAAGCTCTAAGCACCAACAGCTGTCACTTGGAACCAGCTTTGTCTAGGCACTCAAATACATTAAGACTATGGCCAATAGCCAATGATTACTAGTGTAAGGCAGTTCAGATTACAAAAAAAAATAATTCAATATAGAGACGAATAGCTGGTAATAGTCATTGGAGGCTACCTGGTTTTCAAACAGCCATTAACAATATAAAGTGAATCTACTATAATATCAAATAATACCAAAAAAACACTATTACCTAGCTATGCTAATAAAACAGCCAGAAAGCACTGAACAGCGCCCACAGCCAATACCTGCCGCGTCGAGGCAACCGTCTTAGGGGCACCCAAATATATTACCACATTCACAAATAGCCAATAATAGCAATTAGAAGCTAACTCATTCCGCACACAATCAAATAACTCGAATAAGTGACTATAGCCTGTTGCCGGTTAAGAATAGCAGGAAAAGTTTTCTTCTTCTCGTTCAATATTAGTGGGGCAAACGCTGGAAATGGGGAGAGCGGAGAGGAGAAAACCACCAATCTTGGCAACGAGCAGTAGTTTCCTCCTTTAAACACTTTTGCTATTTTACCTGCTACGGACCATAATAGTAATGCATAGTCACTCGAAGTAATTTGGACCCCAAATCTGCCATATAATTAAGAGATATTTTCAACTAGACAATTATAGCCATTGGAAGCTGACACATCTGCAGAGGCTCAATTAACTCTAAATAGTGACTAGTAAGTAATAATAGTCACTAGATGTCATATATACCAAAATTTACTGTAAAATATGAAATATGATCAATGATTGTCAATCAATTTTAATCTGGGTCATGAACACAAATATCATGAAAATGTAAATAAGAGTCATTAAATATTTTAGATCAGAACCCTATTGTAAACATAAAAATAGCATGCATTAATCTCTAATAGCCAACAGTTGTCACTTGATTCCAGCTTGGCATAAAGGCTCCCAAATATCATGATAGATGACCAAAGCCAATAACAGTCATTCAAAGCCAACATTGTCTATATACAAGAAACAAACTCACAAGTTACTGATACCCATCAAATTCAACTGAATCCTAAAGCTGACATTTATTTCAGAAAAAATGATCAAAACCCAGGAATAGTTCTTGAAATCTGATCTGGGTAACAAACACCTAACAGTCACCAATGGGTCACTAATAACCACTGACAACCATTTGGAGACCAGATAAATCATGTGCACCAAAAGTAAAAAGAATGACGTCTATAACCAAAATTAGTCATTGGAACCAACTTAGTTTATATGTGAGCCCAAATACCTTAAGATTCGTATATGGTCAACTGAACTTAGAAAAGAAGAATAGAGAGAAAAGAAAAGAGACAGCCATAATGGTTCTTATGTTGCATAAGTTCAGCTGGCCCTATTTTAGTGTTATGCACTAACAAGCTCAACTGAAGCCCGTTACCTTAAGATATTGATAGCAGTCATTAGCAGTCATTAGAGGCCAATTCAGTCCACGCACAAAAAAAAACTCGAAATGGTGAATAATAGTCATTAAGAATCTGTAGAAGTCATCAGGATCCTAAATCCGCCATATAATTAAGAAATATGATAAAATAGCCAATAATAGCAAGTGGATGCAATGAGCTTGCATCCACTGTACACAATCAAAAAATAACTAATTGCCATGAATAGTCACTAGAAGTCATCTGGAGCCCAAATCTGCCATATAATGAATAACTAACATCATTAAGCCAATAATAGTCATTGGAAGCCAACTCAGTCTGCACACAATCAAATAACTCGAAATAAGGACTGACTGTCATTGGTAGTCACTAGAAGTCATTTAGATCCCTGAATCAACCATACAAATAAAAAATGGCCGCCGGGGACATAAACACGGCCGGCAAGTGTTCGGCCAGAAGTGCTGATTTTCAGCTTGGCCACCAGAGACATAAACGGGATCGCCAAATGACTGGCCAGCAGTGCTGATTTTCAGCTTGGCCGCCGAAGACATAATCATGGCCGGGAAGTGTCTGGCCAGAAGTGTTGATTTTCAGTTTCGCCGCAGGGACACCCATAATCTGAACTTTCATCGCGTTGACGAAACTTTCGCAGGACGACGGGCAGCGAGGGGAGCATCATGAGCGAGTGGTTGGCAGAATTGTAGTACGTGCACGCACGAACACTGTTAGCGCAAGCAAATGATCACCGTTTTTTACAGTTTTTTTTTCGTTAAACTTGAAAGGCTATTGTCTTAACTAGCACTGTCGTGTGATATGTTCATTTGGAATATTACCAAAAGTGCGAAAATATTGGGCCCGTCGTCGTTTTTCGAAAATAAAATGCGAAAACAGCGCCGATGTCATCTTCGCGCTAACAGTATTGCTCTGTCGGTGCGCGGCACTCTCAGCGGGAATACCACATCCTCGATTTTTCGGTTAGTGCTCCACATATTTACTTCCCAACTGTATTCTAAGAAAAAAAAAGTTGTAGTCGGGTGCATCGGGCGCACATGCTCCCCTTTTCTGAAAGACTCCCCCTCCGTTACCCAGCCAGTGTACTTGTTCACCGACCATGAGCCCCCTCCTCTACCTTAAACTCCTATAGGTGTATCAATGCACCCAGCTTAGTACACCGCCACGCTAGCCACGCGCCCCGATCAGCTTGTGCTTGGATCGGATAAGATTGGATCTTTCGGGCTTTTAGGGGCGAAGCTCCTTAGGGTCTAGCCTTGTCCATCCGTCCGGCGTCCGTGCTCACATCGATTGCCATCCCATCTGTCTGCTTACAACAAAAAAAAAATGTTTGCGCAGTCAACAGGATTCGAACCTGTGCTGGGAGACCCCAATGAATTTCTAGTCTATCGCCCTAACCACTCGACCACGACTGCGGGACGACTAGGGGGCTCTGAGATGTGGTACTAACTCAAGAGCTGGGGATGTCACGGCTGAAACGTTGCATGTAGCCGCTCAACATCTATACAGGAGAGGGCGCTGCGGTCAATTGCATATATAATCGCGTTAAACTTTGCATGCATTCGCACAACGTTTATAGACGAGAGGGCGCTGCGGTCAAATGGTCAAATGCGCATATAACCACGTTCCATACAACACATTCTCTTTCTGACCTGGACTCTTTCTGACCGTTGACTTAAACGGTGGAGATGCGTTCCCACGGCTTCTAGCGGATCCATGCTGATCCGCTAGAAGAACCACTGGCTCTGTATTTCACCGACCATAAAGCAGTAATAATGAAGTCGAAACGCAACCCGGAACTCAGCACTACCTATGAGCAATAAAAAAATCAGCACCATCAGCACTACCTATGAACAATAAAATCAGTACATCAGCACCACCAGAGCTTCGCCCCAATCAACATCATTCACCACGTGGAGATGTTGTGATTTTGTTTTTTGGAGGAGCCTAAACATGACGTCTCTCATATATTTATTAAACTTAAGCTACTGTCAATAACGTTTTAAATAGGCGCCAGGGTAAATATTTTCTGAGCCACCGAAAGCTAATAGCTTCGGCTAAAACCGCAACAAAAACGTTCAAAATTGAACCACACGTAAAAGAACAAGAAGATTAACAAGGCGACCTAGTTGGGCAGAGCGCTGATTTTGTTTTTGGAAACGTGGTTGTTGGCGGGTGGCGGGCAGCGCTGTGACGCTATTGACGCTATCGTGGTGATTGACGCCAGTGAGGCTCGGTGTACTAGAGTGAACAAGATGCTCACATTTAAGTCGCAACGATAAACTGCCGGCGCTCGTAGACTGCCAACAGGCGTCCAAAAGGTTGCGATGCTGCGCGGGCGTTGCTGACAGGCGCTGCTGCGTAGGGTACGCCTAGCACGAGAACGTTTTCGAGTTCGCACAGCAAAGGATTCTCAACGATAAAGCAGCGTCCTGCATCAACAGCAAGCTAACGCTGCTAGAGACTCCCACGCTCAAATTTTAGCAGAGCGAACGTGGTTAGTCAACGTAGTCGCGGTCAACGCAGTCACGGTTAATTCTTCATTTTATATGATAATGTGGGTTATACGGCGCAAAATTTAGGATCTTCAGGCTTCCCGTTTTTGGGGCCATTTTTGGGCTCGAGAGTTCCCTCAGGAGTATGGAACTGTCCTGTTCACTCGGTATTGACAGCAGAGTAGACGCCATGCTTGTTTCAGACCAATCGTGTCTCCAGGTAGGATCACGTGACTACAGTCTCCAAGAGAAAGAAAAAAGGCAGAGCACGGCACCTGCCTGAAGGTGAAGACCACCGATAACTTCCACTGCACTATCTACTTTGGGTCGAACTTTCAAGAGGATATAGGTCACAAAGCCTCTCGTTGTGTTCAATGTTGGGATGCCCTTTTGACAACAACCCCCTTTTGACCTTGAAAGAGCTGTTACTTTTCTACCCCTTCTCTTTTTTCCCATCTCTCCCTAAGCTGAAAGCGTGGAAGAATGTGCGAACTCGCCGGACCAATCAATGGGAGACTTTTTTATCACTTGACTCCGCTCTCTGGGCGCGGTTAACGTCAGGAGCGCGATCACGTTGTAAAGGTTTCCCGGATGACGCAATAGCTTTTTCCGATCCAGGAATGCCTGCTTCCTGGCCTAGTTTCTTGTGTGCTATGCTGCGACCTGCGGGGCTGCCGTAGATTTCGTCCGCGACAACGCATCAAAGACTGCCAGTATTTGAAAAGTCCTACGCGTATATCGGCAACAAGCGATTTCTTCAAAGAAGCCTAAGAAATTCTTGTGACGCGTTTAGTGTTCGTTCGGCAAATGACGGGCAGAAAGGGGTCCGTTAAGATTCAACACGATGTGGCAGCCATCGTCTTCTCGTTTTTGTGTGGTTGATCTGCAGTGCCCATATTGACATACATCTCGGAATACATCGTTCAAGTCCGCTAAGTTTATGGTTAGTACACTGAACCCGAATTGTTGGAAACGAGTGACCGCTGTTTTACGGGGATTCTTCAAGATTATTTATAGAATCAGGCACTGTCTATTCTTCTCGCAGACAGGAAAATAATTTCCCCTAAATTCCACCCGCAGTCGCCTCCCAATAGCTGGCTGAAATCATGCGACAACTACCAGAAAATACTGACTTTCTTGTTCTCTCGGGATTTTGTGGAAACATGTTTCATAGGCGACTTTTCGTGAATACAGGTTTCATGGACACGTCGACACTAACATATCACCGACACTCGCTACGCGAATTGCACGCTGCAGGGACATTTGTTCGCGGGTGCGTCGATCACTGGCCGGTAGCCCCGTCCACGCAGCTTCGCGGCGACATTCTGCAACGGCTCATTGCAGAAATGTTAACCGGCGTCCCACCGTACAAGAAATTTGCGGCGACAATCTGGGGTGACTTCTTACCAAAAAACAAAACAAAAGAGGCTAATCATAGCTGTTTGTAAAACAATCTGTCAATAATACATCCTTCGATGAAATGATTGCCACCGCCAATGAGAGCCGTCTGCGGGTAGAATTTCGGGGAAATTATTTTTCCAGCTGCCGGGAGAATAGGCAATGTACCTAAGAATTACCCCTGTTCTTGTTTGCTTTGCAATCTTCTCAGCTGTATAAAAACTTAGACATACCTTTCTACATTTCGCAGAGCGCTTGCACGTTTTTACTTCTCTACGGGACATGCTGTGCGTAACAAACTTCTAGGAGATTTGAAAACAAACTTCTGTGTCTGTCTTCCTGCGCGTTTACAAACGCCTGCGCGAGTAGATTTTTTTTTACGGGTTTTCTTCATGTTTAAGTAGTTTAATTCAGTTCGGGACATCTTTAATAAGTTTTAGATATCCGACCTTCCACATGGTGCCCATTTAGGGTTAACGAATAATTGGCCTGGGTGCCAGATGCTAGCTTGACAGCGATTCACTTCAACATGCGGTGGTCAGCGAAGGGAATTAATGCCACCGCTATGCTTCTACTAGAGCAAGTGAGCCAGTCCTGCCTTTCGTGGCTTGATCGCGTCTGTTCATTTGCTTGTGCATGATACATCCAGTTGCATAGTTGAGAAAGAGATGATGGTGGCCAGTCATCCTTGACATCACGACGACTTGGTAGAGGTTTCGGAAAACCTTCTAGTGTATTGTGAGCCAAGCTCGTCAGATCATCTCGATGCTACATAAAGGAGTGAACTTATGTAGAGCCTTGGACCTCGTCAACTTATGCGGAAGAAAACTGGAGTCGTCGCTTGAGTTGGATTACAAACAATGCTCGAGAAAGAGCGGTATGTGTGTGTGTGTATATGCGGGCATATCTTTTTCAAATGACAACCCGCATGCGGATATTTTTTCATAGGTAAACAAGACCTTGAGTAAGTTATTTTGATGTACCGCTAATTATTTGAGCAATTCGTTCATTTTTGTTTTACTTAAACTTTATTCAATAAAGGTAAAGCAGCCGTTCATTCCAGCATTACTTTTAACTTCTTGATGCGTTAGGGCCTCCAATAATGAAATTTTTACTGTAATAGCTTGTATTACCCTGTACCAGTTCATCTTGCTGCAAGCTGTACCACTTGAGTTACAATAATAAAAAATATCAACAGTATAAGTAAAAAAAATCAAGCTGCTTTGATTTCGGTAAGCATGACGTGAACCCTTCCTTCACCGAAGTTTTTTTCTTGTTAAATTTTTACATTATTATTGTAGTGACATTCTTATTGTTACTAATATAATAATAATTAGCTTCGTTTCGTTCTGAAAAAGCAAGAAAAACTCTTGAAGACTACGCAAGACCATCGCTCTTGCAATCAGTTTCCGTTGGGTTGACGTTGATGGCTGTTGGAGTTGTAGTGGCTTCAGAAATCTCCTTTCTTTTTACGTTTTAGCCGTTTGAGCGGATATTTTCGATATCTTCCTTACGAAGACCGTGTTCAAGAATAGCAAGCGATGACTGAGAGCTGGGAGACGCTGCGTCTTGCCAACGCCCGTAAGTTCAGGACAGCATGTACGACTCGTGCAAACGCCGGTAAGCAACTTTCTTTTGTTTCTGCGAAGTGGGCTGCTGTTTCAAACTTTGTCGTGTACCGTGTGCTTGCTAAGCTATGTTTGATTCTAACTACGCTTCTGCCCTGTGTTATTTCGTTATTTGAAAAGAGCGTTTCTTCTTCGAAACCTCTGGCTCGCTCCGCAGTGTGAGGAAGATTGCCGGGCGGCGGAACTGTGGGCATGTTCTGTGCGCCGTCCTCCGACACTCCGACGACGCTTTTGCGGAGCGTTCAAGTGCCGTCTGACGGCAGTTCAAGCATTCAGTCGCCGTCCCAAAGTGTTAATCACAGGTCGTGCTAGTTCTGACGACTTGTCCCAACGGCCGCTCGCCACCGATTTGTTTCATAAAGCGAGAGCGAAAAAAACGTTACAAAAGCGAGCAGCATGATTTTTTACCGAAGCTACCCAAGCAGCACAATTCCCTGGTTCAAGCTTGAGCCAGCTTGGGCAGCCGGGGAAAGTTTCCCCGGCCCAAGCACCATTTTGCTCCAAGGGGCAAGCTAGCCCCAGCCTGGCTAGCCACCCTGGCAGTTCAGTGGGGGTTCCTTGTCTAGCCAAGCTTGGCTCTATGGCGTCTCTACAGCGAGGCCCAGAATGGCAGTTCAGTGGTCAGCCAAGCTTGGCGAAACGGTCTGAACGCAGCCTGGGCCACGCTGGCAGTTCAGTGGTAAGCCAAGCTTGGCAAAACAGTGTAAATACGGACTGGGCCAGAGTGGCAGTTCAGCGGTCAGCCAAGCTTGGCCGAACGGTGTAAATACAAGCTGGGCCAGGATGGCATTTCAGCAGTCAGCCAAGCTTGGCAATACGGTGAAAATGTAGCTCGGGCCAGGGTGGCAGTTCAATCGTCAGCCAATCTCAGCTGTACAGTAAAGCTCTGTCGATTTACCTGCACCAGTGCAGAAAAGTGCAGGGTGGTGTGCTTTCAGTGGTATCTCAATACACACACCAGAAGTACTGCCCTACACGTTTCTGCACCAGTGCAAAAGGTGCAGGTAAATCGAACGAGCTTAGTATAAACACAGTCCATTGCAAAGGATCCCATTTCACTTAGCTGTGAGCAAACCTTGCAAGCATCCTGGGAGGCCAGATTTGTACCCTTTGATAAGCTTGCATAACATGAGTCTTTGCATCAAGAAATATGATAGTGGACAAAACCCATTTGCAATTCTAGTTCAATTCGATTTTTCACAATGCCTTCATGAGTTGCTAAATCGCAACAGAACAAAACAATTTAAAGTGTGCCATTTCAATTTTTCTACAAGTTTGTGGATGGAATGCACGAGAAAGAAGGCTCGGAACAATGTTTTTTCTTTTATTTTTTTTATTTTCAATTGTGGCTTTTGCCATGTTGCAGTCACGTCTGTGAGCAGCTGTTCAGGATGTCGGCGTGGACGTCTGGGTGAACGTCAAGCTGGCCCTCTGGCAGGCTGCTGGGGAGGACAGTGACGAATTGGGCTGAGAGGATGGCCGTGTCCCGAATCTTCTTGGCCATCCTCTCAGCCCTGCCTCCCTCGCGATCCGGGGCCCCAGCCAGGTAGTCCCCAATGGCCCGCTCAACGTCCGCCACGTTGCCTTCAACGCGGCTCCGGATTATAGCTGGAGAAAAAGAAAGCAAAAAAACGGCAGAAGCGAATGTTATGCACGCCACAAAGCAAGTCACAAAATGCATTAGGGGCCTATAGAAACAGGGGGAACTCTCGTGCCGTAATTTATTCAGAGTCGAGTTTAGGGCTGCCGAGAAAGAATTACCATATTTATTCTAAACAGGTCAACCATTTGCTGGAAACTGTTCTTTACCAGTAGGAGTTGATCTGTGATCATAACCAAACAAGGTCGACCTATAGGCCAATGCGCTGTATTAAACAAGCCTGCATTTGGCCACATTAAATGTGGGCACTGTGCATGCGCGGAAACGAGCTTCCTGTGACGTGAATCGTCTGCGCACGCACCATTTTGAAAACAGCGTTACTGCGGCGGCGTGACATCAAAGCCATGTGTTGGTCTACAAAGGCCTGTTCACACATGCATCACACCACCAACTCAGTGAAAAGCACCGACTTTGCACATGACCAGTGGTGTCACAAGAGGGAAGGGTGGGGGTGGGGGGGGGGGAATGCACGAGACGAGCGGCTTGCATGCTTTCGCATTCACAACTCACAAGTGAGAAAGGTGGGGGGCACCACCTTAGGTGCAGCGCTCAAGGGGGTTGCATGGCGGGCCACGCAACATTGGGGGGTCCTAGGCAGGCTACCTTGGCGTGCCGCTGACCCTACAGTGACGTTACTGCACATGACCCCACTTTTTCCTGCTCACACACACAATTCAGAGCCAACTTTAAGCATTGACAGCAGTGCTGAATGCTATTTCACCACCGATATTAATCTGCTAACCTAAGAATAAGCAAAATGTATGCCCCGTTTGAGAGAACGCAGACGCTGCTCTCACCAGCCGCTGCAAAGCGATGAAGCTTCATGCACGCGCACCATGAGCAGTGCATGATTATGAACGTGAGCTCCGTGTTAAATTAAATTAGTGCGACCAGGGGACCTAAGCCGCTGTGAACAACAGAAGAGAGCATGCGTGCCGGACAAAGAGATGAAGAGGCAAAATGAAAAAGAGGTGTAACAGCTGAAAAGGCAAACATAAGAAACAGAATTAAAACAGATAACCCCATGAGAGTTGAACAGGACTGCCGTTCCAGACTGTAACAGCCTAAATAAGTTTTAACTGGGAATGTATGAATGAGGTTCTACCACATATACAAACAATACTTAAAATCGAAAGAATAAAACGCGGAGGACAAGCACAGGACAACCACATTCTTTCGTAATTGTCCTGTGTTTATCCTCTGCATTTTATTCTTTCAATTTTAAGTATTCATTTTCAACTCAGTTGCTTTTACCAGTATAGAAACAAAAGTTTAGAAATATTTTGCTATGGTACAAACTAACACACATTTATGGTGCAATTTGTTTAGAGTCCCTAAAAGATTAAGTTTTTCATAATCCAGATTCCATAGCAATACCACTAGCATGGTGCATTACTTGAGACATCAGCTAACCACCTAGGATCACTAGCCAGAAGGGAACAGCCTCGACTTGATTAAGTTTTTCATAATCCAGATTCCATAGCAATACCACTAACATAGTGCATTACTTGAGACATCAGCTCACCACCTAAGATCACTAGCCAGAAGGGAACAGCCTCGACTCAGTTAGAAAATCAAGGGAAATGACTAACCATGATGATAAAGAAAGTACTTGCTTTACTAAACACTTATTCAGGAGTTATATGAAAATACTCTGGCCACTTTACGCGCACATTTACAAACCACAAAGTTTGCTTAAAACTGATCCAGTAATTCTTCAGATTCTTGGCAGCTGACGAATTAAAAAAGAAAGAAGTTGCCATCATTTTTAATTAGCAATGAAGGTGTGGAATGAAAACACCTTACCAACAGCCACAGTACAGAGCTGCGTGCCCCTGAACGGCCGCTTGCCCCTGCGGCCGCAGATGCTGAAGTGCACCTGCACCTGCTTCCGCAGGAGCCGCTCCAGGGTGCGCCGCACAGCCTCCACGATTGTGGTGCCGCCCAGGCCGGAGAGCTGCTCCTTCTACACGAATAAAAGAAAAATATTGCACTTTAAGAATCAAAGTTAATTTAATATAAGATGAAAACTGACATTGGTATGGCATCCATCTCACCTAAGTGAAAGGGTAATGTGAAATTGCATTAATTCTGTTGACAGTATTCACTACACTATTATATAATAATAATAATAGCCTTTATTTTTTGTGTCCACAAACAGCACAGGGCCTTTTTTTGTGGTACACAGCAAATGCTGACAAGATAAAAAGTTAAAGCACAGAGAAAACATAGCTATCCTAAAAAATAACTCACAAAACAAACATAGAACACATAGCGACATCTGACAAGCAAGATAAGGTAAAAGAAGAGGCAAAATACAGCAACCCCCAAAACAGAAAGAGAGAAAAAAAAAAAAACGCTCAAAATTGCACACTACTGGGATCACGCAAACAATATATTCTCTAGATTACGCCGAAAAGTTGACTTGTCACTGAATATTTCTAGGAGAGAACAATCCAACTTATTAAATCATGCTGCATTTGAATTAGGGGAGACGTGTGAAAAAACGTGGATGGATAGAAAAAATTGTGATTACGGCTTGAATGTGGTGGGGCATGAAAACAAACAGCGCTTAACAAGACAGGACAATCTACGAGCCCATTGACAAGTTTGTGTAAAAACAAGATGTCCCGACAACGCCGTCTGTCAAACAGAGTACATAAACCAAGTCTCTTGAGCAGCCGATCATGATTATAATAAAACATACGTCCAAAAAAACGATCAAAGATCTAACTGAACATCTAACGAAAATATACCCTGGAGAAGGGGAGCAAGAGAAAAAAAGGTCAAACACCAATCTCCAAACACACCTAGCTGCATTTGGAGATTTGTGTTTGTCCTTTGTCGCCATACCTCTTCTCCAGAGTTATTACTGTTATTGTCCAGCTCGCTTGCACCTTCGCAATAATTGCATTATCATCATACTGAAGATCTATCCAGACTTTTACTGAAAGTAATAGATCAGGTAATTGGCCCCTGCTGAGCTTCCCTCCTGTAACTGACTATAGTTAATATATTCAGTTTAGCAAACTTTCAGTTAAGTGGCGTTAAGTGGAATTAGCCTAGGCCTGAACGCGTTTGCAAAGCCAAGGCTTTGCAAACGCGTTCAGGCCTAGGCTAATTCTGCCGGCACGCCGTATTTCCGCAGAACGGCGCTGCTCCTATGCCACAGGTGATGTCACGAGAACTTTCACACCATCCACCAGATGTGAATTTGGAATCGTTTAATTAGGTTTAACATTAATTCTCTGTTTTACAGCGCAATATTGATATTTCCGAGGTGGTGCCTGTTCCTAGCCCATATTTATGCAAACAGATCGGCGCTAAAATTTCGCTTCCGTACCCCTTTAATGTTCACATCAACTTGGGTCCTAGTGATTATAAAAATGTTTCTTTTAATTCTCAAAATTTGCATAGTGACCCCACAGGCAACTAGAGTGGAACTATAATGCAACCAACGAAAGGTCAAATCGGTGTTCTTGTTGCCTCCTTCCCTTCATTTTATACTTCCCAGCGAGCACTGATTGCCCTTAATCATTCTAGATGCCCCTGTTCTCGACTCAAAAGTATGTAGAGGTGTGAAAAATATAACGCCATATCTTCAATCGTAAAGCTGCCTTGATAAGTGGCTGTCTGTGACTAAATAGAGATAATGGTTAAGCTAACATTTTGGTAAAATTTAGATATGAAGCAGTTGAACATATGCTGTCACTCCATTTCTCAAACCACTTGAGCCACAAGGCACTAACATATAGTGAAAAAAAGTTTGATATTCACCAGGACAGCCTGATCTGCAGGATTGATGAGGCGCCTTTCGGCTGCCTCAAAATCTTCCATTGTCGCCAGCGGTAAAATAAAAACCGCTGGCGGCACTGGGGCATCAGGCAGGCAGTTCGCACGCTCAAGTTGAGCATGCGCACTGCCAGCTGGTCTTGGTTCGCGAGGACCTGCGCCGTGTCCTGGCGGAGAAGGTGTACTTCGTGTCGCACATCGAGGACCACCTTCAGAAGTTCCGACTCGAAGGCTAAAATAGAGGCAAAGGAAATGATTGTGGTCAGAGATCTACAAAGGAAACGTGCTGAAAACAACACTTCACCTAAGACTAAAAATTAAGAACAATGGTCAAAAAAAAATCTTATAGCTCAAAAAAATATTTCTAAGCCTTATGTAATTGATGGCAGCAAATGTAGGCCATCCTGCCAGCGGCTCTTTCGTCGCACATATTGTTTACGTCCGAGCAATAAATTATACTAACTTTGTTTCACCTTTCGAGAGACCAGAAACCTACAAATCATAGACGTGATTGTAGCTTCAAATTTAACTACTTTAGAAATTCCAGCTCCAAATCTGTACCCGCTGTCACCAACCACAGTAAAAAAAAGTCCGGCTCCTAGCGGATCATTATTAATTTCCCCCTTTATGTAAAGAATTAAGATACATGCAGGCACATTTTACATCAAATATATATTATCTTATCAAGCCGTACACATTTCAAATGCCAAAAGCATTGCTGCCTCCTCCGACAACCAAATCGTATGAGAACTACTACTTGCAGCATATGAGTAATATGCAAACTTTTTTTTTTTTAGGTGAAAACGAGTATAGCTATATTTGAAAATTATGTTACCAAATTTAGCTACTCCCCCCCCCCCTCCCCCCAACCACTTCCCCCTGGTCAGTGACCATGGAAAGCAGGGTTTGGCGGGAGGTGAGGTTTGGGGGCAGCACTGTTGAAGGCCTAGGGTGGCAAAATGCTAAGTTCGCCTCTGGTCACAAGACCTTCGGAAGGGGCACAGCGGCACTCAACGTGCGCAGCCTCGTGATATGTTTGTGGCACTGGACTGGTGATTATGGTTTATAGCATCTACTACTGTCTTGTGTAGGGTGAAATAGAGCATAGAAAACAGCCTCATCACTCCACAAGGTTTCAACACAATAGGTAAGCCTCTTAAAACAAGCTAAACATTATTAATAACTTTTCTTAATCAGGTACTAGTTATTTCCTAGATACTTGAATAATATTTGTTATCAGTGGTCACTGATAATAAAAATAAAACAGCTAGTCTGAACATGCAAATCAACCCAAGCTATGGGCACCAGGTTGCCCCACCTAGCCCAGCGTGGCGGAGGGGTTAAGGCCGCAGGTCTTTCTCCGCCGCCACTACTGTCGGCTAAATGGTGCCACCTGCTGCCCAATGTGTGAGCTGACTTGCACAGTCACCGGAATTTTTCACTGATGTAGGCGATTGATGGCATCATCTGTACAAAGTGCTGGTTTGGGGTCCCTCAAGGCACCGATACCGACCGACGTTGGGGTTCCTCAAGATACTAATATCGATGTTGACTGCTACAAATGCCACTGATAAAGAGGTCGCAACCGTTGGACATATGAAAAATGATTTTATCTCAAAGTTGATGAAATGACATGTCGCAACTAGGATGCCGTCATGTACACTTTGCTCAGATTGGCAATACTTGCATTTTCATAATAATTTTGTTTCTTTTTTTGCTTAGGAGCATGAGAGGTCTTCAATTTGTGATTTTGGTGTATGATCATTTGTATACGGAGTATTGCCATAACTGCAGATTTATGACAAGGCCACGTCGAGGCATGTCCAACACTCCTGATTCGATGTAAGCGCCGAGTGCCTGACTTGGGCCTCAGCACGTTTATTTAACAAGACCCCCACCGCCGCCACCGGTCGGTGCCACAGTGCAACTGCCATCATGACAGGTATCAATGTTCAAATACAGAACTGGTCTCATGCAAAGCTATAAGTATGAACTGATAGGTTTCAAAGGTGCCCCTGCTGCATGAGGATTCATACAGCCAAGGCACATTTTCTAAAGCAAGAAGGCTTGCCATTCACATTAAGGTTTCAAAGGTGCTTCTGCTGCACAAGGATTCTTACAGCCAAGGCCTACTTTCTAAAGCAAAGGGATTTGCAATTCATGTTAAAGTGAGATTATGTAGATATCAGCAATGACCGGTTCATGCAAAGATGTCAAACATGTTCTTAACAAGTAATCAAACGTGTCATTCTTTAAATGTAAAAGTGAACATTACGAGTGATGGGCAGGTTTTGTTTTGGTGGTCGAAATATATCCAGAGTATGGGCATTTAATGCCATACTAAGGGCAGTGGAAAAATGAAATGTACAGATGTGATTGCGCCAGTCTTCTAAACTTAGTCAGGTCAATATTAAGCAGTGATCGTAATGAAACATATGGTATGCTTACGGGACATGGTAGCCTCAACCGCCTCAGCTGCTTCCAAATTCTGCCTTCTGGGGGCTTGCCGCTCTGCCAGGGCTGTGGTAAAGTATGTTTCGTCTCAGATTAAGGTCTTTCAACTCATCACACAAGTCATTCACACTTTTCAGCAACTACATATCAGCCATTTTGGCACAGCCAGTGTCCCTTTCTGCACAACACCTCAAGGGCAGTCAATATCAAGAATTCTGACAGATATGCTTCAAATGGACATCTTTTTGGGAGGCAAAGTATGTTTGTCAGCTCCACTTCCAAAATAAGCATAAGGTGCCCAAAGCTTAAGTCCGGTGGGTTTTCGAGGCAAGCAAAAATTTTTATGAATGACCAAAGGCAGCAGACAGGAGGCAACAGCAAACTTTCTGCAGTCTGCCAAAAAAATGTGCATGTGAAAAGTGTCATCACAAATGCCGGTGTAGACAGCACCTGTTAAAAGGATGCTGAAATGAAAATTAAAATATACTTCTCACGTTAAAAAAGAAGTTAAATGGAATCAGTGAAGTCAGCTAATGACAATCACACATTAGTATTTTTAACAGATGGCTATATTTTTCGTTCCAAACAGCCGATTCCAGCGAGCACTCCGAACAGTCAATTCCATCGAGAGCAGCCGTCGGAGGGCACTATGCTTCTCGAGAGATCCAGCACCTCCAGCGCGCTCGTGATGTAAAGTTAAACTTCGCGGGCAAGGCTATAAGGAGGCTGGTGTGGTTGTGAACTGTGCCACTTGGTAGTGTCAACATGTTACAATCTGGCTGTTCAAGAGGCCCGCTTCCCGCAGAAGTTGAATAGGCACGGGAGAGAAGAGAAGTTCGGTTCCGCCAAGTTTAACAGTCTATGCACGCTCAGAGCTTAGCACAATACTTCTAGGAGTGGCACTGCTTTTATGTGAAGTTTGACTTAAGACATTCGGAAGCATCCACCAGGTGCAATCTGGTAATAATTGTTTTGTTGTTTGTTTTTATTTTTTTTTCGTTTTAAATAGTGCTTTGGTTAGAAAAAAAAATTGACATCTTTGTGGTGTGGCCAAAATGTGCTTGGTATTTAAGGGGCGGTGCAACAATTTTATGATTAAAAGAATTAGCATCTTCTCATTTTTACGTGTTTATTGTGTCCCGGAGGATAGAGAAAACACCTCCTTCATTAAAAATGTTGCGATTCCGCTGCACAATCGCAAAGCAAAAGTCGAGATTTTTCGCCCTCCTGCAGCCCCAAGTGGCAGCCGAAGGAACAACGGCGAGAAGATTACGTGACCTCACTTGGCTCTAAGCTGCAGCATAACGCCCGCTATTGTCAGCAGAGAGAGAGAGAGAGAGAGAGAGAGGAAGCGTCCTCCGATATAGCACACGGGAACCACACGGGAACCTACACGGCACTCCGAATGACGTCACTGGGAGTGCGACCAGGTGTGACCCTGAAGACGTGGAGTGAGTTGAGGGGTGCCCGAAATGCCAATATTTATCTTTTTTTACGCAACAACTAGGACACGCAGGCGAAATCAATTTTCTGTTCTTTACTTCTGAAGTGTCAGAAGGCAACTTCCACAAATCTTTGACCGAAGTCCGGAAATCGTTGCACCCCCCCTCTAAACCACAAAATAGATGATGAAAATAATCCCTGGAGGAAGGGGAACAAGAGGGACAAAGGACAAACACAAACCTCCGAACACAGCTAGGTGACTGGTGCGCGGCTGAAAAAATCCGCCTGGTCCGGGTATCGAACCCGGGACCTCTCCATTACAGGTGGAGCGCTCTACCAACTGAGCTAACCAGGGGTTAGACGTCAGTAGAGCAAACGGGTTTTATCAGCTGCCACCAGTCTAACACCAACAAGGGTGAAGCTTGCAATTTAAGGTTATTATAATAATGCAATTAAATGCAAAGGCGCAAGCGAGCTGGACAAGATTATGAAAATAATCCCTGGAGGAAGGGGAACAAGAGGGACAAAGGACAAACACAAACCTCCGAACACAGCTAGGTGACTGGTGCGCGGCTGAAAAAATCCGCCTGGTCCGGGTATCGAACCCGGGACCTCTCCAGTACAGGTGGAGCGCTCTACCAACTGAGCTAACCAGGGGTTAGACGTCAGTAGAGCAAACGGGTTTTATCAGCTGCCACCAGTCTAACACCAACAAGGGTGAAGCTTGCAATTTAAGGTTATTATAATAATGCAATTAAATGCAAAGGCGCAAGCGAGCTGGACAAGAATGATGAAAATAATCCCTGGAGGAAGGGGAACAAGAGGGACAAAGGACAAACACAAACCTCCGAACACAGCTAGGTGACTGGTGCGCGGCTGAAAAAATCCGCCGGACCAGGCGGATTTTTTCAGCCGCGCCCATGACTGAAGCACTTAGTAGTGTATTTGGGTTTATGCGTTGAGAAACTGACAGAGAGAATAAGATGAGAGTGCACAGGGGCGTCGGAACACTGAACTCTGATTCAAATGATTAGTGGTAGGCCTAAAGCTAGCTGTTTTTATCTCCACTGCACTCATGAGACATGTTTGAATTTGAAAGCCGAATGCCGGACGCTGGCATTCTTATTCCGATGTGTTCGACGAGTGCACTTGAGACAAAGACAGCTAGCTTTAGGCCTACCCCCCAATCATTCCAACCAGAGTTGAGCATCTTGACATCCCCATCCAACCTCGTCTTCCCCTCTCACTCCGTTCTTCGGCGCATAAGGTGACACTTTCATTTGTAGGGCGAGTGCAACTTTGATATGGGATGCACTAGGAGCAGCCGAAGCAACTTTAGCTGCTGCTTGCGAGCTTCAAATCTGTTCATTGTATGTAAAGCCCTATTCACGCACTTGCATTTGACTACGAACGACTGAGACACGACCAGATTTTTTAGCCTCTTGCGACTGCCTACGACCGGCTACATTGCTGCACTGCCGGTCATAGGCTTTCCCAAGTGGCTTAAAAAAATCAGTCTTGTCTCAGTCGGTCCTAGTCAAATGCATGTGTGTGTTAACAGGTTTTCATAAGACCTATAAGTGGGAACATGCAAACGTGTGTTGCTCAATACAGACATGGCAACCTAGCAAGTGCTACGCTCCCTCTCAAGCGTGTGCAGTGCAAGGCTATGGCTTTTTAAAAAACAGAGATACTCCAGGCTCACGCTCGTTTGCTACACTGACTGCTGACAGTGCTATGCCATCTGTGAAGGAAAACGTGTATTTAAAAGCGCTGCTCTATCGCCACATGATACATATTTTCGACTACGGAATTCCAATTGTAATTATACTCCCAGAGCGCTCGCACTTGATTACCAGTCAAGTTTCTGTTGTTGCTGTCAGGTTCGATGGGCTAGCTCAACACCATCTAAAATGATCAAAGCCCCTGCACTAGCATTTCAAAGTCATCACAGTGAAGTCGAGCACAGAAACAGATCAATTGCTGCATCTGTCATGTCATCATGATAATCTGCCGAGCTACTCTTTCATTTCTGTTATCACAAGTCATATGATCCATTTCATCTGTCTATATTCATGGTTGCACTAATAAATGGGGGATTCTTGGTTACTCCCGAATGGCTCCCTGGTTGTCTGACACGTCTGAGACGTCATCTTTGATAGTGTCTGCGGGTTCGTCGGGTTGTGAAGGCTCTGGTACTGGACGGGGATTGCACTCTACGTCCGGCAGTAAGACCAGGGACGTAGTCTTCCGCAGGAATCGTCGTCAGCTGATCCTACTGCCGGATGCGGCTGGGTTCTCGCACAACAGCCACGCCGGTGTGCAAGCACCAGCCATGTCCGGAATAAAAGCCACGTCAGGCCATTCGGCCACTTCCAGCCACAACGGGAATAAAAAGCACGAGCGGGTGTTCCCTTCTGGCTTTAACTCAAAGCAGTCATATGATCAATACAAGAAGCTTGCCGTCGTCCGTCAACAAACCATTGAAATGCTATGTTTTTGGGGCCGATGTGTGTCCCCGTGCTCTTTTCTGCGTTGCAATTTTTGCTTCTATGTCCTCCTAGCAAAGTCCGACTACTTTAGCAGCCTCAGCGAAATTAAGTAGGCTTGTTTCACCGCAAAACGCTGCGTGAATAATGTGACATTCGGCGATTCTGCTTGCTTTTTTCAGTCATTACGTCGCTCCAGCTGCAAAAGCATGAACTGTAGCGGAGATGGTCGACGTTGATACGAAAAATTGCAAGCAGAATCAGTCCAAGTGAATCAGACATAACAAGTCGGTGATGGCAACAAGTAACAATTATCAACATCTTGTATCTACTGTTTACACCGAGCTTGCTTAGCCCGACCGACCTTCAAAATTAAAAGTCTTTTGAAGGCCTGCACTTACTCCATATTGCAATTACCAGGTCAATGTTTTATCTACGGGCCGCTGTCGTTTGAACGAGCAGACAACAACGAGCAGGAACGTTTGAAAGAGCAGACTACGGTTTGAACTATCAGGCGGCCGTCTGAACTTGAAGACACACAAACATAGTCCGCGGGTGGTCCAAACAACTTGGCCGTTTTCCCACGTTCACGTTGGAACAAAACAAATAAATTTGATGACCATAAGTATCCGCGAATTCAACCCAAAGTGCTTTCCGTACAAGCAATCGTGGTCCAACGCCATCTGGTTTTCCATTTCACTACCCCTGTCCATGTTTTTGGATGAACCGAGCAGGCAGAAAACTCATGAATACTGATCTTCAAACCTTTCGCAACTGTTTTGGTACAGCCCCAGTCGCTGCATTTTGACGAGAAGGCAAGTTTTTGCCTGGTTTCTTCTAAAACAACACAGGAATGCACGCCCCGCATGGTGACTTCCGCCCACAGCCCCAGACCGGAAGTGTGCCTGACGCGCCACCACCGCAACATGACATAACAGAGCTGAATTTGTGTATATATATAGACAAAGTTTTCGGGGTCGAATCGGGTAAATACTACATGAACCTTTGTCTTATTAATGTGGCCAGCTTAGGAATCTTGGGAAGGAACGGAGGTGCCCATATCAACGAGGCATCCCTGTATATGCAAACTACACTTGCAGTCCAAATCTAGACATTGTTTACCTTTACATATATTACATGATCATATCAATTACTACTGCCCCTAGGTATGTGCAAAGATTTCACACCTTGAAGCCACGAGGAAATCATACAAACACCACTTACTGCAATAGGAAAATACCCGCACAGGGTGGAGGGGCCACTCCTCTTCGTTCCCAGGTGGGGCCTGGGATTGGGCGAGTTTTCCGACCAAGGACGGTGGCACATTTCGTGGCCACGAGCACATCGTCTTGGCCGAATACAGCCAGGCCGTTAGGACAGAAGCCACGCTGTCATCACCAAGAAACTCAACCGCACAGAAAGGGTGGTTTTCCTTTCTGTAATGAATATAACATTTTCGTTACTGCAAGGCAAAGCCACAGCTGATTAGCAATGGGTAGTAATTCAAGATCAGGGCCGTGCTGCTGAGAAAGGGAGGATGGGCCTAAGAGGACACAGAATATGTTGATGAGGGCTCACTCGCGTGGGACCGAAGATGGACGGTGTCTGCGGCCCAGCAGACCCGCCAAGAATGACAGACGTCCGACTCCGTTGGAGGTTTGAGTATGACTGATCTATGATCACGGGCGAGCGCTCGCAATGCACGGGCTCAAGTGCGAGCCCCTGTAAGGGGCACACCGAGTTCGTGGCGTGCCGCACGATCTATTTTTAAATACTACACAATGTGCCTTGGGTTCAACAAAGCGACTAAGAATGAGAAAGAGTCATCTTGGAAACGATAAAAAAACAGACAAACACAACAAAATCTCAACTCATGTGGTGTTCGTCCGTTTTTTTATCGTTCCCCATCTCAGGGTTTCCAAGATGTTGATTAATTACCAGTTCGCCTGCACTCTATCACTGCTTATGAGAAAAAGTTCCTGTGGGTCGGCAATCAGAGCATTTTATTGGGGAACAAAAATGAGAGCAAAATCAGATTTCTTTTCTTACCTACGCCTGTTAAATGAAATGTCCCAAATGTTTTTGTTTTTTTCCTAAATTCACACAAAAGGGCTGCATACTGACCCAAAAAAGAGTTTCATATTTTTGTTGCAACTAGTGATTAAAACAAGTTTGCTGTTTAATATAAAAAAATGCATTAACTTACTGATCTCTATGACAATCGCTAGATCACCCTTCTCCACTCCGCGAATGCGGCCACCAGACGGCCATCATGTACCAACGGGATGTAGACCAGTTGAAGCGTTTTAAAGGGATACTTCAACGAAATTTGAAATATACCCGTCGTGTTCACAAATAGGCTGAATATGATCCACAATACCCGTCAATGACAATCAAACGTCTCTATTTTAAGCCAGGTGGCTGTGTTTTTCGTTATAAACGGCCCACTCTGTCAAGTGCTCGGAGAGCACGCCGCAATCGTGACGTAGTTCATCTCGAGACGAGCAAAGCTGCGTCAAGGCTAACGTCGAGAAGATGTCCTAGACGTTCCAGCCACTGAAGCGGCTGCTTTTATACGAATTTTGAGTGACGGGTTAATCTATAATCTTGTAGAGGAACAATAGCGGCATTTGGGACACACAAAATATATTCTCGGGGAGGCGTTAGCGGCAGCCACCAGGTGCTCTTTGCTAATAGTTAAACTCGTTTTCAAATTCCTTTTCGTGTCTTTTTCAACAAGAGATTGGTGCGTCTGATGTGATACTGCTCCCTTGAACAATAATAGACCAAGAAATAAGCGTCGAAATTTCGTTGTAGTATCCCTTTAAGAGGCTGGGCGGCAGTGTGCTGGAAGACACGTTTTCGGCTTAATAGCAATCATTCGCAGAATTATTTCTTTTTTTTTTACCCTTGTGTAGTCGGTATAGGTGCCTTTCAGAACACATAAAAATCTTTATGAAAGCACAGCACGGAATCAAAAAGTCAAAACTCATTGAATGCATGTCTTGCGGCGGGATCAAAGAACATGACTTGGAATGCTGAAGTGCCGCATCTCCGCCCTTGCACACTTGGGCATACCGAACAAGCATCGAAACTGTGTAGATGATGCTGAAGGTGTGTCGCGTATGAAGATTTATGTGCCTCTGAAGCAGCGTTTTACTTTACTCTGAAAACTGTATTTGAAACTTGCAGCACTCGTGGGCCAGCAATTAGTTTAATTCCGTGCCGACAGAACACAGCGGCGGCGGAGATCGTTCTTTGCCTTCCGGCCATTTTTAGCAATCAAATCTGTGGAAGGGAATAGAAATCTATCTTTCTAGATTCCCCCATCTCCCACTTCCGACACCACTGAATGCATAGCTCAAAAGCATCAATGTGATTTCTAACCCACACATAACTGCGTTGGTCTGTTTTCAGGTGACATGAGTAATTCGGATCTTCGAGTAGATTTTAAACACTGCTGATAACGCATGATAACAACCACTCATAGTGCAACCAAACAGAACTGCTGGACGATCCAGAAATCTGCGACCGATATGTATGTGGCAAAGACATCTAAAACGCGACGCACCTTCAAAACCTTCCCGAATGGTTAACACATTAACACGACGTCTACTTTTTATCAGTGTCCAAGAGTGCGAAGGCAAGGATGCAGCATTCGGCGTGCCAAGGCATGTCCTCTGATCATGCCATGAGACTTGCATTTGACGAATTGTGCCTTTTTCCTGCAATGCGGCACTTTCGTAAAACAGTCCACATGCTCTTGAAGATAATATAGTAACCACAGGGTTCTAGAAAAATTTCTTTGTCGAATGATGGCAAACAAGAATGTGTCTTCCAGCACGATGCCATCCAGCCTAATACTCCAAAAGGTTGACTTCCTGTGGGCACAAGATGGCAAATACAACGCTTTCGGTGGCCGCATTCGTGCTGCAGCGACCAAGCATTGTCTACTGGTGATAAGTGTACCAAGCACTGATCAGAGCACCAAGCACTGATCAGTGCGACCAAGTGGGGCAGCGCAGACCAGCAAATTGTCATAATGATCAGTGCATTACAGAGTCACATCTTCGCGCTAACTTACTACTTCGGAGCATGCAAAACTTATTCTTAATATTTATTTAGGCCGACAACTGTACGGATTACTACCCATTCGGCCCGCTTCAGACGGGGGTAACTTATCAAGCACTTTCGGGGTTGCTGGCGGGTTGCTTCATAGCTTTCCCTAGATCAACACGAATTGCTGAGATCGGGCTCGGCCCGAAACAAACGAGCAACTCGGACAACTCGGAGGCGTTTGAAGCGGCAGCAGCCAATCAGGAATGCAATATTTCCACATGACACCCCTGTGATGATGATAACTGAAGACTTTGTTCTGGGTTGAAATGGATCGCTTTTGGAAATAAACTGTTTCAGAAAGATGAGTTTGTATTCTCAACGCTATTTAAAGATATAAAAACATGTTTTTAGCATGTAAATGCGCGTCTAAATGGTGCAAGGAAAATAAAATTTCATGATGATGATGATAAGTCGTAGCAATTCGGCTGCTGCGTGTGAATGCGGGAGGCCCGTGCTGCTGGTGTTGCGACTTAAAGTTGCTGGGCGAAATTGCCCCGTCTGAAGCAGGCCTTAGGGAGTTTTGGTAGACCGTACGCTGCAGATAGCGGGCCCAGAGGTAGCGTGCCCAATCCATGCTTCAAAATGACGGCACGAGCTCCCCCTAGCAAAGCGGAGCTCGAGCGTACGGTACTTCACGAGTAATAGCGGGTTAATCTATAATCTTGTAGAGGAACAATAGCGGCATTTGAGACACACAAAATATATTCTCGGGGAGGCGTTAGCGGCAGCCACCAGGTGCTCTTTGCTAATAGTTTAACTCGTTTTCAAATTCCTTTTCGTGTCTTTTTCAACAAGAGATTGGTGCGTCTGATGTGATACTGCTCCCTTGAACACTAATAGACCAAGAAATAAGCGTCGAAATTTCGTTGTAGTATCCCTTTAAGAGGCTGGGCGGCAGTGTGCTGGAAGACACGTTTTCGGCTTAATAGCAATCATTCGCAGAATTATTTCTTTTTTTTTTTTACCCTTGTGTAGTCGGTATAGGTGCCTTTCAGAACACATAAAAATCTTTATGAAAGCACAGCACGGAATCAAAAAGTCACAACTCATTGAATGCATGTCTTGCGGCGGGATCAAAGAACATGACTTGGAATGCTGAAGTGCCGCATCTCCGCCCTTGCACACTTGGGCATACCGAACAAGCATCGAAACTGTGTAGATGATGCTGAAGGTGTGTCGCGTATGAAGATTTATGTGCCTCTGAAGCAGCGTTTTACTTTACTCTGAAAACTGTATTTGTAACTTGCAGCACTCGTGGGCCAGCAATTAGTTTAATTCCGTGCCGACAGAACACAGCGGCGGCGGAGATCGTTCTTTGCCTTCGGGCCATTTTTAGCAATCAAATCTGTGGAAGGGAATAGAAATCTATCTTTCTAGATTCCCCCATCTCCCACTTCCGACACCACTGAATGCATAGCTCAAAAGTATCAATGTGATTTGTAACCCACACATAACTGCGTTGCTCTGTTTTCAGGTGACATGAGTAATTCGGATCCATTCGAGTAGATTTTAAACACTGCTGATAACGCATGATAGCAACCACTCATAGTGCAACCAAACAGAACTGCTGGACGATCCAGAAATCTGCGACCGATATGTATGTGGCAAAGACATCTAAAACGCGACACACCTTCAAAACCTTCCCGAATGGTTAACACATTCACACGGCGTCTACTTTTTATCAGTGTCCAAGCGTGCGAAGGCAAGGATGCAGCATTCGGCGTGCCAAGGCATGTCCTCTGATCATGCCATGAGACTTGCATTTGACGAATTGTGCCTTTTTCCTGCAATGCGGCACTTTCGTAAAACAGTCCACATGCTCTTGAAGATAATATAGTAACCACAGGGTTCTAGAAAAATTTCTTTGTCGAATGATGGCAAACAAGAATGTGTCTTCCAGCACGATGCCATCCAGCCTAATACTCCAAAAGGTTGACTTCCTGTGGGCACAAGATGGCAAATACAAAGCTTTCGGTGGCCGCACTCGTGCTGCAGCGACCAAGCATTGTCTACTGGTGATAAGTGTACCAAGCACTGATCAGAGCACCAAGCACTGATCAGTGCGACCAAGTGGGGCAGCGCAGACCAGCAAATTGTCATAATGATCGGTGCATTACAGAGTCACATCTTCGCGCTAACTTACTACTTCGGAGCATGCAAAACTTATTCTTAATATTTATTTAGGCCGACAACTGTACGGATTACTACCCATTCGGCCCGCTTCAGACGGGGGCAACTTATCAAGCACTTTCGGGGTGCTGGCGGGTTGCTTCATAGCTTTCCCTAGATCAACACGAATTGCTGAGATCGGGCTCGGCCCGAAACAAACGAGCAACTCGGACAACTCGGAGGCGTTTGAAGCGGCAGCAGCCAATCAGGAATGCAATATTTCCACATGACACCCCTGTGGTGATGATAACTGAAGACTTTGTTCTGGGTTGAAATGGATCGCTTTTGGAAATAAACTGTTTCAGAAAGATGAGTTTGTATTCTCAACGCTATTTAAAGATATAAAAACATGTTTTAGCATGTAAATGCGCGTCTAAATGGTGCAAGGAAAATAAAATTTCATGATGATGATGATAAGTCGTAGCAATTCGGCTGCTGCGTGTGAATGCGGGAGGCCCGTGCTGCTGGTGTTGCGACGTAAAGTTGCTGGGCGAAATTGCCCCGTCTGAAGCAGGCCTTAGGGAGTTTTGGTAGACCGTACGCTGCAGATAGCGGGCCCAGAGGTAGCGTGCCCAATCCATGCTTCAAAATGACGGCACGAGCTCCCCCTAGCAAAGCGGAGCTCGAGCGTACGGTACTTCACGAGTAATAGCGGGATAACTGAGCGCGCGTGCTTCTCAACGAGCGTCGCTCGAGCAGTAACATCGTTGTGCACTCAAGAGACGAAGATACACGGAACGCGGTGACGCACACACTGCGCCGTCTCAATCACACTTCGCCAAACTCTTGTGCTCTCTGCTTTGTCAGTACGCCCAATTGCATAATTCCGCATTAAAACTTTAGCCACGCTCGAAAGTCAAGTAATAAAAGGGTCACTTACCCGGGCTGCCAGGACATCGTCGACGTTGAGTTTATTGCGTCGTCGCAGCAATAAAAGAATTATACCGCACGAAATAATCGATAAAAAAGCGAAAGTACAAAAAAATAAAACCCTAAATCTACGAAATCTAAATAAAAAAAACAAAGAAAAGCTGCTCACTACGGAACCTTGTGCTCCACGGGGACACAGGACGAAATAATCGTTACAGAAACGATAGTACTAAAAAGAAGAAAAAAAAATATCTAAATCTGCGAAATCTAAATACAAAACAAAGAATAGCTGATCAGAGCACCAAGCACTGATCAGAGCACCAAGCACTGATCAGAGCACCAAGCACTGATCAGAGCACCAAGCACTGATCAGAGCACCAAGCACTGATCAGAGCACCAAGCACTGATCAGAGCACCAAGCACTGATCAGAGCACCAAGCACTGATCAGAGCACCAAGCACTGATCAGAGCACCAAGCACTGATCAGAGCACCAAGCACTGATCAGAGCACCAAGCACTGATCAGAGCACCAAGCACTGATCAGAGCACCAAGCACTGATCAGAGCACCAAGCACTGATCAGAGCACCAAGCACTGATCAGAGCACCAAGCACTGATCAGAGCACCAAGCACTGATCAGAGCACCAAGCACTGATCAGAGCACCAAGCACTGATCAGAGCACCAAGCACTGATCAGAGCACCAAGCACTGATCAGAGCACCAAGCACTGATCAGAGCACCAAGCACTGATCAGAGCACCAAGCACTGATCAGAGCACCAAGCACTGATCAGAGCACCAAGCACTGATCAGAGCACCAAGCACTGATCAGAGCACCAAGCACTGATCAGAGCACCAAGCACTGATCAGAGCACCAAGCACTGATCAGAGCACCAAGCACTGATCAGAGCACCAAGCACTGATCAGAGCACCAAGCACTGATCAGAGCACCAAGCACTGATCAGAGCACCAAGCACTGATCAGAGCACCAAGCACTGATCAGAGCACCAAGCACTGATCAGAGCACCAAGCACTGATCAGAGCACCAAGCACTGATCAGAGCACCAAGCACTGATCAGAGCACCAAGCACTGATCAGAGCACCAAGCACTGATCAGAGCACCAAGCACTGATCAGAGCACCAAGCACTGATCAGAGCACCAAGCACTGATCAGAGCACCAAGCACTGATCAGAGCACCAAGCACTGATCAGAGCACCAAGCACTGATCAGAGCACCAAGCACTGATCAGAGCACCAAGCACTGATCAGAGCACCAAGCACTGATCAGTGCGACCAAGTGGGGCAGCGCAGACCAGCAAATTGTCATAATGATCGGTGCATTACAGAGTCACATCTTCGCGCTAACTTACTACTTCGGAGCATGCAAAACTTATTCTTAATATTTATTTAGGCCGACAACTGTACGGATTACTACCCATTCGGCCCGCTTCAGACGGGGGTAACTTATCAAGCACTTTCGGGGTTGCTGGCGGGTTGCTTCATAGCTTTCCCTAGATCAACACGAATTGCTGAGATCGGGCTCGGCCCGAAACAAACGAGCAACTCGGACAACTCGGAGGCGTTTGAAGCGGCAGCAGCCAATCAGGAATGCAATATTTCCACATGACACCCCTGTGGTGATGATAACTGAAGACTTTGTTCTGGGTTGAAATGGATCGCTTTTGGAAATAAACTGTTTCAGAAAGATGAGTTTGTATTCTCAACGCTATTTAAAGATATAAAAACATGTTTTTAGCATGTAAATGCGCGTCTAAATGGTGCAAGGAAAATAAAATTTCATGATGATGATGACAAGTCGTAGCAATTCGGCTGCTGCGTGTGAATGCGGGAGGCCCGTGCTGCTGGTGTTGCGACTTAAAGTTGCTGGGCGAAATTGCCCCGTCTGAAGCGGGCCTTAGGGAGTTTTGGTAGACCGTACGCTGCAGATAGCGGGCCCAGAGGTAGCGTGCCCAATCCATGCTTCAAAATGACGGCACGAGCTCCCCCTAGCAAAGCGGAGCTCGAGCGTACGGTACTTGACGAGTAATAGCGGGATAACTGAGCGCGCGTGCTTCTCAACGAGCGTCGCTCGAGCAGTAACATCGTTGTGCACTCAAGAGACGAAGATACACGGAACGCGGTGACGCACACACTGCGCCGTCTCAATCACACTTCGCCAAACTCTTGTGCTCTCTGCTTTGTCAGTACGCCCAATTGCATAATTCCGCATTAAAACTTTAGCCACGCTCGAAAGTCAAGTAATAAAAGGGTCACTTACCGGGCTGCCAGGACATCGTCGACGTTGAGTTTATTGCGTCGTCGCAGCAATAAAAGAATTATACCGCACGAAATAATCGATAAAAAAGCGAAAGTACAAAAAAATAAAACCCTAAATCTACGAAATCTAAATGATAGGGAACAAAGAAAAAGCGCTGCTCAGTCCAGTACGTCCTGCTCGGAAGAAGACTCGGGAGGCACGGGGACTGAGCTGTAGAATCACGGAAACCGAGGGGGAAAAGGGACCTAGGGATGTAGGGAAACAATCGTAAATTGCGTTGGGCGATAACTCGCGCCATCTGGCAAAAGAAATATTAGGTGTCGTTGTTTAGTGGGCGAGCATTGTTTTCTCGCACCGTGCGAGCTGCTTAGCATCTGGTGGCCGCGTTAACCAGGGGCGGATCCAAGGGGGGGGGGGGGGGCGGCCGGCTTTCCAAACAAAGTCCACTCCCCCCCCCCCCCCCAAAAGGGAGTTCTGGGGGGGCTATGTTGCACGAATTGGACTCCCAGGAGACTAGGGAGAAGGAAGTGACGTAGGTGTGAATGAACGAATTAACGTATCTTTGTTTTCTTCCGCGTATACCGTCATCAGCGACTCCACCAATCAACGTACAAAGAGTGTTGTTGACGTCATTTCCTTCTCCCTAGTCTCCTGGGAGTCCAAAACGTGCAACATAGCCCCCCTGGATTAGCCCTTGTTGTTAACAAGCACAACACAACATTTGAATAGATAAAATTCAAACCCAAACACATCGAGGGGCGTGAAACGAAAATCACGTTTTGCACATTTCACTGTTGAATGTAAGTCTTGCTACTGGTTCAGACATTTGCGTCGGTTGCGGGCATAGCGCAGCCAACGTCGATTGAGGCAACCTGGACAACCATGTGACTCGTGATTACTTCACGAAGCTACTGAAAATGACTGTCAAAACTATAGGCATAAGAGGCAGGGTCTAGGACCATTCGTCAAAAGCCCATTCGTCGACAGACAACTGGTAGACGGACAATTCATCGAATAAGACAATTCGCACTAGGCGAATTTGTCGAACGCGAAACTTGTCGAAGCGGCCCGTTCACGTAAAAACTATTCGTCGAAAGAACTACAACAATGTTGGAGCGATGAGCCTATAGCCAGTGACAGGTCAAGAACTGAAGCGAAAGTTCCTCCCACCCCTTTCCACTTTAGTGGAGCAAATGGTGGAGGGAGGCGCCTCCTCTCCAGCGTTCGATCTACAAAGTGGAAAGAGGTGGAGGGAGCTTCTATCCGGTGAGCTTTTTGCCTGGGAGGTTCCTGTCCGGGATTCGAGATCTTCTATGCTCAATTGGCACTGCTTTGATGCCATTTCATTCAGAGAAACCAAGATGTATCACAGCTGGAAATTAGAACTGCTGAAATACCCCAGCGGATTGTTATTGTCATAGGCTAGCACACTTTAGCACGTGGAAGTCATTCTGCTTAAACAAAGCCCAGGGATCCTGTGCTCAAGCCTCACCCATATGACATACTCAGGCTTTTGTAACGAGACAGACTAGCCTTATGTGCAGTTCGGTGGTTCACTAAGTTCACACAAAGCTCATGGTCAGGTTTTAAGACGGCTGGGAGCATTCTTGACAACGAACGTGCTATAGTCTATTGTTATTGTGTTTTTATTGAGGCAAAGCTCACTGGTTTTGAGGTTTTGCCAGGAGTGGTCACAGGCCACTGTTTTTGGAACTTGTAAGGGAGTACCCGAGAAACAAGAAACAGTGTTTTTCGGCCCGGATAAATTAAATATTCACCGCAGAAAGCTCAAACTTCACGAGAAGTGATGCAAGCGGTTGGGATAGACGGGGAAGTTTGAAAACGTGACGATATCTGAGTAAACAAAATGACCTGAGAGAAAATAAATTTCTCTACGAGCCGACACGTCCACCTAAGCCTAATATCGTACGATATGGGATTATATCAACGAAGACCAAAACAAAACAAATAAACTTGTCAATGAAAGAGAATATTGTTTTGTTCTTGGTGAGAAGTTGTTTATTTTTGTTTTTTTTCCCCGCTGAAATACGTAGATGCTACAGGGGCTACAGTCGCCACATTAGGCTTACGTGACCCGATCCAAGCAATTGTATGTCGTCAAACTTCCGCGTTTTATCCCAACCGCTAGCGTACATTCTCGTGGAGTTTGAGCTTTCTGTGATTTATAGTTTATTTACCTGGGCTGAAAAACACGGTCCTTTGGCTTGCGTGATTAAGCAAGCAATCATGTCATCGGTGCATCTTTTCAAGCGAAGTGGCTCGCGTTCGCTTGTGCCCCACTCACTGATACGTACAGCCATAGGTACAACCCTCGGTACAACACTGATAAAGCTGGTGGCTCGAGCGTGTGGCTCGAACTTGGGGTTCGTTCTCACGTCCTCTAACGAAAGTGAGACGATATAAAAAAAAGAAAAAAAAGTGATTTTCATCGTGCTCCCGCTAGCAACTCCTACACCGGCAGGGAGTCCCTTTCACGCTCGAGGCTCGCGAAACTGCCCTATTGTTATCGAAGGTAGGAAGCTCGCACTGGAGCGACCGCGTAGCCAGGACGGCCACCCACCCCAAAGCCCAAAGTCAGGGTTGAAGGGCCCTGCTGCACAGCGATGGCGATTTAATAAACCACTTCTTGACGTAGACGCTGTAAACACCCGATAGAGTAGCACACTTGCTCGACATTGAGTCGCTCATGCTCTTGTAAAATTATGTGCAAGAGAACGACGAAGGATTCTGTAGCTGTTGTGCCCAGATGTCACCGTTCAGGAGGAATCTCAAGAAGGGCAGAAGCGGCACAGCTGATACAGCGGCACAGGCTACTCGTGGCTGGTGGTGGCTCTGTCTTGGCTTTAGTCGGTTGGAGGCACCTACGTGATCAAATGCTCACTACAATGCCTCGTCGTCAGCCGCTCGCGGCCTAGCCTCTCGAGTACTGCACGTTCCGACGCCTTTTTCATTTCCGGTGCCTTCCCAAGCCTCCGACCCCTCGTCTTTTCCGCAGGCCCACGCAGGCCCTGCGCTCCTTTTATTTTACGGGTGACCGCCTTTCTTTTTATTTACTTCACTCGTTTGTTCCCCTCACCAAGCTGATCAGCATGAGTTCGAGGTGGAAAAAACCACGGACACTGCGAAAGGAATTTGATGAAATCGCAAGTAGGATTGCGGCCGCAAACGCTACGGCCGCCGCCGGAAGGTCCACCGCCGACGCCGCTTCAAGCGACTCTTCAAGGGACGCAACAAGCAGCGCTTCAAGCGATGACGAACGTTGCCCCGGCTCTCGTGGAAGCAGTACAACTGACGGAAGTGGAGCTGACCCTGCGACAGACTGCGACCCAGCAGACGCGCTTGCATCTGAAGACGAGCGATGCAACGCAAGTTTCGAGGTCAGCGGAGCTACCTCGGAAGACTGTCCGCGCACGGCCACGGAGGAACTGGCGATCTTAGCGCGTCGTTTCAACTTCACGCATGAAGCAGTCAATGAGACCGCTGCTGCGTTAAGGAGACTCGGCCACGACGTCCCTAAAGATGCCCGAACTATTCTCGGCACCGAGAGGAAGGCCCCGCTGGAGCATGATGGAACTTTTATTCATTTTGGGCTGAAGAAAGGTATCGAGCAAGCCCTGCAAGGGAAAGCAGTGCCACAGGAGCTTCTCCTCCAAGCAAACATTGATGGGCTCCCTCTTTATAAGAGCTCTAACACTGGCTTTTGGCCAATCCTTTGTCGCCTGACAAACTGTGGTGAAAGCACCCCTTTTGTAGTCAGTATGTTTTGCGACAGCGGCAAGCCTCCAGACCTCTCAAGTTTTCTTGACCCCTTCTTGAGGGAAATTCAAGAGGTGACAGCCAACGGCCTCGTTTACAAAGGTTCATGCATAACCGTGCATTTAACAGCCGTTATATGCGATGCTCCTGCAAGGAGCTTCGTCAAGAAGGTCAAGGGCCATACTGGCTATCATGGCTGTGAGAGGTGCTGCCAAAAGGGTCGGCACATTGAGGGAAGGATGACATTCCCGGACCTTGAAGCACCAAAACGAACTGACAAATCATTTCGAGACCAGGAGGACCCATTGCACCACGTGGGTGACTCGCCATTCACTCAGCTGAAGAATGATATCATTTCACTTTTTCCGTTAGACTACATGCATCTAGTGTGTCTAGGTGTGATGCGCCGCCTGCTTCAAATGTGGGTTAGGGGGCGTGGATCGTTGAGGACCACCCAGAAAGAAAAACTCAACAGAAGACTAAAGTCGTGTGCCAAAGTATTCCCCCGACACTTCCAACGGAAGCCCAGAGGTGTGGACGAGGTCGACCGGTGGAAGGCAACAGAATTCCGGACATTCCTCTTGTACGTTGGACCTGTTGTTCTGAGGGGCCTCCTTCCAGATCACCAGTACGAACATTTTCTCTTTTTGCATGTCGCCATAAGAATTCTTGCATCACCAGCTCACCACGTTCAGCATAACGCCTATGCCAGAGACCTGCTTCGTTTTTTTTGTGCAGGAGTATGGCACCGTAGGACTTTACGGAGCACAGTATTTGACCTACAATGTGCACACGTTGAGCCACCTCGCTGAGGAGTGCCTTGTCCATGGACCACTCGATGCATTTAGTGCATTCCCTTTCGAGAGTTTTCTCGGAAAACTGAAGCCCCTGCTGCGAACACATAGCAACCCTTTGGCGCAAGTTAGCCGCAGGCTTTCTGAACATGCGGGAGCAACATGCTTCTCTGTTGCAAAACGAGTCCCGCACACCATCAGCAAAGGAGACTGCTACCTGATCAGGAAATCCCCAGTCATCGTTGTAGACGTGTCTCAAAGCACGTGCGAAGTCGCTCCATTAACAAATGCTAGGAACTTTTTCGTTGTTCCGATGAAATCATCTGCCCTAGACATTTTAGAACTGATGGCCAGGACACTACAGTCAAGAAATTGCAGATCTCAGATGTTCACGGGTCCCAACAGTGTCTTCTTTTGCCCTCCAAGTCCGGCTATGTTGCCTTTCCACTCCTCCATATGCAGTAACTCCTTATCCTTCTCTCGTTTGTTGTTTTCGGCTGGCCAGAACTTTCTGCCGGACATTTGCTGAAACCTGTCGTAGAGGCTGTCGTCGGCTGTCTTGGTGGCTGCTTAGAAGTTCTTTCCCGGCAACGCGTGCGTGATTGTTGATCAGTGTGTGGCGGAGCAAGCTGCTTTCGTGCGGACAAGGCTGTTTCCTCTTTTCTCAAGTCCGTACTGGTGCGTGGAACTAAGTGTTCGGCCTGTTCGGCTGCGACATTTGGCTGGCCAGAACTTTCTGCCGGACATTTGCTGAAACCTGCCGTAGAGGCTGTCGTCGGCTGTCTTGGTGGCTGCTTGGAAGTTCTTTTTCGGCAACGCGTGCGTGATTGTTGATCAGTGTGTGGGGGTGCAAGCTGCTTTCGTGCGGACAAGGCTGTTTCCTCTTTTCTCAAGTCCGTACTGGTGTGTTAAACTGAGTGTTTTGCCTGTTCGGCTGCGACATTTGGCTGGCCAGAACTTTCTGCCGGACATTTGCTGAAACCTGCCGTAGGGGCTGTCGTCGGCCGTCTTGGTGGCTGCTTGGAAGTTCTTTCCCGGCCTGTTCGGCTGCGACATTTGGCTGGCCAGAACTTTCTGCCGAACATTTGCTGAAACCTGTCGTAGAGGCTGTCGTCGGCTGTTTTGGTGGCTGCTCGGAAGTTCTTTTTCGGCAACGCGTGCGTGATTGTTGATCAGTGTGTGGGGGTGCAAGCTGCTTTCGTGCGGACAAGGCTGTTTCCTCTTTTCTCAAGTCCGTACTGGTGCGTGGAACTGAGTGTTTGGCCTGTTCGGCTGCGACATTTGGCTGGCCAGAACTTTCTGCCGACATTTGCTGAAACCTGTCGTAGAGGCTGTCGTCGGCTGTCTTGGTGGCTGCTTGGAAGTTCTTTCCCGGCAACGCGTGCGTGATTGTTGATCAGTGTGTGGGGGTGCAAGCTGCTTTCGTGCGGACAAGGCTGTTTCCTCTTTTCTCAAGTCCGTACTGGTGCGTGGAACTGAGTGTTTGGCCTGTTCGGCTGCGACATTTGGCTGGCCAGAACTTTCTGCCGGACATTTGCTGAAACCTGTCGTAGAGGCTGTCGTCGGCTGTCTTGGTGGCTGCTTGGAAGTTCTTTCCCGGCAACGCGTGCGTGATTGTTGATCAGTGTGTGGGGGTGCAAGCTGCTTTCGTGCAGACAAGGCTGTTTCCTCTTTTCTCAAGTCCGTACTGGTGCGTGGAACTGAGTGTTTGGCCTGTTCGGCTGCGACATTTGGCTGGCCAGAACTTTCTGCCGAACATTTGCTGAAACCTGTCGTAGAGGCTGTCGTCGGCTGTCTTGGTGGCTGCTTGGAAGTTCTTTCCCGGCAACGCGTGCGTGATTGTTGATCAGTGTGTGGGGGTGCAAGCTGCTTTCGTGCGGACAAGGCTGTTTCCTCTTTTCTCAAGTCCGTACTGGTGCGTGGAACTGAGTGTTTGGCCTGTTCGGCTGCGACATTTGGCTGGCCAGAACTTTCTGCCGGACATTTGCTGAAACCTGTCGTAGAGGCTGTCGTCGGCTGTCTTGGTGGCTGCTTGGAAGTTCTTTCCCGGCAACGCGTGCGTGATTGTTGATCAGTGTGTGGGGGTGCAAGCTGCTTTCGTGCGGACAAGGCTGTTTCCTCTTTTCTCAAGTCCGTACTGGTGCGTGGAACTGAGTGTTTGGCCTGTTCGGCTGCGACATTTGGCTGGCCAGAACTTTCTGCCGGACATTTGCTGAAACCTGTCGTAGAGGCTGTCGTCGGCTGTCTTGGTGGCTGCTTGGAAGTTCTTTCCCGGCAACGCGTGCGTGATTGTTGATCAGTGTGTGGGGGTGCAAGCTGCTTTCGTGCAGGACAAGGCTGTTTCCTCTTTTCTCAAGTCCGTACTGGTGCGTGGAACTGAGTGTTTGGCCTGTTCGGCTGCGACATTTGGCTGGCCAGAACTTTCTGCCGGACATTTGCTGAAACCTGTCGTAGAGGCTGTCGTCGGCTGTCTTGGTGGCTGCTTGGAAGTTCTTTCCCGGCAACGCGTGCGTGATTGTTGATCAGTGTGTGGGGGTGCAAGCTGCTTTCGTGCAGACAAGGCTGTTTCCTCTTTTCTCAAGTCCGTACTGGTGCGTGGAACTGAGTGTTTGGCCTGTTCGGCTGCGACATTTGGCTGGCCAGAACTTTCTGCCGGACGTTTGCTGAAACCTGTCGTAGAGGCTGTCGTCGGCTGTCTTGGTGGCTGCTTGGAAGTTCTTTCCCGGCAACGCGTGCGTGATTGTTGATCAGTGTGTGGGGGTGCAAGCTGCTTTCGTGCAGACAAGGCTGTTTCCTCTTTTCTCAAGTCCGTACTGGTGCGTGGAACTGAGTGTTTGGCCTGTTCGGCTGCGACATTTGGCTGGCCAGAACTTTCTGCCGGACATTTGCTGAAACCTGTCGTAGAGGCTGTCGTCGGCTGTCTTGGTGGCTGCTTGGAAGTTCTTTCCCGGCAACGCGTGCGTGATTGTTGATCAGTGTGTGGGGGGCAAGCTGCTTTCGTGCAGACAAGGCTGTTTCCTCTTTTCTCAAGTCCGTACTGGTGCGTGGAACTGAGTGTTTGGCCTGTTCGGCTGCGACATTTGGCTGGCCAGAACTTTCTGCCGGACATTTGCTGAAACCTGTCGTAGAGGCTGTCGTCGGCTGTCTTGGTGGCTGCTTGGAAGTTCTTTCCCGGCAACGCGTGCGTGATTGTTGATCAGTGTGTGGGGGAGCAAGCTGCTTTCGTGCAGACAAGGCTGTTTCCTCTTTTCTCAAGTCCGTACTGGTGCGTGGAACTGAGTGTTTGGCCTGTTCGGCTGCGACATTTGGCTGGCCAGAACTTTCTGCCGGACATTTGCTGAAACCTGTCGTAGAGGCTGTCGTCGGCTGTCTTGGTGGCTGCTTGGAAGTTCTTTCCCGGCAACGCGTGCGTGATTGTTGATCAGTGTGTGGGGGTGCAAGCTGCTTTCGTGCGGACAGGGCTGTTTCCTCTTTTCTCAAGTCCGTACTGGTGTGTTAAACTGAGTGTTTGGCTTGTTCGGCTGCGACATTTGGCTGGCCAGAACTTTCTGCCGAACATTTGCTGAAACCTGTCGTAGAGGCTGTCGTCGGCTGTCTTGGTGGCTGCTTGGAAGTTCTTTCCCGGCAACTCGTGCGTGATTGTTGATCAGTGTGTGGGGGTACAAGCTGCTTTCATGCGGACAAGGCTGTTTCCTCTTTTCTCAAGTCCGTACTGGTGCGTGGAACTGAGTGTTTGGCCTGTTCGGCTGCAACAACAGTGACGGCCTACTTTTCTCGAACTGGCGGTGTTCATAATTACTGCTAGACTGAGTTCCATGCACCAGACCGGTGCGTGGAACCGAGTCTTTGGAATAGTTGTCTTTGATTTTTGTTTAAAGCAAGAAGTTCCTGCTGGACATTTCTGCTTTTCTGCGAGAAGTGTTGCGAGTTGCCTTGCACTGGTTTGGAGGCTATGGAAATAAATGTTTTCACACAAACATGAGTTTGTTGTGTTGTTCATACAGCAGCAAAGTATTGTTTTGTGGCAATGACTGACTTTTTGGCAACAGAGAATTGGCTACATTACCACATCATATGTTCATTTCACTGCCCTGGATGAAGCTGTCAAGTATGTTTTCGTTCTGCTGCACCTCATTAGGTGTCAGTCACACACATTTCTCCTATCCTTGTGGTGGTGGCTCTTGCGGCAGTGGTTGAATTTCAATTGTTCTTTGCCAAGTGCCTTCTGCAATTTCTCCTGCTGTCTCTGAGCAGTCTTTGGAAAATGAACCTTCTGGAAGCCTAAGCTTCTGGATGTCTTTCTAAATTACTTAATTTTAAGGATTGAAGTTGCAAAACATTGGGTCTGTCTGTGCCTTCACGAAGTTTTTTTCATGCTGTACCTAATATCTTCAACCTTTAAGCTCTTAATTATATGTTTGTATACATCTGATATTGCAAAGTTGATTTCTGAGTTAGAGCTTTTAATTAGCACCTAAGACTAGGTGCAGTAGTGGCCAGTCCAATCCATGAACCGCACGTATGCGATTTGGCGAGCGACGATACGAGCGACGGCACAAGCGACGTGAGTCAGCGACGAGCGACGGAGATTTTTCACGGTCGCTTGTCGCGTCGCTCGGTTTTTGGTTTTCTAGAAAACGTCGCTCCTGCCTTGATCGCTCGCTGCCGTCGCTTTCACGCGGTTTGCTTCGTCGCGCGACTGACCGAACAACAGCGAAGCGGGTCGCCGTCACTTGTCGCTCGTGAAATCGCTTACATGCGCCGGGACGCGAGCCTCGCCCGTGCGCCGGACCGGGTCACTTCGTTGTGCCGGGTGTCCGACGGCGGTCGCCGAGCCTGGCTGAGCGCAGTGGACGGGAGGTTCGGCTCGTGTGCCGGTGGCCACTGGCGCCGGTCGCGGCGGTGAGACCATGGGCTCGGTGTATTAAGTACATACGTGTCAAGGCTGAACCGCTTGTAAGCGGTTCAGCGAGCGACGGAGATTTCCCACTGACGCTCGTCGCGTCGCTCGGTTCTGGATTTCTAGAAAACGCTCATCGCTTTGGTGGTCGCTTGCTCCCGTCGCTTTCATGCTGTTTGCCTCGTCGAGCGACTGATCGACCGACAGCGGGTCCTCGTCGCCCTCCCTTGCCTCGTTGCTTGCCAAATCAAGGTTTCTGTAGCTCGTGCGTCGCTGGATGGTTGGATTCTGAATGTTTAGAAAACATCGCTCATCAAAACGCATGCGACGGGAGCAAGCGACCACCACGGCTATGAACGAAGTTTTTTAGAAATCCAGAACCGAGCGACGCCAGAGCGACAGTGAAAAATCTCCGTCGCTTGTTTGCGCTATTGCTTGGTAAAGTCGTAAAGTACTCAATCGGTGGCTGTCTTCACTGGTCGTCTCGGACCAAGTAAAAATAAGAAACACCGAGAAGGCCTTGCCTTGAACCTAAGCCTTGAACGTTGGCGGCCGGTTGTCGTCCCTGGTCGGCTCGGACCAAGAAAAAACAGGGAACGCCAAGAAAATCCATTCCCTGGCAGGTTCGTGAAATTTTAGGGCCAGGCAATACCATGAAGCGCCACTGAACCTTCAACGCTGGTGGCCGCCTGGCTACATTGGTCTGCTCGGACCATGGAAAAACAATGAACGCCAAGGGAAGCCCTTCCCTGGCAGTTACTTGGAATTTCAGGGCCATGGAATACAATGAAGAGCCACTGAACCTTTAACCCTGGTGGCCGCCTGGCAACACTGGTCTGCTAGGACCAGGGAAAAACAAGGAACGCCAGGGAAAGCCCTTGCCTGGCAGTTCCTTGTAATTCACGGGCCCAGAAAATGCAGTGAAGTGCCAGGCCGGCAGTTGACCGAATTCACTGGGCGACCTCGGTCCAGTCTATTACGACCAAGGCCCAATCCTGGCCCCAGCTTGCCCAAGCAAGTGTGCTGCCTGGGTAATGACTGTGCCGTAGAGACGCTCGGTCTTTTCGCGTTTGCCGAACCGGCACACTTTCCAAGCTTACGGTTGTGTGATGTAAAAAAAAAAAAAAAAACGAAGAGTTTAGAAGTCCCGTTTTCTAGTGGTGGCGAAAGCCCTTACAAAAAGCAGAGCAGCTAGAAAAACCAAGAACATAAAGAAAGGTAGAAAAAATGAACTTAAACGCCTATTGCCCAACCTGAATATTCTATGGAGTTGAAAGGACCACCAACGTATCAACTCGCCCGGTTATTCTTTCTGTCAAAGAATAATAGCCAAATAAGAAATAAATAAATGCCAACTGTTAATTGGTTACAAATTCGTAATTTATGCTGTGCAGCCCTACCCTACTGTACTCTTTTTATGATATGAGGGAATGTGTAAATGTATAGGCCAGTTCATAGCAACCTTTTATGTCGGACCCATTTTAACTTGACTTTTCTCTAAGAGCTCGAAGTTATATAAAAACATGTTCTTCACAAATTAAGCCGCACCACTGAATGCACAGTAGCATGTGACTTGTATGTATGTTCTCAGCAAAAGAAACTTGTATGTATGTTCTCAGCAAAAGAAAAGGATGCATTCAAAATGCGCCAATCATTTTGTTTCCTCTCTCTTAGAGCTTCTTTCAGGTACACACAAAATGTGGGTGTCTACGTCTAAAAGAGTGGAATAGACTTTTCCTGTAGGGCTGGAAGGCCTGACTCAGTTTGGCTAGCGGCTTGAAACCTATGGGAACCTGGGGAACTGCATCACAATAGTGAGAATGACACCCGCCTTGCACTTCCTCAACAATGGCAACATGAGGAAGGGGGAGCTGCCCTAAAGTGATTGCGATGGCAGGTGGGTCGTTTCAGTGAACCCCCTATGCAGATGATACCAAGCAGGAAATTACTAAAAAATGTATTATCAAAAACATGGAGTGTGAAGGGCACGGACAAGAAGGAGGAGATCAACACAGCCCTGTGTTGTTTTGGTATCCTCTGTTCCCATATTCTTCGTGATTTCTTTTTAATGATTGGCTACCAACTGGTTCAATCATCAGCACTATAGTGCTGATGATTGAATCATTTGGTAGCCAATAGCAGCATTAACACTGTGCTTACAATGGAATCCCACAGTCATGTATTAATTAACAAAAATAGAAACGAGGATGCAAGCTAGCTATACAGGCTAAACACGAATAACTTATTCAAGACGGGTTCTCAGGGAGATGACACAAATGCAGAGAACTTTCGAATACAGCTGAGTTTTAATGGGCAAAAAATAAATAGGCGACCCAAAAGAGGAAACGTAGGGGAGGACATGAAGTCACTCTTTACAATTTTTCTTCTGCTTACCACCACTTTACGAAGGGAACTCCTTCCTGGACCTCACAGCGTTATACTGTTCACAACTCCTAACATACCCAAAAACAGTAACCGCCAAAAAGCAACCTACTAGCATCTGGGTAAATCTGATTAAATGAATAACAGGGAATGCCCTTGGGCTTTTAACCTAGGAAATAAAAAATATCATGCACGACATCAAGATTTCAAAACACAGACGGACATCACACCTGTTTCTAATGAAAAATATAGGCCATGAAACTTCTTCCACTCGATGGCAAAACACTGGGAAGGGATTCAACAGATTTCTAGCTTTCATCATTGTTATTGATTCTTTACAGTATACACTTGCGGTCACTCTCGTTGGTCAAAATTATTTCAGTAGTGTTCTATAAGGCCGCGCAATTATTACGTTAGATCACGTGTTTTGACACAGCTGAATGCAGATCTTATTTTCCCGCAACATATATACTAAGTTCAATCGGTCCTTAATGCAGGGGTTTGTCACATGAAGTGTTCTATGAGTCGAGCGACACTTTCTAGCGGTCCTTGGGACATGTCATGCTGTAGGCTTATGTATTATTGGCTTTTCTTTGTTACTTTGTGGTATATGGCAAGCTGTATTAAATTTATTGCAGGTCCAGCTGCACCGCTTGGTGCAGCTGGACCTGCAAAATTATTTTAGTGGTGTTCTATAAGGCCACACAAATATTACATTAGATTAAATTTTTGACACAGCTGAAAACAAATCCTTATTTTTCTGCAACATTTATACTAAATTCAATCGGTCCTTAATGCCGGGTTTTGTTGCGTGAAGTGTTCTATGAATGAAGCGGGGCTTTTTAGCGGTCCTTGGGGCATGTCATGCTGTAGGCTTATGTATTACTGGCTTTGTTACTTTGTGGTATATGGCAAGCTGTATTAAATTTATTGCAGGTCCCAATTGCACCAAGCGGGTAGAATCACCGTCAAAGACCGCAAGCCGCTCTCTTCAAGCCGCACCGAGTGTTCTATGAGGTAAGCAATCATTTTTCGTTGGTCCTTGGTACATGCAGTGCTGGGGGTTTATGTAAAACTGGCCTTGTCCATTTGATCGAGTTTTACTTCAGAAAAAACTGGAACTCTATAGTGAAACGGTGCACGGCTACATGCACATGCTCCCGGTATTTATATATATTTATAAATACATAAATACAAATCTTTCTATTTTGATTCAAACAAAGTTAAAAAAAACGGCGTGAGTGTTACTTGGATGTTGGCTTCACTGTGTGTTTGTGGGGCTAGGACGAGATTACATAAGGGGAAAACCCTTAGCAGTATGTTAATCAAAACTGATTAACCAAAATTTTTAATAATGGTTTTATGGGATATGTTTCAGTTCTAGTTTCAAAGGCAGTGAATAATAAAGAATAACACAATTGACACAATTTGCGATTGGCAACAAGTTTCGAGATATTCAGTGCTAAAAATCTGCCTTTTTGTCGCCCAATTGCAAAATCTTGCGCCCAGAAGGCCTCAGGATGTCGTGCTGACGTGGTTGCTTCGGACGCACCTTCACTATCCTCGAAGTATGACGTCGATGCTTCCACCAAGGACACACTGCCGAGATAGTGACGACGTACCTGGTACGACTAGGTCACTCCATTATCCACCATTAACGGCACGAATTCTTGAGCTCAAGCTGAGCGCGGTTTTTGCATCCGATATTTAAAACGCAAATGTTGGACAATGAATACATCAAAGCCGCTTGGCTTTTTGTGAATGGTTTAAATAGAGATAGCCTTTAATATTGACTGGTTTTTAACACTGCAGTTGCAACATGGTCCTTACAGCCACTAATTAAAAGGCTAACAGATTTTGGTCAATTCGTCAACATACTGTGACAATTATTCCCTTTAATAATGTTTGCCGAGTCCCACGAACGCGCAGTGACGAAGGCATCAACGTAACTCTCACGGCCTTTTTTTTTTAATTCTGTTAGCTTCCAAATAGAGTGCTTTGTATACATGTAAAACGACTTGTAGGATGTAATCATGCGCATTATTATTAAAAGCTTTGCTTTTCACCCACTCAAAGGGGCCCACCAACAATTTTTTGACTGGTTTGAAGTTCGCGCTGAAACGGAGCTCCATGAAAGCAGGAACACCGAGAAAAAAAATATTACAGAAATTCGCAATCTTTTGTGAGTTATTAGCAAATTAAATATTGCAGAAAACAAATTGAAATAAGCAAAACATTGCGCTTCATGACGTAAAATGAAAGAGTTTAGCGATTGGAGCAAAGCGGTTGGCCAATTGGACGCGAGTTTGGTTGATAGCCCGTCGGACGGTCGGCCATTAGGCCTCGCTGCAACCATCGTAGCTTTGGAATCAAGTTGCCATCATCGATGAATTTACCGGGCTTATCGTATTTTGAGCGCCGAATTCTTAAAAAGGAGTGCGGAGCTGGGCGTCGCGCCGTACGAGGACACACCACGCAAGCGCCGCGACGCGTCTCTCTCCGCTTCGACAGCCGCGGAAGGCTCGTCTCCCGCAACTCCGCCACCGGAGCCACCTCGGCGAGTAGGTGATATTCCGCCGCTGGGAGGCGCGCATGAGCGACGAGGCGAACGAGGCGCGTTGCTTTCGCCTTTTTTTAACTTTAGTTTGCAACTTTATTAGCTCTATAAAAACGACTTGTTAGAGAAATAATGACGGTTAACGTGTGATATACTTTATTGCGCTTCACAATTTCTGGGACGGCTCTCGCCAATCACGAAACCCAGTGAATGTGACGTAAAGTGAAAGGGAGCGCCGTAAAACGCGCGCATTCGGCACCTCGCGGCGCCACCGTCGGAGGAGGTGTTTCCGAGTTGTCAAATTAAAATATGATGCGCTAATATTTTTAAACTCTTTCGTTGTCCACTGGGTTTCCGGGACCACTAGCGTGGAAAAACCACACAAAAAAGTAGACGCTCAAATACTGTTGGAGGGCCCCTTTAAGTATTGAATTTTTATCGCAACCTTCCAAACAGAAGCAAATCATCCAGTTTGGTACTGAAAATGTATTCTATTCGGCAATAAATCAACAGACTACTACTTGGTTCGCCTATGGCCTCATACTTAAAATAATAGGCATGTGCGAATCATACATTTTGGGCTTAAAGTGGATAATGATTTGAGCTTATTAACTTTTCAGTTGAATATCACATAGTTTCTGCACCTCTCTCTATGCCCGCGAATTCTGGTTCCGTTCACATCAAGTCATCCAGCAGCCGCAGCTTACCTTTGGGGCCACCGAGATTTCTCTTCTCTTGACGCAGAGAGCTCATTTTATATTTTGTCAGAACACTTTTGTCTGTCACGAATTCGAGGGGTGCAGCAAGGTGCAAACTCAACAATGTCTCATAGATAGCTGTAAAAAGATATCATCACAAGCACCTTTTTATGTGCAGTCCCCCCCCCCCCTTCCACCGTTGAAAACCACAACCGTCAACCTCGCCACGTTCGACGCGCTGCGTGCCGGATTTTCGCTGCTCCGGTTGGTGTTCGGAAGGGGGAGCTCATGTGGTCAGCGACTGGACATGAAATGTAGAAAGTGAATGTTAATTTCGACAGCTACATGCGAGACATTATGTTTGCTGTCTTCTGTTACCTTCATCTTTGGGTTTTTCAGTGTAGAGGAGAAGGCAAAAAAATTATCATTGGCCAAGGGACAAATATTAGCATGTACCGTTCTGGTCAGTCGGCAGCCCTATACGGTTCATAATGCAAGGTGGCGAGGTGTGAAGGGTGCGTCCGTGGCAGACATAGATTGTAGCACCTGAGCTTCCCACCTTTTGTCGGTGTTTGCCCCTTTTTTTTCTTTTTAAAACTTGCCTTCCTTTGGCTATGTTCGCTGATACCGTTAAGAATCCATTATCGCACCCAATGAACGCTGGCGACCGATGACACCGCCTGACAAAGCGTGTCTGCCTAAACGTCCCTGTTTTTTGCCTTCTGACTCTTTTGGGCATATTGTTTCTCATCTGTGCATCCTCTTACCCAAACATTATAACCTTAAATGTGCACAGGAAGGCTGCTGTCTGCAGAATGAAAACCGGCCGCTGTAAACGCGAAATGTGAGAGCAAAGGAAAAAATCACTCCCATTGCGAAAACGAACCAGTGATGCGTCGGATTTTTGGCGTTGCTTCTATTTTTTTTACCTCCAAACCTGTCAGCTCATTTACAACAATAAATGTAACAAGATACATAAGTCTAGCAGCGTATCATAATACATCACAAAGGTTTTTCACTACAGAAACACAAATAGATTTCGCAAATGCATCTTGGTACAGAAATAGAGATACTCAAAAGTGTCGCTAAGATTATATGGCAATACTTTCATGTCGTGATGTTGCCCCGATTGTAATTCCTCATTCGTTTTACATTGCTGCCGACGCCGGTTATTTATTTAAACATAAGCACTGTATGACTGTGTGGAGGCTGATGCTCATGGCCTTAATTGCAGCGAATAATAGCAGTTGACGAGAGCAAACATGTTTTGACCTTCTACATTAAAGTATGTTGTGCTTTATCCTTTTACCTAACGCAGGGCGAGAACATCCCACCGACACCATGTGTCCTCCACACCAAGCAGGAGCTGGACGATGCAGACTTTCTTCACCTTGCTGTGGATCGTGAGCGCTTGTTCTCAGTTTTTACTGCAGAAGAGGGGCTGTGCATGTTGTTGGCAGCATATTGGCTGTTCAGCATCCAGTGCGAATGCAGGGCTTCCAACACGCTGTTTGCTTTGGAGAGGCTTTTCCTTGGCTTGTGGGACACAACTCCAAGGACAGTCGTAATCAAACTTTTGAACAAAGTTTGCAGACAGGTATGTGGTCGAAAAGATGTTTTGTGAGCCGTTTTAAACGTTTATGATGCACTTTTCTCGCCAGCGTTATCAGGTTCATTTTTATTTTGCTTCCAGGATGAATGATAGAAGGTTTTATGGCGGCATGTTTTCTTTTTCTTTCTTTAAATGTTGGGCACCTTCTGTGATAACTTATGCTGACCTCCTGAAGGCGAGGTGCTTAGAATTTAGCTCTACGAGTTCCTCATCCATAGTAGTCTTCCAGAACTTTATAATTTGTATTGTGCGTGAGCAAGAGAATAGCGTCTTCTACTGAAACTTTTGTTTTTTGCCGTAGAGTGCAAGTTCATTATGTGATATTTTTCGTTACATGTTTGCAGATAGCATTCTTTATGTCATGGAATGGCATACATTGTATTTTTCGTTTGTCCCTTAGGGTTCAATAAATGTTCAATTTAACACATTCTAACTGATGTCGTAATGAGCTCCACTTACTAAAATACTGCTGTGGTTCAATCAAGGGCTAGACCACCGCCCTCTACCCTGTTTCCAATCAGTAATGAGATGCGCATAACGAGACTAGTGATAAGGGAAGCGTGTTGCCTGCAATGCTCTAAAACAAACCAAACATGTCACTTGATCTCCAAACAGGAAAGCTCCCCTTGCCTCGTTTGTGGCAGCCCATGATGCTTAAAATGATTCAGCCGTGCAGTACGATGCTTGGGGCCACTGCTTGCTCACTTAGAGTTCGAGAAAGGGGGCGCCGTAGCACTTCCTAATTGCCCCCGGAGCTATGATCTGGCTTGCCAGGAGCTATTTTGTATTACTTCATGAGTTGTGCTCAGTGTGACTCAATATTTCTTTATCAAGTGGCTCATATGTGATGATGTGGCAATCCCTCTAAGTGAACATGATAAGCTGTAAATCATATAAAATAATATAAGAGTATGCAATACGGTATATGATCTTTGTACAATTTACAAGTTCTGATATGTGTATTGGACACATTCCTATATTATTTTCACTGGGACCTATACTTCATTTCACCCTTCGTCCGAGTGCGGCGGACGCTACCAGCCATCCCAGCGAATCCAGCGTCGAGAGGGTGTCATGTGACCTTGAGCTCCACTTAACCAAAACGTCGCGTGATACTCTCCCGGCGCCGGATTGGCTGGGATGGCCCAGCATCAACTGGGCCACCCCAGCGGGCACCCATTCCATGCCCAGCACCCTTTGCCAAGGGTGTTAGCAAGCACCCATTATGAAGGGTGCTTGCCTGAACACCATGAGGGTGTTAGCCCTGGGACGAACTGATTTACACCCTTAAGTGTGTAAAAACTTTTACTGTGTACTCAAGGCTTCTCTTTCCCATTAGTGCCAGCAAGCTGTGTAAAGTGAAACATATTGTAACTGAACATCGTTGCACTGACACTTCGCAAAAATTACTTCTTTTTTTTTACTCCTGCATTACCGTGGGATCTTAATGGTTGGACCACGGAGGACTGGAGTGGTGGTTGCCGCAACCAGCGTCGTAAGACGTAGAACTCAAAAAGTCCAATAAATATTGAGCAACCTTGAAGCAGCTTCGCTTGTCATTAATATGTAAAAGTTTCTGGGGTTGAGTTCTCAAACTTGAGCTCCCGAAATTCATGACAGTATTCTGAGGAACACCAACATTTTGTGGCCGTCTGTGATAAATTATATATGACGTGTATAACTACAGCCACTTTCGGCCAGTGACTGGCCGAAAGTCAATGGCCAGTGACTGGCCAAATAGGAATGGCCAGGGGTTCGTCAAAAGTGAATGGCCACTGGCTGGCCGAAAGTGACTGCCCAGTGGCTGGCCGAAATCGAGTGACCAGTGGCTGGTCAAAAGTGACTGGCCAGAAGTGGATGGCCAGTGACTGGCCAAAGGTGAATGGCCAGTCACTGGCCTAAAGTGAATGGTCAATGGCTGGCCAAAGTTGAATGGCCAGTCACTGGCCAAACGTGAGTGGCCAGTCACTGGCCTAAAGTGAATGGCCAGTGACTGGCGTAAAGTGAATGGCAAGTCACCAGACGAGGACCAAAACACTGCTATTGCCGAGCACTTTGACCAGGCTTTGGCCATCGAAAATCTGGTTGGCCATAGTGCACTTGCCAGCGATGGCCCATTCACAATGTGCTGCTTGGGTAGTCACCATATAAATAAACAAATATGACTGTATACCCAATAGTAGCCATTGAAAGCCAACTCAGCTTGCACACAATCAAATAACTCAAAAGTGCGACCAATAGTCATTAATAGTCAGTAGAAGTCATTTGAACTCCGGATCTGCCATATAATTTATGAACATGAGCATATAGCCAATAATAGCCATATGAAGCCAACTCAGTCTTCACATAATCAAACAACTCGAAATAGGGACTGATAGTCATTGACAGTCACTAAAAGTCATTTGGACCCCAAATCAGCCATACAATTTAGAAACATGATCATATAGCCAATAATAGCCATATGAAGCCAACTCAGTCTGCACATAATCAAATAAGTTGAAATAGTAACTAATAGCCATTGATAGCCACAAGATGTCATTTGGACCTTAATCTGCCATATAATTCTGAAATAGGATCAAATAGCCAATAATAGCCATTGGAAGCCAACACAGCCCGCACACAATCAAATAACTCAAAAGTGTGACCAATTGTCATTAATAGTCAGTGAAGTCATTTGAACTCCGAATATGCCATATAATTTATCAATATGATCATATAGCCAATAATAGCCATATGAAGCCAACTCAGTCTTCACATAATCAAACAACTCGAAATAGGGGCATATAATCATGGGCAGTCACTAGAAGTAATTTGGACCCCAAATCTGCCATATAATTTTTAAACATGATCATATAGCCAATAATAGCCATATGAAGCCAACTCAGTATGCACATAATCAAATAAGTTGAAATAGTGACTAAAAGCCATTGATAGTCACTAGAAGTCATTTGGACCCCGTATGTGCCATATAAATTAAAAATGTGTTTGTATAGCCAATAGTAGCCACTGAAAGCCAAATCAGCCCGCACACAACGAATAAGTTGAAATTGTGACTGACATGATTGATAGTCACGGAAGTCATTTGACCCCAAATCTGCCATATAAATTATAAACATGATCATATAGCCAATAACAGCCATATGAAGCCAACTCAGTCTTCACACAATCAAATAACTCGAAATAGGGACTGATAGTCATTGACAGTCACTAGAAGTCATTTGGATTCCAAATATGCTATATAATTTAACAATATGATCATATAGCCAATAATAGCCATACGAAGCCCGCTCAGTCTTCACACAATCAAATAACTCGAATTAGGGACTGATAATCATGGACAGTCACTAGAAGTCATTTGGACCACAAATCCGCCATACAATTTATAAACATGATCATATAGCCAATAATAGCCATATGAAGCCAACTCAGTCTGCACATAATCAAATAAGTTGAAATAGTGACTAAGAGCCGTTGACAGCCACAAGATGTCATTGGACCCTTTATCTGCCATATAATTCTGAAATAGGATCAAATAGCCAATAATAGCCATTGCAAGCCAACACAGCCTGCACACAATCAAATAACTCAAAATTGTGACCAATTGTCATTAATAGTAGTAGAAGTCATTTGAACTCCGAATCTGCTATATAATTTATTAATATGATCATATAGCCAATAATAGCCATACGAAGCCAACTCAGTCTTCACAAAATCAAATAACTTGAAAAAGTGACTGATAATCATGGACAGTCACTAGAAGTCATTTGGACCCCAAATGTGCCATATAATTTATAAACATGATCATATACCCAATAATAGCCATATGAAGCCAACTCAGTCTGCACACAATCAGGTAAGTCGAAATAGGGACTAATAGCCATTGAGAGTCACCAGAAGTCATTTGGACCACGAATGCGCCATGTAAATTAAAAATGGGTTTGTATAGCCAATAGTAGCCATCGAAAGCCAAATCAGCCCGCACATAACGAATAAGTTGAAATAGTGACTGACAGTGATTGATAGTCACGGAAGTCATTTGACCCCAAATCTGCCATATAATTTATAAACATGATCATATAGCCAATAATAGCCATATGAAGTCAACTCAGTCTGCACACAATCAAATATGTTGAAATAGTGACTAATAGCCATTGATAGCCACAAGAAGACATTGGGAGCCTGAATTTGCCATATAGTTCAGAAATGGGATCAAATAGCCAATAATAGCCATTGGAAGCCAACTCAGTCCACACACACCAAAAATGACTAATTGTCATGAATAGTCACGAAAAGTCATTTGACCCCAAAGATGCCATATAATCAAAAATATTATCATACAGCCAATAATAGCCATTGGAAGCCAACTAGTTCACACATAATCAAATGATGTGAAATACTAACTATTTCAGTATTTCACAATATTGAGTATTCATCATCACTAGAAGACATTTAAAGCCTGAATCTGCCATATAATTGATAAATGACTGTATATCCATTGGAAGCCAACTCAGTCCCCACACAATCAAATAGCTCGAAATAGTAATTAAAAGTCATGCACAGTCACTAGAAGTTATTTGGACCCCTACCCTGCCATATAATTCAGAAATATCAAATAGCCAATATTAGCCATTGGAAGCCAACTTAATCTTCACACCATCAAATAACTCGAAATAGTGACCAAGAGTCATTAAAAGTAACTAGAAGACAATTGAACTACGTACCTGCCATATCAAATTTGGATCAAAAAGCCAAAATTGGCCATTGAAAGCCAACTCAGTCCGCACACAATCAAATGACTCAGAATAGTGACAAATAGTCATTGATAGTCATTAAAAATCATTTGGAACTGAAATCCGCCATATAATTAGGAAATCAAATCAAATAGAAAATAATAGTCATTCAAATCCAATCTGAGAAATAACCTCACAAATATCACGAAATGGTCAGTAATGGTCATTAAAGTCTATCACAAGCGGAACTACCTAATAAACAGCTGCTTGGTCTACATGCCCCAAAATATCTTAGGATATTGGCCCAGAGCCATTAATAGCCATTGGAAGGCAATCTAGATTATACTCATCCAAATAACTCAAAAGTACAATCCAATAATCATTGGATTACATTTAGTCCTACTGGCAATGACGTACTGGCAATTACATATTTGAATTGCTGTGCTTTATTTCTAACTGCAAAGTGCCAGTCACTGCAGCTAGTAACAGCCATTGCCTTTAGAGTGGTCCATAAACAGTCAACTTACTAGGAAGCGACTACTGGCCAGTAGGTCATTTGTACCAGGTGTAATACATAAATTCATATAATCTAAATACTTACTGCTTTAATGAAGCGCACCTCATTATTAGAAATACCGTGTATCAGCTCTTCCTCAATTGAAGTCGGCACACCGATCTGCCATATATTCACAATTCTTGATAGTGTGAAGAGAAAGGATAGTGTAGTGAATGACTGTTATCCTTTTAATTTCGAGCTCATAGTTTCCCATCCCGCACCGAGAGATGGCAGCACCTCTGTGTCTGCCGACAACCCCATGTATTTTGGCTCGAGTTTCCAGTATTGGTAGTCAATGGTATTTGGTGGTAGATTGGTCCAGTGGCTTAGAGCTCACTTTTTGAAAGGGCCCGAAAATAAAAACGGACCACTACAAGCTGAGCTATGCAAGACGTTTGAAGAGAGCCTGTCGTAATGAAAATGAAATGCTCTAAGGTGGTAAGTCGGGTTAGTCGGTTCATAATTTTTCATCCACTTTTGAAAGGCTCCGAAAAAACAAGAAACCAGGACAAGCTGAGTAACGCAAGGCGCCTCGTATTGTTCAGGTTGTCCCGGATTTTTGTTCTTTCGGCGCTCCTCAAAACACAGTGTTCAGTTTTTAAAAGCTGTTTTTATTTTTGCACAGAAATAGGACAAAAATACGTAATATTTTTTCACACCAGTGCAATGCAATAAGACTTCTATTTCCAGCAAGCTGCTTTCCGCCATGCTTCTATATCATCCCCCAGGCCGCAAATGTTTGTGCACAGTGATTAAACTATTTACGTCTAAATTGATGTGCACTATAAATCTGGTACTCACTTTATAAGCAGCATTTTAGTGCACATGAATTCCCCCAGCGTCTTGCCTCCTAATCGCGTGGAAGAGAAATGGACATATCCCGGAATGAAAATATCCCGGTCATTAAAATAAATACGACGACCTATTTCTTCCTTTGAATCGACGCACATCTGTAGTATCACTGAACATCCTTTCACCATGGAATCATAACAAATAATTGGGCTGGACGATTGACCGATTAACCTTCCAATTAATCGATTAAGACTTTAATCGTGGTCAATCTTTTTAACCGGTAAATCGTTTTTTTATTCGGTACCCTAAAAATGTAAACTACAAAGCTTTTTTTTTTTACATTCTATTACTACCATTACCACGATGTCAACAAACACAATAAGTCGCTCCTGCCGGAGAATTAAAAAAAATACAAAACAACATTCTTTGTCTTGGAATAAGAGCAGCAGCCAGTGAGTGTCTTTGAACCGCCTGTCAACTGCACACCGAACTGCAGTAGGGTGGAAAGTTGGGCGAGTTGGTAGTTATTCATCTTGGTTTTAAAAGCGCACAAAAGACGAGGACAGAGTAAGAAACACAAACGACGGACGAGCGCTCGTCCGTCGTTTGTTTCTTACTCTGTCCTCGTCTTTTGTGCGCTTTTAAAACCAAGATGCACACCGAACTTCATATCCTTCGTACGAAATGTACTTTGCGCCCTGTATCAGATAGTAAACGAATACGTCGAAGGTAATTGAACAGTTTTTTAGGCATATTATCCTGAAAATCAACGCGACCGATTAATTGATTAATTAGTCGATTAAACAGTGCCGATTAATCGGGTTACAATTTTTATTCGACGCCCAGGCCTAACAAATAATGATTGATGATGAAATTAATTGATGGGAGCGCTACGGTTGAGCAACATTCTTTAGGTTGCAAATAAACAGGGCGACGTTCATGCGATGTTTCCTCCCACGTTGGAATGTGGTAAAAATGAGTAGCCAAAAAGGCCAGGTGAAAGCCTCCCTCTTCAGTAGGAAACAAACAGGTGGGGCGCTATGGAGAAGAAAGTTGGGCTGCTGTCGACGCGAGGTAGGAAGCAAGACCTCTCGAAGATACAAAATCGCCCCCCCCTTCCTGCCACCCCGCCGCCGCGCCGCCGCCCCTGTGAACTCCGGACACCGTGACCCCGGATAATGAGCTTATCCCGGCTTGTTCCACCCTAAGATGCAGCAACAAAAGGAGGCCCCCATCGTCGAGATAGCAGAGTTGGAGAGGGGGAAATCAGAAGGGTGGCGAGAAAGACTTTCCCCCTCGTTAACAAAACTTTTCCGTTGGTCGGTCTTTAAGGTCACGTGACCTCAGGGGGGTCGTGTGGCGTCAGGGGGGTCACGTGACCTCTGGCGGTCACGTAACCTAAGCGGGGTCACGTGACTTCAGGTGGTCACGTGACCTCGGGGGGGGGGGGGGGTCACGTAACCTTGGGGGATCACGTGACCCCCCCCGTTATCCCTTGGGGGGTCACGTGACGATGACTATGCCGATGACGTCATCAGTGACGTCATTGATGACGTCATCAGTGACAATGACGATGCCAATGACGTCATCAGTGACGTCACTGATGACATCATCAGTGACGTCACGCGTCCCATAATGCACCGCGCTGTTACGACGACGGCGACGACGACGGCGACGCCGCTCAAGCTGGAAACGGGCGCCTAAGAGCTGCGCTCTAAAACAATTATACATACTAAAATGCACAAAGTTTCAACAAAAAAAGAAATATAAAAATGAAAGCCGTTTACAACTCCCTGTAACGCCGAATTGGAGCGCAGCTCTTGAGGAGGAGGAGGAGGAGGGAAGGGTACTGAGGGGAGGGTATACCCCTCCTCCCTCCTCCTCCCTTGTGATCCTGCCTGCTACTCCTCCTCCCCTCCTCCTCATCCTCCCGGGGGTCACAAGACCCCCTCCCCTACCCCTGAGATCACGTGACCCCCGGAAGTGGGGGTCACGGGATCTGGGGGTGTCGCGTGACTTGGGGGGGCGGTCACGTGACCCCCTGGGGGGGGGGGTAACGTGACCTGGGAGTCACGCGACCGGGGGGTAACGTGACCTGGGGGTCACGTGATCTAGGGGTGGGTCACGTGACCTGGGCGGGGGTCATGTGACCTGGGGGGTCACGTGACCTTACGGTTACGCCGACGGCGACGCCGCTCAAGCCGGAAGCGGGCGCCTAAGAGCTCCGCTCTAAAAGTAGCCCAAACCAAGAATATTCAGGTTTTGATTGGCGAGTGCTAAAATAATTTATAAATGTGCCACTTGCCAAAACAAAGACTGCATCATGGCGAGCTTAAGAGGGCGCGGTACCTCTATTTTTTCGTCCCTTTCAGACACCAGATGACGCGCGGCTCGTGAAGTGGTTGAACGCGCGACTTCTAGATGGCGCCAATATCGAAGTGTGAAAAGGCCCGCGTTATCCGCTGCGTGAAATAGATCCCCGAAATGTGCCGTGTTCTCCCGGCGGAGGAAGTTTCTCCCTCCCTCGCGCGCGCTCGGTATGTCTGTGGTTGGTTAGTCAGCTCAGTGTGCATTGCATCGGACGTCAGTGATAATACGCGCGCGGTGGCCGAGTCCGGCCTCTGCGCTGTGTGATGCAGTGGGTGGCGCTCGTTTCTGTTTGGAGGTAGGAATAAAAATTTCGGTCCCCTTTTTTACGACGATCGTTTCTATAGCTTGGATTTTTATCTCAAGTGACGTATAGTACCGCCTTTTTGAAATCATACTTTGCCATGAGCGATTGAGAGTCAGGTTAGGATTTTATTTTTGTCAGCACTACACGTTCAATAAAAACCTCGGGCGGCGATGTAAATATGTTTTGCTCCCCAAAGTGTGTCCAAGGTGCGCAGTGACAATTGGAAATGGTATTGAAGGCGCGCGACCATCGATTGATAAAATACGTGTGTTAGATTCACATATTCAGTCTAATAATTTTTGCCAACGTCTTTTAGTTGTTTCGACAAATGACATGGTCGAGTCTATTGATAACCTTAGGCAGACTGAACGTACGGAGTGTACGGGCTGTAAATAAATTTGCTTCGTTTATGTAAATGAATAACTGTTTTCTCTTTTACGTGCTCGGTGCTATGCAAAAATCGCTTAGATGTTATGGTAGCGTATTGTGGCGGCGTTTTGCACGCTGACTCGCTATTGCATTCGCTGTGCACAATATGTGTTCAGATGGAATGTGTCAAATCGTATTTCCGATTGATATGATGGCTTTACTTTGCTACCGTGCTAATTATATTTTCCTAATTTAAACTGGTTCGTCCCTGATCTGAGCCTAAGTTGAAATTCGAAGGTACAGACAGACTTAGCGTCGTAACAGCCGTAATGCGCAGAAGAAATTAGTACCATGAAAGAAACACAAAAGGATTCGAGGCGGCTCGGTGTTATAGAAGTAATGAGTGTACGAAGGATGCCATCGTACGTTTTATTCTTGTTGAACGGTCCGCATCGCTGGAAAACGCTCAACGTACCAGCAAAGACAACGAGCTGGCGTGAAATTTCCATCGAGCGGAAAACGAGCGTCACTTTCGTAATGCGCTTTCATTTCGATATGGCGCAAAATGCGCGCGAAGTAGTTACAGGTAAGGCAACAAAATTTAGATGTTAGGTCTGGAACACCGCCAGACTCAGCCGTGTTGGGAGCATCTCTCGCGAGTCAATAGACCTATTCCTATATTACCCAAGCATCAAGGAGAATGCAGGGATTGGTGTTCCACGCGCCGCACGTGCTGGCCTCAGCAGTAGTAACCTTTTTCTAAAGCAAAAGCCTTAAACAAATTGTAGCTTGCACGCGCATTCGTTAACGCTTTATTTAGGTTATTTATTTCGAATCTTTTATACGGTGAAGGCGTGCGCGTGTGGCGCGTGGAACGTCAATTCCTGCATTCTCCTTGATGCTTGGGTAATATAGCAAATTGTCTATACGTCAAAGGTATTGCGCGTTGAACTGTACGTGTGAGTTATCCATTTCAGCGAAACCTTGATTTCGCAAAACTATTGTGCGTTAGAGATATGCATCGTGTTAATCAGTTAAGACTATACCCTATCTCACTAGTTGCGCGCAGTACTTGGAAGCCACGAGCGAGAAATAAGTGACAGTTGATTTTGTAGGACAATCGCGACGTGGAAACCCATAAAAGAAAGTCCCGATAGGAAGAGAGCTTCCCCTTCCCCTTCTCTTCAAGTGCATGGGTTACGCTCTCAATCCTGCACCTGTGGTAACACTGCAGGCTCCTAAAATCGTCTTCCCTGAAGAACACAGTAGCCTTCAGAATTGAGGGGTGCTACGCGAAAGCGAGCGACATGTCACGGGAACGAAGGCGCGCCTGATCGCAACAACTTTTTTGTTTCTTCTTTTTTTTTTGTCGAGGCACAATTTTTTTCTCTTTTCGTCTACCTTGACACCCCATCAACGCAAAAACTACCATAAACAACAACAAAAGAAGAAAAATATTGGGCATACAACGGCAACGCACCCACTAGGACCCGAGTCAAGGCAAGAACAACTAACTACAAAAAGGAAAAAAAATCATGTTAGCATACACAGACAGCGCACCTCCATCGAAATAAATGAATCATGCGCTTGTTCTGCCAGTCTCGTTGTGCGTCTGTCAAAAGCCACAAAGGAGGAAGACAATCAGCGCCTACACCACCCTCCCCCCCCCCCCCCCCCTAAAAAAAGAAGAAAAGAAAGGTTTTTTGGGCGCCCGTGGTCGCCCAAGCGATGACCTTGGTAGGGTATGCGATTGTAGCACGTTTGTCCCCCGGCTGTGCCCCTGTCTGAAATGCCGCGGTCTGTTTCCCCCAGGTACCAAAGTCCCCGTCCTATCTTTCCCCAGTATCAACTCCGCAGTTATTCTGAGTCATTCCGATGCTTTCCAACATTGCAAAACTGTTACACGTATATTTGCACACAAGTATACACTGTTTGCAGAACTATCTACAGTGCTAAAATTCAAAAGCTATGTGTTGGACTCGGGAACTCGTATAGGATTAGCTCATTGTTGGAACATTCTTATTCGCTCAATGAACTCCACAAAACTTGTAAATATTAAAATGGACTTTCCAGAGAACGATATTAGTTGTCGGGGTCCCAGGCGATCGGACAGGTTGCAATTATTGGTTGATTGAACATTTTATTTTATAATCACAATCGTATCATCAAGGGCACGCCATTTTCTCATCACTTCTTCTACGAACGGAGTTGCTGTATTTGTAGCACCCGTAGACGGAAACGGTTGAGACTGTGCTGAAATAATACCGTCTTTTGGTAGGTACTGCGCAGCGATTACACACAATGCTTCTAACATAAACACGCTGCTCCACATGTGTATTCACAAGACGCAATACATCGTTCTCCCAACTCGTTGAAATGGGCATGAAAACGCGTAACCGTCACTTGGTTGAAGTTCTACTTAGAGGTGAAGTGTTTACCGTAAAAAAATCGTTAATTAGTAGAGAGTTTTAGGGAACCGTATTTGCACATCCGATACGGTACGATCGGCCCTCCGGTAAGAACTGCGCATGCGCTTGTCCTCTGCGATCTTACCGTAATGCGGTGGTCGAACCGTAAGGCACGACCGGCACGATCAATGGCCGACAGGGACAGTCTCGCTTGGTTAGCAAAACGGCTATTTCGCTGGCGGAGAGAGCGTGCCGTGGCTTCAAACATGATTAAAATAACTCGTAGTAGTGCCTGGCAGGAGCGCCATATGTGACAGCAAGTGCATAAAGGCGGATTCAGCAAATAAAAAGAAAAATACAGAACAAAACGCAATAGGACATTCTCAATAGAGATAAATTAATATTTAGCAGAAGTGAAAATCGTCTGCGCAGTAGCTCAGTGGATTGGAGCGTCAATCTCGTGAGCTCCAAGGGGAGTGTTAACGGAGAGTTCAAATCTTGCTGGCCCATACACTCTTCTTTTTTTTTTTTCATATTAAAGTTTTTCTTTATAATGTAAGTTTTTTTTTTTCATATTTTACGTTTTTTTTATATATTTTTTTTTAATTTTCAAGTTTTTTTTTTATATTTAAGTTTTATATATTTTAAGTTTTTTTTTTTTTTTCATGTTTTAAGGTTTTGACCGCCTCAAAAAATGACCGCCTCAACTTGAGAAAGTGCGTGTATTTTTGTTATTTTTGTATTTTATTCGCGATTTAATATTCCCAGTTTTATTTGTCCATAACTTTCTTAATAGTCGACCCTGCAGTGGGCCTCGAGGGAAAAACACAGGATCGCTGGCAGACGACTTTGAATGTTGATGATAAGCGCGCGCGAGCGTGTTCTTATTTGTGTGTCAAATCGAGTTTGCTGTCGGCGACTCTTCAGCATATCAGGACGTGGTTGGAGTAAACATCATAATTGGTTGATGTAAAACACCAAAGCTTGTCCACTGAGAACGTATGACTTACAAAAAACAAGTTACCATGTACGGTCGAGGAACTATTTCGTCGTCCATCGACGCCAAGTTGAACGTCCCATGCCTAGCCGTCGACACGCCCGAATGCCGAGGCCGGGATGCGTAACCGCCTCCGTTGACTGCTACGAACTCGATCGCTACGAAGTCAACACAACTGTCATCGTTGGTAAAAGACGGCCCGTGTCAGTCGTTTGCAAAGCGACGTAGATGGATACAAATTGCCGCGGCGTTTTTCGCGGCCTCGGAGATGCATAGCGAGCCGACGTTAAAAACTATACGTATAAATTACGAGAGTGTCAGCAAAAGCCACGTAATACCTATTCACACTCGGAGCGGAAGCGCGCGTTTGATCGAAGTGCTGGATTCGCGATGTTGGACCGCGAATTGATAAGCGCTTCGGGACCGATCCTTTACGATTACGACTCGATGCTGACGTGACTCCCGGCAAAGAAAGGTTGGACCGGCATAGCGACCCACGAACTTTTATAGCGATCGACAGTGAGGTGCAGTCGTGTCAGAATAAAAATGGAATACTAATAACAAAGTGTAGAGTACATACCGTGTTGCGAAGGTAATCCATACGGCGTTTATTTGAGCACTATATCACACAAAACAAAGAGAAAGAATCGATGAGAGCCCTTTTTCGACGACAGCGTTCGTCACCGCTGCCTCGAAAAACAAGATGACAAGAGGAAGAGATTGACCTCTTAATCTAAAACTGAGGTCAGCGATCAAACTATAATACGGGAAGGGTTCACAAGGGTCGCGCGGGCATATTCCATTCACCAGGCCAGCTGGTCGTGGGCAGACGATCGCCGAGTCGCGGAGTGCCTGCTAGGCCTATCTGCCGAAATCTTTTGCTCGGTGTCTGTGGAATCGTGGCCGTTGGAGCTCTTCCCGGGTGTTTGTGGATCCAGCGTTCTTGTTCGTCGTGGTCTGTTTCAGGTACCCTGTAAAAAATCTTTCGTAGAAAAAACGAGAAAATGCTTGGCAGCTCTATTAAGAGGGGATGCCCATTAAAATAACTTGCCCCCATATTTTGAAAATATGTGAAAAAAGTCGTTAATGCGACGGTACTCATTTTTCCAAACTACAAGGATGCCCATTAAAAGTATGCACACACGTAATTTTAACGAGCAACCTTATACTTTGGGAAAATGGGTACCGTTGCATTGACGTCTTTTTTTCACATATTTTCACAATATGGGGGCACGTTATTTCAATGGGCAACCCCTCTTAATAGAGCTGCCAAGATTTTTTTTTGTTTTTTCTACGAAATATTAGTTTTTACATATCTTTTTAGCTGAGGCACTGAAGTAGCTCGTGTTCTGCTGTCCAACATTTTTCCCTTACATAAGTTTCTGTGCAACAATACTCTGAAATACAACTTCAGCATCCTTGATGCACCTGAAAATATGAGCCATATATTATGGGGATTGCAATGCAATAAAATACTGAGTTCAGGCACTTTGGAGCAGCTCTGCTTCTTTGCCTAAAATGAGAAATATTACACACAGAAACTTTAAAATGAGTGAAATAGGGTGCAGAAAAACAGCAGCTAGCTAGTGTTTCTCATGGGAAGCACCTGCAGACACAGCTGTCAGCTGCTAAAATCCGTTGCAAGCCAAGAATAGTAGGTAAGTGGAGAGAAGGAAACCACCATTGCGCCATGATTGGTTGTTTTCTCCTCCTCACTCTCCTGCTCTCCAGCCTCCACTCTGCTAATGCTGAAAGAGTGGAGGGCTCTGTCGAAGGGACTTGCTGCTGCTGTTCTTGAGATGCAACAGACCATAGCGACCTGGAGGTTTTCGAAAGTGCAGCTCAAGTTGGCCGGAACATATTAAAGTGTCATATGGGCAGCGAATTCTCACAACATAAACACCCTTGAGAAAGGGTTCAGAATTGAAACAGCAGTGAAAACGCAAAATAGTTTGGTCGGTTGTTTGTAAATTATTTTGTCTTAGCTCTCTGTAGCTGTTTCCTTCGAGCTCATTGTAAACAAAAAGAAACGAGTGAAATTATAGTAGCTCTTTATTATCTCTAAAATTCCTTCATGGGTGCTTCTTTGGAGGTGTAGGGCTATCTCAATGCTCCCTGCACAAGCAGAAGAAATATGTATATATGTAGTCATAAGCAAAGCACAAGGTTGTCAAAACGATACAAAGAAAGGTAGGCCTGGCATAGACGCAATACAAATAATCCTGCTCGGTCTGCAAAGAGAGACCAGCTCACCTAGATGAAAGCAACTGGTCTGGACCATAAGGGAAGGGCAGCACATTTCGGCGCCTAGTGCTTTCCTCTGAGGAGAACTGCGCTTATCACAGAAAATGCGGTTTTAGTTGAAAACCAATTGAAATTGCAGGAGAGAGGCATGAAATATCTGATACAGCAAGTCATGTCCGTGACAAATAAGACACAGACCACTTTTAAAGGGACCATAGGTCACGTCCAGTAAAACACCGTGCCTTGGGCCTCGGGCGATTAACAAAAAAAATAAAAACTTGTGTACGCTGCATCTTGCCCTTTACGTGCAGAAAACCTGTAATCGCCAGAAAAAATGCAGATTTAGATGAAAACCAATTGACATTTGAGAAGAAAAGAAAGACCTAATACAGTGAATAATGTATGTGACGAGTAAGGCTGGTGGGAGGCCATAGCTCACTTACAATGAAACAATGTGCCTGGGTCGGTTAAAAAAAAAGAACAGCTTGTCCGGACCCCAGCTTACGCTTTCGTCTGAGGAAACCTGCGCTTATCAGGGAAAATGCAGTTTCAGTTGAAAACTAATTGATATTGCAGAAGAGAAGCAAGACAAAACCTGATGCAAAAAATAATGTCTCTGACAAATAAAACACGGACCACTTGCAGCGGGACCATAGCTCACCTTCAGTAAAACACCGTGCATTGGACGATTAACAAAACAAAAAAAACTTGCCCACGCTCAGCACGGTCGCCAGTCGTAAATTGAGCTGCGCATGTGCGCATCTGTTGTACAGTCACTGCACAGTGAATATTATATCATTCTGTTGCCACCTATTGATGTATTTGGAAACTAGACACTACTTATATCAGATATTTCATATAAGTTTGTGACTTAGTGACTTTCACTCTTAAATAAGGAGCATGCAGGATTCGCCAAGAGACTAGCTCACCTTGTTCAAAGAGCACCACTTTGGAAGGAAACGCAAACTGCCCCTTGTTCAACGTCAGCTTCCTGTTGTAGGTACCTGCGCATATCAGAAGCCCAATCTTAGTCTGATTTCACCCTTGCGGTGGCTACGATTAACCTGGTCTAACCGCTGAATTCACTAACCTCACTCAAATTGAGGCTCCCCTCCACTTCCTCGAGGAAGGCGTGAGGGCCGGCGTTGGCCAATCGCGACGGCGGATCCGTTATCGCGATTGGCCAGCGCTCGCCCTCGCGCCTTCCTGGAGGAAGTGGAGGGGCCCCTCAATTTGAGTGAGGTTTGTGAATTCAGCGGTTAGTCTAACACATATGCTTTGGCCGGACAAGCACACAAAGGCCTGATACAAGACCACTCTAAAAAGAGGAAATAGAAAGTCTGTGAGGAATGAAACACACAAGCCAGATAGGCATCAATCACTCACCTTAAAACACGTGCCATGAGTGGCCAAGAGCAAACTTCTGCCCTTGACTGGTTGGTGCTTGCTGTCAAGACCTGCGTGTATCAGAAAGAACAGTCTAATACCCAGTTCACACGGCAGCATAAAGGTACCTTTACTTAGGTCCCTTAGCTGAAGGTACCTGTATTAAACGGCGTTCTGAATCACACGATAAATAAACAGAGTACTTTGAGTTGATGTCGACTGCATTCCTGATAAACCGCGAAAGGAGCATGTGATCAACAATTGTTCCTCGAAATCGGTTTGATGCGCAGTTTTTGATTATCGTCTGTGAAATATCACATTTAAAACCTAAATATTATTTGTGTTTCCTTTTGCACACACTTTGTTCTTTTTCTCTAAGTCTAAGGGCGCACCTAAATTAGTAGACAAAAAGTTAGGGCGCAAACAAGCTGGTGAAGGTTTAACATTTTAGACAAAACCCGAGACTCGAGAAGGGGGGGGGGAACAACACAACAAAACACAAAGTCTCAATTAAGACTTTGTGTTGTGTTGTCCTTCCCCTGCCAGCCCTCCACCCCATCAGTCTCGGGGTTTTGTCTAAAACATAAAATAGTCTTGCTTTAAAACGTCCCATCCGTCTGGCCACACTGGCCCTAAATCATCTGCGTTTACGAGTTTCGATTGCGAGGTGGGCAACCTTTTTCGGTTTAGCAGCTCCATTTTTCTGCAAAGTTCTCACTGAAGTAGCTAAATAGTGCCTGGCAGAAACACCACGTCGGAGTTTCACGGTTACACTCTAAGAAAAAATGACTCCCCGTGGTGGTCAAATGGCGCTTTGGAGGCTTTGACTACCCCAAAAGGCGAATTACTAGCCTTTGGGCAAAGTGACGACACCAAACCGCTGTGGAATGACCACCTTTCTGCAGGTTAGGACTAGGGTGTGGTCACTTTCGATTCTGATATTTACGTGCAGGCAGTCGTAAACAATATTAGTAACTTAGATAACAACAGAAAGACTATAAATTATATTCTTCCTCAGCTTTCGTGATCATTTAAGATCCGCCAAGATCACATCTGTTGTGCAATTCGCGTAAATTGGTTTAATAAACATTTTGTCAGCGCGAGCAGCAACACTGGTCTCGACGAAAGCCGTGGACCGTGGTATGGTGTAGCTGCGGCATCATAACAACAACAAACGACGTCGGTGTTTGCCGAACTGAGGTAAGGATATCTTTTTGCCGTATTTTATTGCAAAGAATATTTAAAAGAAAAAAATTATTAGTTGTATATCTTATCGTGTTGAACCATTGAACACTGAGTCCGAGGATCGGAAGGGTAAACATGCTCAGATGTATGTGACTGTGTCACCCGTACTGTTTTCATCAATCTCGGACTGGTTGAGTTTCTGAGCTGCACCCGTCGTGGTTGTGATCTCCTGGCTGTACGTACGTAATGCAAAAACTTTCCAATTCAGTAGCAGGTTGAAATTCAGCGGCAGCTTATAGTAATTGGCTTTTACTAGATTGTGCGTCGTTACGGACGCTATTTGTGCTTTTACAAGCGCCAGCGCGAGCCCGAACTGGCGCCTCTTTCGCCGTTTGCGTTCTTCAGTTTTGATGTTCTGCTCCATGATTTATTAAGCCTAAACCTAAAAGTCAGTCACCTCTGTCTCGTCACCCGTCAGGGCACCCCATAGCGCTGCCGCTCTACCGGCCCTTTCTGGATGTCACCAAGTAGCAGCCGGATCGTCGAACCACACCCATCGTTGCCCCTCCACCAGAGGATCACTACATTTTGGTGCGTCAGCTACCACTATAT